>CAVNZL010000067.1:0-600000 GCA_963693355.1 Pontia daplidice | reverse complement strand
TACTGATAGATATAACTAAAACATAATTGTATGCCAAATTTTAGCTATGCAGTTTAAAAAGATCAACCAATTCAATCTCAATTATATGTGAGTCACTGCGTCAGGAACAGATAAAGGCAAACAAAATAAGGGAACATGTAAAAGGTTTAAAAACAAGGTCACTGTAAGTAAACATTGCCTTAGGTTAGAAATATACTCGCAGTTGGATAGTAAAGGTTTAGTTTAGTAATAAATCTTCTGTTAAATTTTGTTATAATATAACTAAGTCTGAGGCACCTAAATCCGATTTAAAACACTAATTCTGATGCATCTGGTTTCTAATTCCGAGTGAACAAAATAGGGAGGAAGGAAGGTAGGCGGAGAATGGTACATGATAGTCAACTATGAAGTAGTCTCTATTTTACATGATAAATAAAATATCACCATAGTATTTATTTACCACACTATAATATTTTATTACTCTATTACTCGATATCGTAGTGTTTATAAACGCTACTGCCACCTTTTTGGACATAGAAGTAGCGTACTATTTATTTTTAGTTTTATTATACTATAATAAAACAAATTTAATAAAATTTTCTGTATACTTATGTCTGTGTATATCGATATATGAAAGTTGTGTTCAAGGACAAATGCATTATTGCATTTACTTAAACCATACAAAAGTGCTTTACGTAGTAAGCAGCGTACAATAATGAACACTGTATTTAACGTCCAATATTAAGTGCTCATATAATTTTATTTCGACGTAATGTAGGTAACATTGGAATAGCGTTTTATGTTTCTAATTAAAGCTTTCTAATACGGAATAAAAGTTAAATGATAAATAGTTTTATTGTGGTGTCTTTGAAATATATACAAAACACCCTTAATTTTTTAGTATAGCAGAGCATAATAGTTACTTAATTTTTTTACTTAGATGTCCCATACAACGAATTGATAAAGTTTTTAATGACACGTTCTCTGACCACCTATAATTTTTCTGTTGTATCAGTATTTGGTATTAACAAAAATATTTGGAGCCTAGCCGCTGTATTTTTAAAGTTTATTTCTATTTCAAGATATATAATTATGTATATTAAGTGTTTTCGATAAAAAATATACACCTTTCAACATGGATCAGTGAATTATTATATATAGAATAGTAATTTTTAGTATAACTTTAATTTTTTTGAAAAATATCAATATTCTAAAACAGTGAAATAAGGTGCCACTTTTGGAATCCATCAGAATTGAGTAACTTTACCTTAATTACTAACTTGTTCAAATTAGTTATTATTCTTCTAATTGTTAACTCATGTATTGTACTCCTCACTTATAGAAAACATAAGATAATAACTTAAAAGTATTTGAAAAAGTATTAAAAAGTAAATAATACTTTTAGTTACAAAGTACCTTTTTGCTCGGCTTCAATCCGGTTGCTAGGAAGTTCACGCAGATTTTACTTGAAAATATCTGCAATTTTTTTTAAATAACTATAGCAAAATTTTATGGATATGAAATTGAGGGCAGCAGCATGAAATAAGGTAAGGTAAGGTTTCATTGAATCAATTCTATTTTACATTTCCGTTTACGTCCTATAATCAATTAAAAATTAGGTGTCCCCAAATTTCTTGAACGACTCTTTTCTATACGGGAAAGATGTTCAAATTGATTTGTGTTTTGATATCGCTCAAAGAGGTCGACATTGAATGCCGATGCGAAGGGGCTTCGCGCGATAAGGACCGTTTTGTTTTTGTTTTTTATCTCAATGTTTCATTTTACTTTTAGGGATCTTTTGATATTTCTCATAGTATTTATTTATATACAAAATTGTATGAATGTATACTTTTACTTTTAGAAAATACGTTTAACTAACGGCTTATTTTACATCTTTATATTCTTTTTTTATAGAAACCTTCCATATTAATATATTAATACTTCTTTGATCTTAGCCAGTACGTTAAATCTAGAAACAAACACTAAAGAAAATAATGTAAAAATGTATACAATAAAAACGATAAACATTTTTAAATATGACACAGAACCCGAAGGCATCATACCTTGCTCGCTCGTAGACGTTTTTTTATTTTTTCTGTACGTCGTTTTATTTCCTTTGTTTTTGCTCTGTGGTGGTATCTCCGATTTCCGAAGCAATTGGAATCGAATAAGTTTCAGACAATGTGAAAGTCTTTATGCATGGATTATTTGGATAAGATAGAGTATTATAAAAATATTGAATGGGAGTTTTATATTGCGATAACTTTCTCCAACAAAAATTTATTTCAAGTCGTTTTACATGTTTTAAAATTATTATCCACGACTTTAGAGTGGACATTCAAAAACATAAAAAAAACAATACCCATGAACTTCATGGAATGCCAGCTATAAAATCAACAAGTATTTTATTATATTTTGATTGTTAATATTTAAAAATTAAAATAAAAAAACTCTTAAAAAGGAAAGAAACTTAAATTAAAAATATAAAACATTCGATCACCATGCGATCATGAGATCAGAAAGATCTGATCTCTTTTGAGAATTCTCTTTTGTTTTTATTTACATTTAAAATGACGTACATGACAATAATTAATTTTTTGTATTAATTATTTATATAAATATTATTTTAACAATTTATAACTTAAGTATCTTCTCTAAATATATATCTCATGGCGAACTTTATTATAAAAACACCGAAAAAAACAAGTATACATTTTACTTGTGATTTGATTGATTATGAAAATCTCTTTAATATCCACGCCGAAAATCACTCAACTTAAAACTCGTTGGGTCAAAGGAAAGAATCCAATTTTAACTTAATGAAAATTCTTTGATACTTGTATAAGATTTTAGCATTTATCGCTTGCATTTTGTAAATAACCAACGTCTCGCCTCACTTTTGAAATATATAATGTTGAAAAATCATCAAATAAAATATCTTTATGAAGTAAAGACGAGGAAACAATGAGAATTTAAATATTTTTGGGCGAAGAATAAACCCCGATTAATTGTTAAAGAGAGAGAATATGAGAGGATTGTTTGAACATTATGACTGTACAGTTTGCCACTTAGTGGACTGTGTAGTGTGCTTAAATTTAAATGTGAAAAATGTGTGTGTGTCAGGAGTCTGTGTATAGTGAATGTTATGTAATGAATTTGGCAAACTGCACTAAAATGACTAAATATGTGAGAGGGAACCTAAAAACCTAACAACCTAACAACCCTACGGATCCCTAAGCCCTACACTTGTAACACATAAGTAGTAAATATATAACGGTGTCTGCACCGCGAGACCTAAGGTAACAGACAGAGGCTTACGGATAGGATCAGAGGTTCAAGGTGGTGGGATTTTGTCAAAGCTATCGGGTAACCTCACCACGATAATAAAGGACTTGTACGTAGGCTTCGCCACTTTGAGAGCATGCGAGAAATGAACAAGCCAAAGCAATATTCAAATCTGATAAGATACACTTTAAATATAAATATTATGTATACAGTATTTTTTATGTGAGTTGTGGTTGTATCGCGTATCTTCAATTAAATCTGAACAATGGCATAAAGCATTTAGTTTTACTTCCTAACCAATTCATAATACATAGAAAATATTGCAAATTCAAAACAATTGATAAATAAAATCAGATCATAAAAACATATTTTTCCAGTAAATAAACATAATGGAATAAACTTTATTCAAAACGAGAACTCTATGAACGATTTTATTCAAATATTTGTGACCATACAAATTCGGCTCTATTTCACGCGTATGTGTTAGTGGAGAGGGGTCATTTTGGATTGGTTTATGAAGGCAATATTTCATAGTGATGTGTGATTTATATGCCAGACTCCCGGTTAGAATTGTACAAACAAATTGATTCAATATGTCTTCCTGTCCGGACGACAATTATTTGCATTCCGAACTTGTGCTCAGTTTAAGTACTTGCCTACCCTTTGATTTTTATTTTTTGGTAATCAATTAAGACAGATACTAGATATAGTATATATTATTAATGAAAAACAGATTTTTGTTTAATATATGACAGAATTAAAATATTCAAATATGAATTTTATCCGTCGCATTTGTATAAGACTAATTATCTCACTAGAGAAAAGTCTCGTTTTGTATAAACTGAGATGACCGAAAATCTTAGAAAATCGTTGCGTTTAACAATAAATATTGACATACAACGACTATCAGGGGATAACGATTTCTCTGGGGGCACTTTTATCTGATACTTCAATAAAATATTTTAGCTTTTTAGCTTCGGTTGAGATGTCGAAAAAAGACTGAGAGATATAATTCAAGCAGTCAAGAAGTGTATCTTTGACGTCATGATTTAAGAATGCAAGTAGAGCTTGTGCTAATACAACTGATAAAAATAAACATATATAACAACTAGATCGCATTCAAGAGATATGCTCACAATACAAATGTACCATACCGGGACCTTCTTTTCGACAGTCTGGCATAGTGACGATTGTGGCAGCTGGATCGTCAAATTATGAAACCTTTTTCAAACGGAAAGAGAAGAATGAAGCAAAATGATTGGAAGCGATCTAAATTTATATTTTCTGGTTGATGGTATTAAAAAAATTTAAAAGCACTCATTCCCAGGAAGAGGTAAAAAAAAGTATTAGCTATCTCCTCCCGGGCATCTTAAGTAACTTTGTCCCTAGTGGGCCATCTCCCCGAACTTACATTAATAGTTTAATTGAGTAAATCTTTTCACTTCACACTGTTTTACATTTAAACCTTTCCATTCGGAAAGTACTCTTCGATACGGTATAAAATCTAGAATTGTGTGAATTTGCGTAATGTATTCTTGCTTGCATCTCACCAGATGTTCCAAATATATGTGCATATTATTTTGTAATCTACAGAAGCATTGTTACTGCAATTTTATTAACCTCTGTTTTATTTTCTAATAATACGTAGTACAGATTAATTATGCTATCTTCATACTTAAAAGTTAGTTAATATTAATATTTATTAGATAAAAATCATTTTAAAGTTTTTAATCACGATATAAACATTTATATCGTGATTACAGTCAAATTTTATTATTTATTACAACTGTGCACACAACAGCTTATATTAACTCATTATATAACTCAGTAGATAAATAATATGATGCAAACAATTCAATTTAAAATAACACAAGCGCAAATACTATTTCTTGACCAAATTCTAGAATTTATACAATCAGTTACCCGCTTAGTTACCGACCATTATGCATTCGCAACTATAAACTTGACCATTTTCAAATGTGATACGCAAATTTACTATCTAAGTCTTTGAGATAGAATTTAAAAGCCTTCGCATCTACTTTTCTAAGTGTACCAATCTATTCCGCTCACAGGACAGCCAATTTCGTTTTCTGAACATTCATTTTAAAGAAGGGTTTATTCTGCGAAAAAATGTGATTTAAGTTATGTTTATTCTATTGCACCTATTAAGTTAGTGGAAAGTTTTAAACTGTAAGTAACTGCAGTCAGAAATAAACAGCTATTTGTTATATTTTATAAGCGCTTTATTGTTATGTATTAAAAACATAATGTTTTTATGAGTAACTCTTAACGTTTAAATCATTGCTGACATCTCTAATTGTTTTTCAACATTTTCAAATACACAGTACAACTTAAGGCTCGGATCTGTCCAATCTTGTTCTGTTTTATCGAACCAAAAGTATTTTCCTTTCGCGGATTGATCAACATCCAGTGCCAAGTAAACAGGTACTAGTGCGGCCTCCTCTAAAGTAAAATTACCACAACCTTTAGTCATATTAGTTTTCACGAACCCAGGATGTAACGAGTTTATTGAGATATTCCTTCCTATTTCCTTCTGTTGAATTCTGGTTAATGCACAAACTGCGATCTTAGAAATCCTATATGCAAGAATTTTATCTTCAATAAAGTCATTATAATCAATAGTATTATTTTTCACTGAGTTCAGAAACCAATTAAGAAAGTCATCAATATCTGTGCGTTTCAAATCGTCTTTAGTAAGCCGCTCAATCCAAAACTTATTCTTCAAGTTGGATATATGACCACAATCACTTGAAATATTGATAACCCGACCATTCTCTTTGATAATAGGGTAAAGATATTGTTCACTTAATAATATACTATTGTAATTAATATCAATGATATATTTTGAATCGTCATATGTAGTCTTATAGTAATCTTTATTAATAACCCCAGCATTATTAATTAAAATGTCTATTCCGCCGTGAGTTTTCTTTAAATAGTCAGCAATTTGTTTTACACTTTCTTTATTATTCACTTCTAATTGATGGAATTTAGGATAATAACCTTCTTTATTGAGTTCTTGTACAGCTCTTTGGCCACGTTGGACGTCTCTAGAAGTAAGATACACTACGCCAACTCCTCGTTTACATAATTCTTTAACAGTACCATATCCAATACCTTTATTAGAACCGGTAACAACAGCGACCTTGTTTGCCATGTTTAATAGGCGCAATGCAGGGAATAACTTATGTGCTTGTTTAATTCTTCTGTTATATTACAAAAACGTCTTATTTACACCTTAAAATCGAACTTAACTCTTAATAAATTATTCGAGACGGTGTATTTATACTATGAAAATAAAGTTAAAGGTTATCTGATCAGCGTTGGCAAAACGTTCGCATCATGATTATTAAACTATTTTCATAATATAAACATACCCCGTAGAATTAAAACGTATATTTTCCCTTATTAGCAAAATAATATGTCTTTTTTAAACTCGCCTCGCTGTCTTTTTTAAAGGAGTGGGAGGATGTTTTTTTGTGTACGTTGAAGTATAGCTTTGTATTTATATGAGAACAATTACATCATGGGTACTAAGTAGTAATAAAAATCTTAATTAATATATAAAACGAATTTATACTTATACCATCGTATGTTAACTTATGACGTTGTTTTTTATACAACTTACCAGATTAACGTACGTTCTTTGAATTTTTTGAGCATTTAATACGAATAAAGTTATTTGATATCTTATGATCACTTTATTTCGGCGCCAATAATTGTTGTGACGGCAAAAATTTTCGAGACGAAAAAGACAAAAAATATATAAAATAAATGAAAGTATTAAGTATATTTTCGTTTCTTTAATGGAAAGCAATAGAGAATTATTTTCTATTAGAACGGCTGAATGTCCGTTACACCTTCAACCCTTTTTAATTACTTCTGGTAGGATTACAGCTAGATTACAAAACAAATTTATATCCACTCTCTTAACGAATTGTTCCAAGTAACGAATTGCCGGAAGGCACTCGCGTGCGTTGAACATCCAGCTAATTTAACATTTTAAACCATATTTTTTGAGAAATAGGAGTAAATTTTAATTGTAGGGTATATTTGAGTTTCACATTGTTCAATTTAGCCTTGCTGTTTACAAACGTTACAAGATTATCAAGCGCTTTGATGAATAATTGCTACCTTTTGACGGCGAACGTACGACCGATTCGTTTTAAAATTTAATTTGAAATTCAATTACTAGATCGTAATCTTTTACGTGACAAAAATATAAAAACAATTAGTTTTATGTACGACACGTTCTACGATTTATAAGTTGTAATAAAGATTTTCCATGATTGTGTACTACTCATACTTCTACTAATATAGTAGCACTGCTAAATTATTATATATTTTTATGTAATAAACTAACGACTTTATTACTACTATTTGAATGAGGGGCAATTTTTAATAAGTAAATAACTTAACTAAAAATATTTAATATTTTAAGGCACAGGTGTTTATATCTCTCTACCTCTTCAGACTTCAGAAGGCTTCCAAGCAAGAAGCTGAATATATTAATACAATTATTGTTAATGTAGCTGTTTGGAATGGCACATTGGCTTGATTCCAGGTCTTGCCTGACTAATTTAGTTAAGTTATAAGTTTCCAGCATATTTCTCTATAAGGTTAATTTTAGTTAATGTGGTACTCACCTAATTCCATTCGAGACCCTCTTTAATGCCTTTGAAAAATATTATTATTAATATATATTATACATTTAATTATATTATATATTATACATTTCTTATTATTCGTTAGGGTATTATCATATACCTTAACCCTTTGTAAATTTAAATTGATTCTTTCTGAAATTGAAAGAAGATTTGCACTTCTTGCAATTTCCTCCTAGATTCCATAAATGCTCGTTAAAATATTCACAATATGAGTTATTTTTGATCATTTAAGTTACTTTACAGTTTTTTTTGTAATCAAACAATGTGTTAATAAATAAATAAAATATTTGGGTGTCAGTAACATTTCTTTCATTTCATAAGACACTTCTTAAATACTAGCTACAAAGGGTAGTGTTGATTAAAATATACATTAACAAATTTACTTTCATTGCAGTGACCTCAAATGGACCTTGGCTGCAGACGGTAGAGAAAGCCAAATTCACCGGTCGAACATTACCACTTGCCAGACGTAGAATTTCTCATCTAGATCCTTTCCACCTAAACTAAACAAATTTAAGTCAAAATAAATCTTCATTTTGTTTTAAACAATATCAGAAATCAGAGGCTGTTATTTGTAATTGTCTTATTCAACAAGTCGCACCAGCTTAAGCATAAACATAAACAAGCAAATAGATAATTTGATAAGGTTAACTTTATTCACGGTCTAGCTACTTCAAACTTGATAACTTATGTTCAAAGGTTTAGTTACCGTCCTAAGGTAACCAAACCTGAAGCTAATTCGCTATGACGCTGCTCGATATGTTTAAGAGTTTTCCTTTGAAATCATTACACCTGAGTAGTAAAATACTTTTCGGTATCAGACCAAAATTTTTACTGAAATCATATTATGTAATAATATTGCTTTTAGGCAAAACCTTATTGCCTGCGAAAATAAAACGCGTTATAAACAATTATTATAATACACAATTTCCAGTCCTGCGTTTTAAAGCTGATTTTACTATAATTGTTTTACATGGCGAGGGACATCGTAAGGAAACTGAGTTTACAACAAAAACCGTAAGGACTGTGCAAAAAACACACCTACTTGCCTATAAAGATACATTTTTAATGAAACAGTTGGAGACATTTGGCCCTTATAAAGATATAGTAAAATTGAATTATACTTTATACATGATATACATGTATGTTAGCATGCATTCACAAATGTTTACTAATGTAATTCGGTTACGGGGAGGAGGTACCAACTAATGGTTTGTGTAATTTACATAGGCGCGTGAATATTATATTGCACGATCTCAATTAATATTAAATAATTGTTAGGCAGGCAGCTGTCGGCAACCTTTGGCCCCTTGCCACTGACGTGTTACAACGTTTTGGTTTCATACTACAATATTTGTAAATCAAGGTACATTTGATTTTCATTGACAGTAACTATATGATTTTACGACAGCTTTCATTAATGTGAGCTTTCTATGTGAGGATATTTTTATTTTGTGTGTGATACTAATTGTGTATAAGTTTATAATCATTATTAATAAAACAACTACTACCCTATTAGCGCTTCAAAAAACTAATGACTATTAAAAATGAACAAGTTTGAGAAACAACAACTGTCAGACGTCAGACCGAAAACAGACTATAAAAACATGTGGTACTGTAAACGTTCCACAGATAATTAAATATTCCAGCCAGAGGCATAGCAGTTTCCACTGAGATTTGCATAGTTGAATGTTGATAAGCAGTAAAACACAGAATTCGGTCAAATTTTACTATTAAGTATTCGTTAATGACATATTAATGCACAAAACCAGCCGCTCAGCTTTGGCGACATCAAAATTCCTCAGGGCATTAATGTTAACGTTTGTGAATGTTAAAACTTTAATAACGACTTCAATTTGATGAATTTCATATTTTATGTGACTTGAATTGGATAACATAATAATTAATTGATAATTCATAAGTTTTGTATGAACTTCTCTATATATCTTGACTTTATTTAAGTTAAGGGAAGTAGTAGTTGTCACTTATTTAGCTTTTTGGCGTGTGAATGCTCTCGCATTTCATTATAATTATTTCTGTGAATAAGCAACAATACCGTACCGTAACTAGATTGGTACAGGTATGCATATATTACGCTACGCGAGAAATTGACATACACGCATAAGACTATGAAGCAACTATAATATTTACTACGATATTTAATATACAAAAACACATCATAGTCATCGTAGTATTCAATTTTTAAATTAAATTAATTTGGACATCGAGTGTTAAAAATGTGATGTCCTCGCGATAAGGCAGAAAATGTTATATATTGTATAAATAATATGATTTTCGTATTTAATGATAAAAATATAAGACATGATCCACATTGAAATTAATGTCTTCAGGATGTGAGAGCAGCATTCTACTGTTTGCAGTGTTATTATCACAACGATGTAATTACTGTACTTGTTACCTGTTATCCTAATTAGGGTACGGAAAAGACTTAGGACAACAGATATAAAGACACTTTTAATGAGTCGGAGCCTACTTTTTACCTCATTTTTATTTCCAGTAAAGACAGTTTTTATAAGGTTTCGCTGTCGCATGCTTCCCTCACGGGAAGCGTTAGACTTATTTAGTATCTTCAGTTTTTCATTCAGTTCATTTAGTAATAACGTTTGCTTAATTTATCTATTGCGTATAAAAAGTCTTCTGGAACTTTCTAGGTCCTTAACTTAAGCTCCTCCGTAGTTGCTGCTCGAGCTTAAGTGTATGTATTTTTTAATGTCTTGTATATAATTAGTAATTAACTAGGTCGAAAGTAGAAAAGTGATGTATATCTGGATTGATGATCGTTGTCTGAAAAATAATTTAATATACTTACATATTGTAAAATACATAACTTAATCCGCTAACAAAGTGTTTTTCTTTAAATGAGTAATAGTTATGTTAATATAAGACAATATTATGATCGTTGTGTTCTTATTATCTTGTTGAATTCTTATTATTTAAGATCCCATAAGCAAGTGAAACTATATCATTGTTTGAAAAGTCTAAATAATGAAGATATTATCTCGAAAATATGGCCATAAATAAAACAGACGCAGAAAATACTTTATACATTTCTTTCATTGTTTTTATAAACACAAATTTAAGCCATGACTCAATTTAAAAATGTCACATATCGGTTCAAATGTGTTGTGTCAAATCTAGTATTAAGATAATGCAAATACACAAGTGTTATAAATAATGCATTAAGCATTAGCATGATCTCGTAACATTACATCAATGATCTCTCTCTCTATGCAAAGCTATCTAAATATTCTATTGAGAGGTTGAGTGAGCTGATTCGTAGCGTGTTTCTTATGGTTCAAATAAAGATATGCTTGTAAAATAAAATATAGGTGATATACCGTGCCTTTATTTAAAATATAAATTTAGTTAAAATGTAATGTAAAACTGTTAAAGTATATTTTGTGGGACAAGAGTATCCTTGTCAATATAATTCAAAATTTTAGGACATCAATAGAGGATGTAGCAGTAATATCTACTTCTAGATTCGTTACTTTTTGTGATTTTATGTTTTAGTGGGTCCAATCACTGTTGGTTGGATGCTCTTTAGTAAGAATTACTAATATTGTCTCTGGGCTTGGTAAGTCCCTGACCATATAGCCTTTAAACAAAATAGAAAGATAATAAAACAAACAACGTTAAGGCCAACTCATATTGAAGACTCGTTTGCCCCTCAATAAAGTCCAAAATCCAAGTAAATCCTCAGCTACGCAATATGAGTGTGGTCGCGAACAGGCGTTAAGCACAATGCGGATTTAAAATTCCATTTCCTCGTACGTGATCACGTAACTTCCGGAAGGGATTCGCGCAATACGGCGAGCCACTGTTTGCAACTCGCTTACGGGTTGTGACGTCATTTACCCCATATTAAATATTACTTTAGTCTATGGTTTTTACCACATAATGTAAGCGATATTGACTTATATACCCATTACTAATATTTGCAGTTTTACACTAGAAAGTTATTGGAACCAGGTTTGGACATCGAGTATAACTTATAAGCTTTGACTTAGAATGATATCAGGTCAGAATTGATCAGTCAGTATAGGTAAGGTAGATATGAACAATGAAAAGTTTTTAAGCGGAATAAAATTAACTATGAAGCAGAAGCTCTCCTTATGCAGGCAATATTATTACTTCAAGAAGTCCTAAACAAACCCATTACCATCATCCCGTATTAAACAAACAAACAAACTTATATACATTTTCATAGATGTATGACATTCATTCTTCATATGACAATTTTGTCAATTCTGTTAGTCACGCTCGGGAGCTGTTCTGTATATGTTCATATAATGTGCCATCGTTAAATGGGTACTGTTGTTCACGCTATAATACGCAGTACAACAAAACCAGTATCGGGCGGCGGTATCACTCAACATCAGGTGAGCCTCCTGCCCGTTTGGCCCTTATTTTATAAAAAAAAAACAAGTGATTGCCAAGAAATTAAGCAAGATTAATAAAAATAAACAGCGAACGCAATAATCGCACAAAAGCAGTAACAACACAATCCTTTAGATATTCTACAAGAAACATTAATATTGAACCTGTCATTATGTGGTAAATTTATATAATATAATTATATAATTTTGAACACTTACATTTCATTAGACTGGTTTTAAAAACATCTCACTCATCTATTGAGTGTATATATTATATGTACTCTAGGACAACCAAGACTTATAAATATTTAGATGTATTAACAATATAATAGTTTAAAGAATAAAATTACATATTAATTCAATTTTGTTCGATATGAATCCTTCTTTTCATAGGCATTATAAAATATTCATCAAAGTTTATTAAAAGCCGTCGGATTTAGTTAGTACACAAATGTACTTTGAATAACTGGAATGGCGTAGCATTACAGAGGGTCCATTGTTATAAATTGATAACTTGATTAATGAAGAGTTCTGAAGTACTAAGAAGCATTCCATTTAAAACCAACCCGGCAAAGGTAAAGTAAATAATAAATATGGTTCAAGTGATAAACTTATAAAAGAATTCTGTATCGCAATTTTAATTAAAACGTTGATCAAATTTGGATTTTACGTTTCATTTATAATGTTCACTCGATCCTGATTATGATATCGAATGATGCCTTAAACTTGTCAATACACTTGTCATGTCATGTCATGTCATGTCAATAAACTTCAAGGACTTAACAAAAAAAGAAAGAATTCAGTTGTTTATTAAATTTAATTAATTTGTAGACCTTAAGTCTATTTTAACTAAGGTATATTTTGGGAGTTTAATTTGAAATATCGTCCTCTTGTTCCTTAGAGATAACAAATATTCAAGCTTGATGAATATTGAGTTAGATAGGGGTATTAAAATGGAACTAATAAAAGGCTACAATGCCGTGATTATTCTTAGCAAGATAGTTGTGGACTGATAGTAATTTAGCGCAGCTTTTACAATGTTACAATTTGAGTATATTTGCGTAATGACGTAAGAACACTGTACTTTTAATCCATTACGAAAGGTTTCATGATACATAATTCAAAACGAGCCTTGTTTAAGGGGAACTGTATTTTTTTACGAATGATATACTATCATTTGGGTATCACGATTGTTTAAGTATTGAGAGTAAGAGCGGATACATTCCAATATACGCAGACTGTCTTCAACTTTGTCGCACGGAATTAGAATTACAATTAAGAATCAATGTTTCTATTTTTACTTTGCTTATTCTATGGAATTTTGAACTCTAAACACAAAAAATGTGTACTCCTACTCCTACAGTCATCTTTACATAACTTAGATCACATAATCTAGATAAGTTATTTGTTTTTATTAAAATCGATGTTAATCTGTAAAAAATGTTGTCCATTAGGCAAAACAATATATATTATCTGCCTAAAACGTAATAAACGTTTTAGGCAAATAATCAGAAAACAAAAACCGTCCTTTGTAATTATTTGCCAATGTCTAGTATTGGTTATGGAAGTGAAATATCTCTGAAATATTATAAACTGTTATATATATGTTGTTGAAAGTTGATCATTTTTGTTTGAAAGGCTCTCAATCAAATAATCGTTTACAGAGGGTATCGGGTTGAGTTAGTCGGTCCGAGTGTGAAATGTAAATGAATTACGTTAAGGCTTGGTATTGAGGCTCCATCACCCTGATTGGTTGATTGAACGAGAATAGATTGCGAATTGAATGTCTGGCCAGATTAGTCTGATATAATAACGAATGCAAAATTTCATTACTGAAGAATATCAATCGGAGGACGAATATATATGAAATATAATGCAGTTTGTTGATGAATGCTTGGTATACGTTATTGCCTTTTTATGCCCGTAAATATTTCTGTAAAGTGAAGCATATTGTTATTTATGCCGTTCTTATAATATGTGATATTATGTGTCACCAAACAGCAAACTAATTACGAATAAACGATTTATCAAAATTCAATAGTGTAGAAGATGTTAGTGTACACTAACTAACAAAAAGTTAGTGTAGTGAATACACCCCAAACATAGGAGATTTGTAAAGTTGTACTATTGAAAGAAAATGAAATCTAAAAAGAATGAATTCTATAAAGAAGCGTTTGGGAACAACTTCCAACTAAACAAGCTTCCTACGTAGTTTAGAATGAAAACTGTATTCACATAATTATCACACAATTAGATCATTTATAACTAAATATTTCGAATTCAATATTTATAATCAGCAGTATGTGACGTCGTGGTTTTAAGATTTTAAGCATGCCCGTTTCCTCAAATTACGAGCAAGTGCTAAACTATAATGTGCACTTTATATTAAATATCCATGTTCACCGAAGGAATATTCCGGTCAGTAGCCACAAGTCAGGATCGCCGTAACGAGTTGACCGCTCGCCAAACCGCCAAGACACCGATTCTCTTGCAACGTCGCATTTTCAATTAGAATTTTAATACTAAATAACTTTGTATTGAATTCTTGTTTGAAAGCAGAATGTTATACGATATACTAAATAATATAATGAAGTTATTTTCAATACAAAGTCATCCTGTGGTGTGTGAAATATAAAGTAAAACTTATAAACATTTGAATTAAAGTACATATATAGTCTGTCCATAGCCTAAGCGATTGTCATCTTGAAGACTTAGGTCTTATTTTATCGAAGAACCCAATTTTATTTTTTACCTTTTTCAATAATAGGTTGGGTAATAAAAAGTTCTTTTAATCGTAAGTATGGAAATCTTCATTTAAAAGACGAACGGTAGCCGATCAATCTTAGAGTCCTACCGAATCAACCACCCATCAATCACCGCCTCGGATGTGCCAGCACTCTGGAGCTTGGGACACAGAGTTTAAATCTACCAATAAATTTATATATTATCATACTTAGGAAATCGATTCTTATGTATTTCGTATTTGGAGTTTTTTTTATTTATACTTAAACGTGTGACTTCGCCTACACAACAAGCTTACAACTTGTTCCAATTTATGTTGCAAAAGTTCAAAATATCCCTGATTTTATACACCGATATCCAATAATGCCTTTATGACTCTGTATATAAATCTTAATTCTTTTCACTCACATTTTATTCTATAAGATTAATTCAAATAAAGAAAATTGTTGTTTTATACTCGAATCGAAGTCAACACTTTAACAGTTTACATTTAACGTGTAATTTTTTTTGATGATGAACAACGCGGCCATCCGTGGACCGATCTGGATAATTGAGGTGTCAAATGTTTTTTAATTTGCAGCGAAATGTTTTCATAGATTGTAAAACGGTTTTATAGTAAATATTTCGTAATAATCAGAAAGTTTTCGTTCAAATTTTGGTTGTTGATAAGTATAAAAATTAAGAAAACGTTTCTGTATAGTAAGTAAACTACTAAATTGTAGCATTTTATACTAAAAATTATGCACGTGATACAAGGCATTTTCGTCTCTGTATTTAGTCAGTCTACAAAGGGTCCAAGTAATTATCCAAGTTAAACAATAAAAGGACACAAACTACGTCCCGTCTAATTTGACCGGGATTGTTTTAACTAAAATTTTCCATCCATCGGATGTTTTGACACTTTTGCTTGTCATTGCCAACTTTGCCTATAATATCAAGATTGTTTTAGTTTTGAGTAGCTCATGGAAAATGGGAAATTTGAAGACTGACGACCTAATGAATTTCGTAACAGTATTCTGTTCCCAAACCATATTGAACTAAGTGATTAACTGTTTCGCTGGAAATAATCACATCGATAAAGTTCAATTTTTTTTTCCTGAAAATATCTGCTCTTTCTTAAGCATAAATTATTATAACTGTGTATATTTAATCTTTTATTTAATTATTCTGTGAATAAAACGTTAAATAAAAGTTGTGACAACTCTTAGCCGTGATGACAGATTTATGTTTCCTTAATAATTTTTCCATTCGATTTCGTCCGCTTTACAATGAGGTCGTTGTATATTGATGTCTTCTAAAATAATTAGACTATACAAAAAAAAATATTCTCACAAATTCAACACAGACAATTTCTTCATTAATAAATTCATTTTTATAGGAAGTCGTGACCATCAATAGGTTTAAATACTTAATTAGATATACGTTGTATTTGCTATTTGGTATCTTAATTGAAGTAAATAGGTGTAAATGTTTATGTAAATACAATGATTGCAACGTACATTTGCTTTTAATGTGCATAATTTGAGAGGAGATTTAATTAACTACATTCCAGTTACGTGGTATCGAAATTGTATTCAATGCACATTATTGATCACTTTGCTTGCAGGTTATGCTCAGTATTTTAGTTTAATTTACAAACAATATAAAAATTAATATATTAGTTAAGTAAAGTAAATAGTCGAGTACATTTTATAATTGGAATATGTAATATTTAAATGAATGTAAATATATTATGAATACTTTAATAAATAAAACGACGTGTCTAATCATTAAATAAAGAAAACCCACTAGCTAGATTTCTACGGCCCGGAGATAACTTCGTCCGGGGGGTAGGCCGACTAGGTGATTAAAAAAAAAACTTGATTGACATTAACATATACAGCTGTTGTATGTGTTTTTGGATGCGTGTAAATGAATGAAATGCTATTGAGCTTGCATATAAGTTTTATAATAGTGTTGATTTAATTATTGAATTAAAAATAAATATGTCTACGAATGAGCTCTAAGTAGCTCTCCAATCTTAGTATTACACATTAATAATCCATTAAGCCAAAAATTTCTTATTTAATTGTCCTCGCTATTATTTGAATTTATTGAAAGTATATTAAAATTATAGGACGGAAGAAAAAAACTAAATTATACTATTCATAATTTTTTAAGACGTATCACTAATTAAGTTTAGTGAAACAAAATTAGGTCTCAATTAACTCGCGGTTTTACGAATACAATTTCCTCTTACATATATACAAAGTTGTGTTTAATTAAAAAACTTTTCCAAGGCGGTAAATAGAAAAGCAATAAAATTTTCCGACGTTAAGCGTCTCGTAGTGAATAGCTGAGTGTTTCCTTTCACCTTTCACAAAACGCTAACTTCACTCACTACCGCGCTGAACGCGTTTTCACGTATTAAATTAATTAGTGCTGTGACAACTGAAGCACAATGTTATATGTGTGTACCTTATACGTATTTATAGCTTTCGGTGATTTACGTATTTACTTAGACATTTGGTTTGGCGTAGCACTATTATCTCTTAGATATAAAATAGATGATTGTACTACAGTTTGTGGAAGTGGGGATTTTTTTTGTAAATGTGGGTTTTAGTGTACTAGTGTTTCGTATTTTAATAACAACTAAATTACCACAAAAAAATATGTAAACAATGCAGTGCCATTTCATCTTGATCAGTGCTTCATTAATTTGGGAGAATTGTCTAAATAATTCACTGGTCTTTATTTATTAACGGTCACGCCCCCAAGGAAGCACTTGGAGAAACAAAACACAAACTAACTAATGCGCGAACTCTATAATAGGCTCCGACACCATGCATGGATCAAGTTTTTTTTGTAGATTTCATGCATGAACAAACAGAGACAAAGAAGTGTTAGGAATTCTCCGTAGGCAATAGAACATCCTTCTTCAAATGAGATTGGCAGCCCGAAAGTTATCGATAGCATCTTCCAACTCCTGTTACCTATTATAGAATCGTGCTATAATCTGTTGAGAAGTGTAAAACCATTACTTAGTGTTTAGTTGTGCAGAATGTCACGATTAGTTGCGTAAGAATGTTTCTTGTTTAGAATCGTATCGAAATATATTCAAAATTAAGTACTTAATTGAAATTAAATCATACTCTTACTAGGTGTAATTCACTGCATTTATCGAACGAAATGTTGTCATTTAAATAGCAGTTGACTAAAATAAACCTTGGGATAGGTCTATAAAACAAAAATTCACCTCACGTACAAAGTTTCGAGAGAAAAAATTGGAATCACGCTCCTCCCAAAATTGATTCGCTGAGCCCTTAGTATTTTATAAGCCGTCAACATATTTACAGCCGGTGATTGTATTATAAAAAAAATGTGGTTTAATCGGGTTGAATTGAATGGAGCAATTTAAATAAAATACTTCAAAACAAAATTCACCTATCAATGTGACAAAATTTACCTGTCTCCTTTCAGTCTGGCCGTGACCACCATCACGGTCGCTTAATTATTTTATTTAAATTTAAGTATGAAAATATATCAAATATTACTTATATTGTTACTTATGAAATTAAGTTCTTTTTGCTATGTCATTGTATTTTATAGTTTTCTACATAATCATTTTATTATAATAAAAGTAATGCTTGCACAAAGTTGCAAAGTATGTCGCTCGTTTACAAACTGCCGAACGTTGTATTTAAGTCCAGGATCACGTTCAACTTTATTGTGGAAGTAACTGTGAAAATAAACCTCCTTTTTTGAATGTTCACTGAAATTTAATTAATTCGCAACGATCAGGTAAAAACTGACTTTTTTCATATAATTTTATATGAAAAGAGACGGGAAAGATGTCAAAAAGTCCGTTTTTACTAGAAAGCTATTGTTTTTTTTACTCAATCAAATTTTAATCAATATTTTGCCGGTATATCTAGAGAGAAAGTCGAAAAGCTCTTTGCACGCTTTTTACGTGCGTTAGAAAATGCGAAAAATAGCCGTATACTGTTATTTCTTAATAAAAGAACACATGAAGTGACTGAGAAGCGATCAGATAAATATTTTCATATATCTATCACATAAATAAATAAAAAACTAATAAGAGGTTTACATAATTAATATTTTAACATTAAATTTATTGATTTGGAAATAGTTGATAATGGTGTATTTTTTATATTTGTTATGACTCATTAGTCAACTCATTAGTAACATATTGTTCATTACTCATACCCAAACAGTATTGAATTACCAATACTACAGAGTAGCATATAATAATATCAAAATAGATCACATTCGGACTTGCGTAATAAAAACTTCATCGACTATAGAATCATCGACGAGACTTTAATCTGTTATGATAAGTTAAACAGTTAACAGAAAAATAAACTTTTTCATTCACAGCACTAGTGCCAAATTCGTATACCATAAATATATTATGTGTTGTTTCACAATTAATTGTTGCAGCAATTCCGCGTAATAATGTAGTTATTTTCCTAAAATATAAGTCATATTGCAAATACATCAAGCCACTTTTACAAAGGTTTAAAATGCTTTTCATAGGTATTCAACAAATGAATTAATTTTAAGCAGAGAAATGGTGGATTCCGCCAGTGATAGCGTAGCAAGCAAAGTCTGAAAACCATATTCCAAGAACGTAAATAATCAGTTGCTCCGTGAAGTTGATATTGTAAAAGTTATTAAAACCTACGTTAGAAAACGTAAATATTGCTCAATAAAATCCTTCATTATGCCAGCTAATATATTTTTATGGGTCATATAGTGTGGATATTAGATAAATTATATTATATCACGGGTTATAGTGTCATATGCGGCAAACATAAATATTGAAAGACATACATTACATCAATGACGACCAGGCTCAATGGTCACTATCCTGGCCTGTTGAACAGTGTTGTGGGTTTCGATTCCCGATATATTCAACATTTGTGTAACGAATATATTTGGTGGTGTTGGCAGTGGTGTCAAAAGTATATATTATGTATATGTTTATCAGTTAAAATACAATCTATAAATATCTTACCTATGATCTGCCGGTCCATGATTTAATAGGGAGTTACGGTGAGCTTGTGATAATGTAAGTAGTAAATAATAGTTTAAATTTATGGTTTGGATATTTGAATAATGTTTCTGCTATTACAACTTCATTCTTTATTTATTTAGGTGAACAATAACTGAAACAGTTTCTTTCCTATTTCAAGGTTAACATAGTCCCCATGGGAGTAAACATCCGACAAAAACGTCCTTTAATAATTCCTGTTCACCTTAGGAAAAACACTTTTCATTCCTTGATAAATGTGTAAGATTTTCAACATTTATTACAATACCTTTATCTGGCGACAAAGTGCCCTATCTAAGAGGGAGATTTTGACAGGACTCATTAATTTACCACATAACAGGAAGGGAAAATATTATGACACGTTACCGCTTAAGTGGATGTAATCTCGTGATCCAGTGTGTAATTATTATTGCACTGCCTTTAAAAGGCTACATTAAAAGCACTGCTAAATATGATTGCGAAATTTGCAAAATAAAAATTACTATTTACTGATGCTGCTTTGTTTTTCACGAAATGAAGTAGTTATTTTAATAATTTGGCAGGTTAAAATTATAACACAATGCCGTATTATTGTAGTACCACTTATTATTATTACACATACATACAGTGCTAAATCTTAATTTAGAATCGTAAAATAAAATCGCAATATCAGCCTAACCTCGTTGGATTAACGAAGTACGTAAATACAATATAAGGTTATAACAAATTTCAAATTGTGAAAACCCAATCAAATCAAATAATACCTGTGTGATTTTACAACGGATCACAGACACAAAAGATTTCGTTTCGAGTCTACTCAGGTTCAACCAATCAGAAAGCGTACCGATAGATATAATCTGTATCAACAACAAATGACGAATGTAGCACAAAAGCGCTTGTTATCTAGACATAGAATTTTCTTACTAGATCAGGAGATGCTGAAATATTTTTAGCCATAGCTTTATTCAGGGATTGTTTTGTAAATGAGTAAAAGGCCACATAAGACTTTACTATTATGTAGTATTATATGATATACATAATAAATAATTAATATGAAAGGTATGACAAAATATTACTGGTGAAAAATGTCCTTCAAGACTTGTAAGTGCTCGAGAGATCACTCAGGGCTTTCTACTTAAGAGGGGCACACAAACAACAACGACATTTTTGGGATGTAATTGCCATCTTTGATCCCCGACGTCTTTGAAATCAACGTGTGAAATAAAAGTAACATATGCGTTTGACGCATTAAATTTTATTTTTAATTCACGCAGAAATTGAATTCTATACATATAAGCGCTAACTTCGGCTGTATATGATAATTGTTAAGACATTTATGGTTCGTTTAAAAATTTTAATTATTTAAAAAAATACCCAACTCCCAAGCTATTGTTTCGTATACATTTTATTGCTCCATTGTTGGCCCAAGTGAGGGATGAGAGCATTGTCAGTTTTGTGTAGCACGGAGCGCGAAGCAACAAATTCTGACAACTATCATTAATTTGATTCGCCAGGGCCAATTTCTTAGGGTTAGAATAAATGTTCCTGTGCCCTTGATTAATAGATCTCGTTTTGTGCCTCATTGCTCAAGCACCTTTATTACGAATAGATTTTTGGAATGATTTATTAGGTTTAATTAGTGGAATCTTATCATTCATCCCAGACTTATTTGGCGTTATAGAAGATTAAAATGTTTATTTATCTATCGGTTTCATTACTCTAAATCAGATATCCTACTAATATTATAAACGCGAAAGTTTGTATGGTATGGTAGTAAGTATGCATCGATCCATCCATATTTATTAGTATTTTACGTAAAAACCACTAAATTGGTTTGAATGAAAATTATAAAGGTATTGAAATGTGGAGAGTCCAAAATAACAAGTAATTAGTGCTACAAAAAATCCCGCCACAGTATATGTCTATATTTTATATGTAAGCCATTAAAACGATAATAGTAGGCCATAACTACAATGTTTTTTTATATTTCAAATCACATTTGTTAGAAATAAATTGATTCCTTGATGAAAAAAGACACGTTAATCGCCTCTACTTATGTTAGATATATTAAATACATATAATAGTTTTATCTATATCTAATAGCGTACACGAGAAGCCGCAGGGATCATCAAGTATACACATAATTGAATAACAAATGGCCGGAACAATGCGACACTTACGCTTGGCACAAAGTTTGACAAGTACACTTTTTGTAAGTTACGAATGAAACTTAACTTCTTTAAATTTAAATTCTGAATAATAATCATATCATCATATCAGGTCTAGAAAATTATTTTGATTTTCTGCTGGATTTTATTACGTCCTTTTTTCCGACCTCTATGATACTTCTGAAATATTTGTAATAAAAATAAAATCGCTCTTAATAAAGAAAGCACATTAATATCATAAACAGGAACAGGTAATTAGTTGTAGTTATTTGACAAATATTTTTTATATAATGGGGATAGGATTTATTTACTTACCCTTAAACCCTTAAAGTTTAAATACTCCATCCTTTATTGTCAAAACGTTGACCTTTTGTAACGCTATATTTTCACTTTCCTTGGATACTTTTCTCTCAAATGAAAAACAAATTTCATAGGAAGTATGATTATGTCTACTATTTGTATTTGATGTGTTACTATTTTCGAAAGTCATTCGGTAATAGTTTATTTAAATGTCACTTAAATGCAATTACGTAGTTATCATTTATCATCAATCATTTAGTTGGTCGAAATGATTATATGTGTTACTACGAACATGGAAGTCTGTTTTGCAATCATTTAAATCACAGCTTGCTTAAAAAAAAATATTATTTAAATATATTCAAATATATTTCTCGGTAGAGAAGAATGAATTCTGACGTAGCGTTTGATCTTCGATAAGATAACAAATGTCAAATTTTTATCGCAATATACGCTATATTTTAAAGATAACCAAAACCCGCTTGAAAAAGAGCTTCCATTAATTTATATTTGAGCCTAAGATATCCTAAAGCTGTGATTCAATAGCAATGTTTATTATTTATTAAATTAATTAATGATATGGCCGTTGCTTTATTGAGTTACAGAGTACGAACTCTATACAAATAAATACGAAGCATAAGTAATTTTATACGAAAGAAACCGCAGGTACTTTTATATACATTATGTCTCGTTCATTAACAATAGATGTTTAATAAGTAGGCAATGTTTGTTAAAAATGCCAGTTTCTGACTTATATCTATATACAATTTCGAACGATTGATTCTACTTCCGCGCAGAAGGCATGTTTCCAAAACCAATCTTGTTTGTTGTTCTACATTCGGATCTACCAATTATGTCGCTCTTGTCGTAGGACCGTCATTGTATAGTTGTTAGATATGTATGTGTAAAAATAATTTATCCCGTGTAACTAACGCCTTAGTTAAGAGGCTAGCGCAATTTATTGAGCCGAGTGCTCTGAGATAACCCCAAAATGAGGACCACCGCTTAATATCCACGTCTTCCTACTTGACATTTAATATCTTTAATTATACTTTTCACGTCAGCATGAGTAGTGTTAACGGAGTGTTGCAGCGCGTATTAACAAAGTTGAGGTCACGCCACCAACCGTACACTACCAAATAATATACATTTTGGGAGACATATTAATATTTTTACTTGTAAAGTAAAGTATGTGTCTCGAACACAGGTAGATCTAGAGAAATAAAATGAAAGTATATTATATTTCAGTTTTAATATCTTGTACCACTTTAAATGAATTTCTAGTTATTAATTCAATATTCGAAATCTACATTAATTGAAGCGACTCTTAATAAATGTAAATATCGAAAGGGTCCTTATAAATTAATATTAGTCATTAATTTTCAGAGCAATTTTGCTTCAAATTGTTTTTCCGCAAACATGATTTATTTCAAAAAGCCCTATTGTGATTAATTTCAACTTGAAAACATCAAGATATTTTCTCTTAGATCGAATATAATAGCGTGTTTGTTAATAAATGTTTAGATGTAATTTGATGTTTCGGTAAAAACACTGTAACATTATTATTTTAGAAGTGTTATTTTAGAAGTGGCTCTTCTAAAATAAGGTTAGGTAGGTAGTTAGTAAATAAAATATATAATATTGAATTTTTCATGCTACTTTATTGTTTATATAATTTTCCCTCCACTTATTACAGCTAGAAATTTCCAAGCCCTCTGACATCGTTGTATTTAATTTTGCTCATCTCGGGAAGCCGGCTTCTTAGAATTTTAAATGGCAGAAATTAACTGAACGTACAGACGAACGAACAGCAAAATAATTGCCTTATTTTTCTTGTTATTTGGTTAATTGCCTAGATCCTGAAATACACGAATCGTGCAATATTGCACTAAGAATTTGTAGCGTGGCAATTTAAAATTAGGATATTTTTCAAATATACATTATTTCTACACTATATTTAAAGAATATAAGTATAACCTACATACATAATTAAATTAAAACTCCCTTTTTCGAGTTACATAGATATTATTATAAAAACAAACCTTCAAAAAAATACTCTTAATAAATTTATCTGAAAACAATTTTAGAAAGTTCTTAAAAGATTCAATGAAATTCCGTCGACTTGATTAGAGAGAAAAATATTGAAAAAAGTCTTTACTCAGTATTTTTATATTAATGGAATAAAATGGCTTAATTCGCTGTAGTTTTACTTAATGAGTCATGAGAATGAGAATTTGATTACATTTCAAATTTTAAAAATTATCTTGGATGGAGTTCAAATTGTTAACTGGTGATCCTATGTTCATTCGACTGCATAGAATCTCACATAGCGGGCTTTTGCGATTGAGGTAGTGGTTACTACGTCAATCTGTAACGTAGACTCGTAATTGCACTTTGGAATAACCCAATTAGAGCCATTCTTTTAGCTATACTCAGACTTCAGAGAATAAATAGAATATGTTAAAAAAAATAAAAATAGAATCATTACATTCATTGTAAATGTTATATTTTTAAATTGGATACTCCTTCTCGTACTCATTAACCAACTCAACAGCGTTGATTGGAGGTAAAATAAATTACGCTGAATATTAATGTGCTGAGATCATGACCATTATTATTCATTATTCAAATAAATCAAACATGAACCTGGACTTCATAAATATTTTACGTTCAAGAATGCTTTTATTTTCTTATTTAGTATAGAAATCATTGATTTTGTTGCATGCATTTAAATAAAGTTTATTATTTTATTCGTCACTAACGAATAGTGAATGATATGGAAAAGGCCTTTGCCAAAAAGGGCACACAGATACTGACACACAAACAATGTATTCATTAGATTTAGTATATAATATAAGATGAACTGTAATTAATTAGTATCTGAAATAAATAGCTTTTATTATTTTTTTATTTTTATTATTTTATTGGTAACATCATGATACATTCACTAAACACTTACATTAAATGACATTTAAACATCGTCTAAAGTAAATCGTGTTTTAAATATAAGTCATATCTGTTAAATAAGAAAACTACGATAATATTAACATAATAAATATTATTTTAACGAAAACTGAATTGCAACAATATTGAGTTTATACGCTTCGGTGTTAATCTACCAAAAACTTCTTAACATACTTGAAGGTTTATATATCACATATTAATTTTATAAAATATGATGAGCGGGAAAATGAATGTTAAAGTAAAAATATTTATCATTTCACGTTTGATGTTTTATTTATAAAACACCATCTTCCGAATTAAGCGACTTTTAGATAAAAAGAAAAATTTTGTCAAATCATTGGTAAGAATAAGGCCTAAGCTTATTAAGGTTGAGTTTGAAAACCTTTGAAGTATTTAGTATAAAATTGAATATTGATGAAACAAATTAGATTTTGTGCGTACCTGTTACAAAGCAAGCCTCTGTTTTTATTTTAATTTCTAAATGGTTCCTCAAAACTCTATACTATATACATTAAAATACCCACTCCCGACAATAAATGAATACTATCAATTACTTTGAATTCTACAATAACCAAATGCAATTATTTCCGAACATTACTCGTGATTTTAGGTTTTATGAATTTTATTTGTATTAGTTGGATGCGATACACACAAAATTTAATTAAGTATGAACTCTTGTATTAGTGTAGTATTTGTGTAAATCAAAGACAGTATTACAATATACTTATTTGCAATGAATTGTAACCATAAACCATTGTACGCAGAGAAATCGTGCCTTTGTGTCCCATCTAATCAGCGACGAAGACCTTAGCACAAACTTTAAGATAGTTTAGTAGTGAGCCAATATGATGTCATATTTTAAGTCGAACTCCGGGATTTAGCAAACAATTTATAAAGCTTATACGACGTCCTTTGGGCCTCTGTTTAGTTCACGGACCGCTGCTCACGCCTTCATTTTTTTAATTTTATTTTTACAATTAAAAATTGAATGAAACAATAAAGAACGGTTGCTATTCGTTTTCGCGTAGTAATAACGTAGATTGTAACCGAGTTTGGGGAGTTATTTATAATGTTTCCCGTGCCTGATGATTAATTTTGTTATATAGATTTAAAAAATTATTGCGATTTAGAAGATAATAATAATATCGAGACACATTTCATATACGGTCGGTTAGCTCCAAGGTAAGCTAACACAACTGGTTAACGTTCTTACATAGTCAAAGTCAAAGTCAAATTTATTTATTCAAGTAGGATCGTTACATGATCACATTTGCACGTCACTTAAAACTAAATTTGTTCACTAACGCGCCCGAGTCTGAGAAGAACAAGCAAGAAACTCAGTCGGGTTTGTCTTTTTTTTTTGATCATGCATATAATTTGCATAACTACTTATTAAATTATATAACACCAATATGATGATTGTACTAATGCTGACCGTGCCGAGAAGCGACCATCTGTTTGCTAGCCCGGCATGGAGACCATAGGCTAACAGGGTCAACATCACTATCATTGTTATAATCTATATACTAATTTACACACGGAACTTCAAAAATGTACGGGAAATAAATTACGATGAAAAAGTTATTCTTTCGTAGGTTATTTCTGCGCGCCATTGGAGGTGAGTACCAACTTTTATCGTTCTTCGTTCAAATTAGTTGGAGTTATTTTTTGCAAGTTTTGAAGTATGGATTTCAATATTGAATTTCCCCAATGTCCCGACTGGTACAATAAGTTCCTTCGATTACTTATGAGAAAAAGTTTGCTTTTTCGTTCCTCTTTTTGGATCTACTGCCTGTTACAATATAATCCAGTTACAAAAATAGAAAGAATTGTGATTTAAAAGATTTAGTTTATTTGATAATTTTATGTCATAAATTTTTTACGTGCTCCATTAGAATAAAACAACACTTGTTGACACTCAATATATTTCATGTTTTTTTTAAAGACTAAGAAAGTATAATTTAACTTGAACGTACGATACATTTTTATTTATAAAAAAAAATGTGCATTCATAAACACGTACCTACGTTCTTTAGATTATAAATTGTAAGACACTTGACTCACTGTACCTAATATTTGTAATCCAATCTCCAAACTACATAATTGGTCATCATAGACAGACAGGATTAAATACTCCTGCATGTGCAACAGGGAAATATACGAAATTCTATAGCGCAATAACAAAGAGACTACAATACTACAATATCTCCTTCGTTAAGAATTTCATAAGACGTACATTTGAAATTTAAGACAATGCGGACGCCTCGGGATACTCATTTGAAATTTAGACTGTACGTAATCATGAAACACTGCTACTGTTCAACATTATGGAGTGTGTTTAATGTAGACTATTATTACAAAAATATATTGTTTGTTAATTTTAGAAACCACTGCAGAACTTTGAATTTATAACCGAACCCTGTATGAAGTATAGTATGAATATGAGATTGAGCGAAGATCATATTTTGACGTCTTTTCACCGATAATAATTATAGAAGAATTTGTTTTTCCTTACTTGGGTCATACGCGTTCTGTGTTAAAATTGGGGTACGTTCAAAATAAATACATTAAAAGTACTGACAATTTTAAATGGCTTTGAAAATAATTTATCAAGTATCACCTACCTGAGTTATAAATAGATAAACTATGTGCAAATCAGTTATACAGACTTCTGTTAACAAATTTTTTTACGATTTTAATTAAATTGTTATTCGTATTAACACAGTTACATACGTCACATATACATGCAAACTTTACGAATACCAGTCGCTATGAATCTTATACTTGTATTACGTTGTCCATCTAAATGAAAGTTACATACAACCTAAGATAATATTTATGTTTAAATTCCAATTACTAAGGCTTGTTTTACCAGCTACTACCAATTATAGAAATGATATTTTAGATGTTGAAACAAGAATAAAAATTATAAGATAATCTAAAAACGTAGAAAAGATCTTTGAAGGAGGTGGGATATAACTCCAGCTCAATTAGACGATTATTCCTCCCATCTACCTCAGGGCTCAGAGCTTGGTCTAAATTAGAAGAGAAAACGTACATTTTTACACATGTAAATAAAAGGATGTATGCATTACGAGTTGATATAAATAGAAAGGGAAGTTTCATTTTCTTTATGACATTAATATATTAAACATATGACACACACCAAGAATAGTTATCGATGATAGTAGCTAACACTTGCTCAAATAACATAGTCTTTGTTAGCAAAATTACAGGCAATTCCCAATAAAAGTTAAAAGCTTCAGTCATGTCAATGAAATGTCAATCTGAACGCCTATGATCATTATATTTTAACTGGAAATGAATTACAGATACATAATAGTGGATAGTAATAGAAAGTAAGTATTTTCTGTTCCTAAGAAAGGGTGAATATTACCACTGAAACCACGTAGGCCAGTAATTAACCTACCTTTTGTGACTTGTGTCATTCAATGTAGTCGTGATAAAGCTGAATTGAGCCGCCTCTTGTAAGCCGTCCTTGCGTATAATTGACTTTTCCCTGTCATTGCGCCCCCGATCCCACTCTAGCCATACATTAAGAATATTTAACCCGGCTATCATAATTCGTACATCTGAATCTGACAGATTTTATTTTGTACCTGAAACCTGTCGGTACTTGGAGCAAGGAAGGCTTCAAGACGTTTTTCATAATTCAAATTTTTTTGATGTCAAGGTGATAATTAGCACTTGATAGTCGTATCTATAATATAAAAATATACGTTGTATAAGATAAAAAGTATTAGTACCTTAGTACAGTATTAGTAAATAGAAAAGACTATATATAATAAGTCAAACTCCATTAAGCAATATAAAAAAAATATTTTTTCGCAAAAGTAATTCCCCTTTTAGCGTTAAAAGCTTAATATTGATCTTAGTGCTTAAGAAAAGTCCAAAGTATCGTTGATCCGATTGTATAGGGGAAGAATTTTCGGTCTGGGCGGTTTGGCGATAAGTGGGGCTGAGCCCGGGATATAGCGACTCCGATGAGCCGAGAAACTGGGATCTTCGAAGCTGCCTTACATCGCCTATACTTATCACCCTTTGGCAAATAATCTTTGTTTGTCGTAGAAAATTACTTCGGGCGTTCATTTTAATGTCCTCCGCAGCCAGAAGTAATATAATTCGACACGTATATTTTGTTTATTCCTGTCTATATCCCGTGATAACTCCATCGTCTCCACCAATTTTAATGACTTGGCTATCGAACGATTGGTCGCGTACAGTTGTAAATAATTGCCTAAATCCTTATTAAATATTTCTTTATCTCCTTGAATGCTAGAGAACGTTCATTAAATACATTGCTATGTATCGAGAATAATGTCAATGGGATTGAAGTTACCGGGATAGGCATAAATGAGGATGTTTACAAATTACTTTGAGTTATATTTCGTTTATTATAGAATCTTTCAATGTCTCTTCAATCTTTCCAAAAAATAGTCTCATAAGAACTACATACTCCGGTATTTATATAAACTTACTAACACTTAATCGATTAGACAAGAATTTTTTATTTGTAGTTGTTCTGAACTGTTGTTGGATTCGGTTTAGTTTTTTTGTTCAAAATTCTTTTAGAACTTTGCAATATATAGATAGGATGGTTACAGTTTTTATACTGTATTTCATACTAGAAAATAACAAAATAACGACACAATATTAATGTTGTATGGAGTTCATAGTAGTTTCTAACGTATTAGTTATCGATCGCGCAACTTTATTCGCATAGTAACACAAAAGTCTGGTTTATAAGATGTAGTGAACATAGTTCAAGAAAGGACTCAACAACGTTTTAATCGAAAAATTTGTATATTCATTCATTTGAAAATTATTATATTGAAGCATATTGGGCAAGTCTTACTAGAAATAAAAGAAAATTATAATTGTTTTCTCAAACTGTTACAAGTTTTTAAATAGTAGACTTTCATTTGAAATTTGTGCAAAATTTCAAATACAAGTCGTACGTTAAGTCGAACGGATTAATGAACGTACAATAACTTTAACAATTTACATGAAAAGTTATTCTATTTAACTTATGTTTTCGTGATTTGAGTGTGAGTCTTTCGTAGATTAGTGATGAGTTGTACTTATTTTCGGAGGCATTTTAACTACATTTATATTTAGAACTTTAAATATACTTATATAAATCACAACAAGTTTATCCTGGGATATTAAGAATTTTAATTTATCCTTTTGCGTCACTATATGAAATTTATGTAGTAAGGCTAATATCCTACGTCTCTAGTTGCGGCAGTAAAAAGTATAAGAAGCGTCAACAGTAATGTACTGAAGTTTTATTTAAATACCTTAGGTAAATTAAAACTGTGGTTATCCAACCATTATTCAATCTGAAGAGATTGGTATGCAAGTGTTACCAAAGCTATCTTATTAAAGTTTATAAAGAAATGCGGTAAAAATATATTTTTGTGATATATTCCGCTTATGAAGAAGATATTTCACGAAGAATTTTTCATATATGAGATACATGTCGCCACATACATATCACTTTTCTAAGAAGCAAATTGCATTTAGTCCAATTGTAGTGTTTCGTTATATAAGCGTGTATATGTTTGTTTGTGCGACGTGCGGTAACAGCGGAACCGAGCGTTACGTAAGCGAAGCACGGCACCCACTGATTTAAATTCGTTCAGTGAACTATGAAAGACCTGCGGTCTGAATATCTTAAGACGAACGAAAATACGAATAGACGCTACTATTTTCATTGTACTAAATGGTAATTTTTATATGCACTTTGTCACCTATTTTCCTGTATTGCCAAGGTGTTAAATTGTTGAATTTTACGGTTTGGTCGCAATATATACACATGAAATTAAGTAAATTTATCAAAACGTATAGCTAAAAATAGTACTTTTAATTCAATTTCGTTGAATATCTATATTATCCGTATTTCAATTCGCACACAGCGTGTATTTCAAAAATCCCTTGATAGCAGGCGGCTGTACTTTACGTCTCACATGAACTGTGTAAAATAAGTAATAAAATGTAAACAAGATGTTTAATGTTTAAGTCGTTTGCGAGTCATCGTAAAATCGTGTCACTTCGTTACTTAGTTAATCTTACTTTATTGCATGGTAAAGTAGAATTTGCTACCAGCTTTTATTCAGTGTCATGCGTCTACGCAGCGCCTTATAAAATTAAAGACGTTTGAACTGTTATAGGAAGATTTAGGATGTATATCTATTAGTAATATTTGCGCAGTGAATATGATTTTGATTTTCAATCTGAACTGCAGCCAATATATTTCTTCCCAATTAACATTGCCTTGTCCCACCCCCTTTTATACATTACTATCCCACCATACACGTTCATCGTAGAGGCATCCTGGGGATGCTCAGGTGTCGGGCGAAAGGTGTATTTCTAATAAATTGGTGTTTTAGAATTTTATACTATGTACTTCGGCAAAGTAACGCCCGATTCTCTTAAGTTTACTCAGTTTTATATTAAGAGCACTTAAATCTGCTTCAAGTATAAAAATCCTCTATCTATATCCGATACACAGTGAATGACACTGTTTAGTGGTAAGGGAGGGCTTTTTAGATTTTCAAATTGATATTTTAATAATCTTATATATAAAATTCTCGTGTCGCAGTTTTCGTTCCCATACTCCTCCGAAATGGCTTGACCGATTCTCATGAAATTTTGTGAGCGTATTCAGTGCTCTGAGAATCGGCTAACATCTATTTTTCATCCCCCTAAATGTTAAGGGTTGTCCACCCTTAAAATTTTTATTTTATTTTTTAGACAAAATTTTTAGTTTTTATTTTTTTATGATACAGTATACAAATAAATAAATAATAAATAAATAAAGCCTTTATTTCTACTATACCTAAGCTATTTACACTTTAATTACTATTATAGTTTATACACTTAAGCTAGACAATTTTTTTTTACTAACTATCGTAAAGCTTTATTAATTTATTGTTCTATAGTAGTCGCCTCTGCGGCGTAGGCCTCCCCTAAACCCTCCCATTTTGTTCTATTCCTTGCTACGGTCATCCAGCCCGGGCCACACTTCTGCGAATATACGTCCCTCCATCTTCTTTTTGGTCTGCCTTGTTTACGCTTGCGGCTGAATGGGGTCCACTCAGTTATGATTTTTGCCCACCTATCGTACAGTATACAAATAACAACCCTAATTTTTTACCCCTCTACGATCAACCCTTATTTTTTATTTATTAATTGAAAATTGAAATCACATGTATGGCAAAATAACGTTTGCTAGGTCAGCTAGTTATTTTATAAAAGGCATTGACTCCATTTTTATTTAACTTACATACTTGTTATTTTCAAATACGTTCGCAATATTGATATCAAAGAATGCGTCTGGATAAATAACAAATGTTAGAAGGAGCGATAAGAATATCGGAAACCGAACTTTAGCTTTATTGTGCCCGGAGAGGCTTATTTAATATGGACCTAGTTGATTTGTTTACAAAGGAAAAATTTATTCATGAAATTTGTTTTCCAAGAGACCGACACAAAAATAGACTTTCTCCAATAAGTTTTGCAGCGGCTTTTATTTGGTCAAATATTTTTTGAATAAGTTCTTCATTTTTTATTGCTGACTCACAGATAAATATATACCCCATACTTATCGTGTAAGTCTGGTTGTCCTAAATTGGAATATTTGATGTGAAACTATTTAGTAAGAAAACGCGTAACTAATCAGTCATTATTCAGAACTAAAAATTTACATAAAGATACCCTCATTACTTAGAACCAAAAATTTACATGCCTAACCTTACCCGCTAGTGGCAAAAATAATTTCGTTTTATCAAGGGCGCGACAAGTGTATATTTTTTTAATTGGGATTTATTACATAAATACTAATTAATAGAAAGTTATCTTCATATTATTGATTTTATACCTGCGGTATTACTTTAGTGTTTTCTGACTTATTTACTAATTTGACCTGATTGTGTTGTCATAGTAAACTCCAAAGTGAAAAATTGTATTAATAATCAACGGCAAACGGTTAGAATATGAAATAGCTTAAACCAGGTATATCGCAACAAAAAGCAACTCTATCATTAAGCAAGCATTGTGTTAATATATGCAGAATAAAGTTTAATAAAATAAGGTTCCCTTACTATAAATATAATTTTATAAAAGCAATTTACAAAACACACCACATTCTTACAAAAGGATGCGTTCTATGCGGTATTTTTGGTAAAGAACCACTAATGTGTCGTAAATATGGTAATAAAATTCCCAAACCCAACGGACTCAACATTTCATTTCATAACAAGGGAAATTTATGAAAGTCTTTATGCTCTTGAATAGAAATACTATGTGAAAAACGAGGTTACTTTTGTAAATCGTCTTTGTTTCATCTCATACTTTGGCTTACGAAGACAATATTAAATTGTATTTCTTCCAAATGATCGAATAAAGAAAAAAATGTTTCGTTTGTTATCTGGATGAACATTGAAGGTTAATATATTCAGAACCTTCTATATAACGCTCAAATATTACTTTTTAATGTATACTTAATTTTTGTATTGGCATTTCTTATAGTAGTGTATAGTAACTTACTATTGGCTTACTAATCGCAGTTACTACCGAATAGTGGTTTCTACTACACTTACTTCGACGATCATTAAAAGAAAGTTCATATTAAAATTATACCAGTTATTGAAAACAGTTAATTAATAAGTAGAATGCAATTAGATTCATTGCTTCTGAAAGTTCTCTATTTCATTATACATTAAGTGGAGAGTACCAAATAGTTTTTGTATGAGACAAATAGATTTTATCTCTTAATTAATTATGTATATGAGCTTTATAAGGGATGTTATCTCGATGAAGATATAAAACAGGATGACGTTTAGAATCTTAAGCAAAATTTATTAAAAATCACAACGTTACTGCATTTTGAAACATATTTGTAAGCCGCAATGAGGAAATCGATATCTATTCTGCCCTATAATCGAAACTCTATTTTACAATTTCACGTACGTAATAGACCTCGAACAATGTCAGCGGTGTTTGCAATAAATGAGTTTACTCTGAGTCGTGCATTGCAATCCTATATATATTATGTATGATTTTACTATGTGGGACATGGAAAAGATAAAATGCCCAACGTTGACGCGCAAGGTTTATTGTCGACTAAATGAAAAACTATCAAACCGAAATACCATCAATGTCAGATATATTCTTATATCTATATTTAAAAAGCTTTAAATAATACAGAGTGTGTAATAATATGAAATAACAAAAAAACGTTTAAAGTTTAAAAAACTTTACAAGATTTGAGACAATATTGACTAGCCAACAAATAAAGCTTTAAGCTTAAAAGCTATTATCCGGCGGTCATTACCAGCCGTCACATAATATCGCAATTTGGTACAAATTGTCGCGTTTCGTATTGGCCGTAATATCCTGTTCTCTCGTATTTAACAACGCAATAAAGGAACTCATGTTTAACACTATTTTTACGACTTTGATATTGTAGTCAGCAGTCACACTTTATAACATGATCTTGGTATATTGCCTCAGTATGTGCACATAAACAATTACAAACTTAGACTATTAATATATAATATATATGTATGTCGGAGTAGAGACAATAGTTGGACTTATAAATTGATAACGATAGAACATGTTGTATTAAGAGATTTATAAATCACTAATCGTTTGACCATCGTAGGTGGAAGTCGAAGTTTGTTATTGTTAAATTCAGCTGCCCGGTAGGGTTGTTTGTTCATATTTGAGTTGCTATTTGGCACCATTTGATACGGAGCTCAGTTCAATTGAGCGGTATAACATGAAAAGGCTGGCGTCACCTCACTGTCTCTTCTGTCGTTTTAAAAACAATTCGCCGAGAAGCAACCCCCCCCCCCCGTCTCCGTTATATATTTAAACAAAATATAACGATAAAACATCGCATTAGGCGCGGATCGTACGGATAGGGTTAGAACTAGTATATAAAAATTATCCATACAAGTGTGATTTGGACTCCAGATAAATTTGTAGATTATATACAACAAGGATAATATATAGGTAGGTAGTATTCGTATTATAAAGTTGTATATTATAGGTAATGAGAGATTGTCGGCCACATAGCGCAAATCACCAACAAAATGATCAATATACATACATTCTGAGTCCATACGGTGCCAGTATTGAGTGAATATTTATTAGTAATAGCGTGTATGTTTGTATAATAATACAATAAATTATAACTAGCTATATTAATTATTAATATATGGTAACAAATCAGTAGGGTTATAGTTCAATGAACTGTAACAGGCAATTGCATTAATTGCTAATGCTTGACTTAAGTACCAACTTGTGACTGTTGATTTAGCTTGTGTTAATAATTGAATTATTGTAATATTTAAGTAATAAAAACATATTAAAATGTTTGTTATTTCTTCACATCGTAAATAGCTACGCTGGCTGAGAAATTCTATGTAGATCAGATCTTTCTTTTATTTCTATTATGAAATAACCAATGTTTCATATTTAAACAACATAGTTTTGTCTACTTTTTTAAATGCATGTTGTGTTAACTATTAAGGTGTACTATAAGTATAGATTTCTTAGTATAAGCTTTAGCCTAATTTAAAAATGTATATAGCGAATGCCTGCTTGTTAACCATTAAAATAAATAAATAAAATATATAAACGCTATTGAAACGTCAATCCTCAAATGCGATAAGAAGTGCGTTAACTTACGAGAAACAGAAACTACAGGCACCACATATGGAGAATGTGTTACTTCACAAACTAACATGTTCATATCAATCAATGAAAACTTTCATGTTTGGTCTTTTGATTGATGCATAATGACGTAACAATGCGCGTACGTTTATATAATACACGAGTATTTTCTAACAACTTATGTACTCTGTCATATCTCAATTGAACTGGAAACTGATAATCATTAAAATACCATAGACATATTTCAATTTCTCGAAAATGTTTACGCTCATCTTTAATTTGAGATTTTTAGCATTTATAGAAATAAAATTGTATAAAAAACCATTTATACCAGATTACTGAAAGCTTATGCGTAATTAATTGAAAATTTAGTTACATGTCGGTGTATGGAAAAGATGCTTCAATGTGTTTTTACGTGTAAGTAAACTGTATGGGTCAGACCCACATCGTTACCCTTGAGTAAAATCCATTACCTTATTAGCTCGATTTACTTTAAAAATTAATTTTGTACACGGCTTTTAGGTTTTTGTATGTATTTATTGAATAAGAAATCTTTATAAAAATAATAGTCGTAAGATAACAGATTTTTTCTATTTAGGCAGCGGACGAACACGGTGGTGGTTGATCTAGAGATAATGATATTGTTAAGTCTTTAAGCACATAGAGCACATACATAGAATTGCCAAGAGAATTTATAAATCAAACACAAATAACATTGTCTGCCCAAAATCATAATACAGGTCTTAGTTACATTTACAGTGCTACAGATGGAACTATAATATTACCAGTGATAAGACTATGAGCACAAATAGTATTTGAGCACAGCATTAAGAAATGAAAAGGTGCAAAAAGAAATACAACTTGTTCAATACTTTTTCGTTTTCTTGTTGCGCGTTCGAATAAGTTTCGTTAGTTGAAAGAGTACGAAAGCATGCGAGGTCTTCTCACACCAGAGCGTAATTGAATTAGCGGTACTTGAAGAATAAAATTAATTGAAATAATAATAACATTGTTAACACATTTGATAAAATATATATATTATACTAGCTGACCCGGCAAACGTTGTTTTGCAATACATGTGATTTCAATTTTCAATTAATAAATAAAAAATAGGGGTTGATCGTAGAGGGGTAAAAATTTAGGCTCATATGTATTTTTGTATGTTGTATCATAAAAAAATAGAAACTAAATTTTTTGTCTAAATATGAAATAAAAAATTTAAGGGTGGACTGCTTTTAACATTGAGGGGGATGAAAAATAGATGTTGTCCGATTCTCAGACCTCCCCAATATGCACACAAAGTTTCATGAGAATCGGTCAAGCCGTTTCGGAGGAATATGGGAACGAAAACTGTGACACGAGAATTTTATATATAACTCGTATAGATTGTAGTGCTGAAAGTAATTTAATATTGATAATATAAAAAGTTTGTGTGTTTAAGCAGTTTGCGTCAAAGTTTATGATGCTATTTCGATTATAATGTTTTTGTGTTTCTTGGCCAAGATTTCAAAGGCGATTTAGCTTAACAGAGTAATAAAGCACTCGTAGAGAATTCGGTGTAACAAACATCCCACGCAAAAGATAAGCCCTGCCTTTCACGTGTAGCCTTTATTTGCTTTATAAAATCTTTATTTTACATTTAAGAGGCTGTCTTGAATTACCCACGAATTATACAGGAAGGTCAAAAAGATGTTCCAGTATATAAAAGATGTTCTAAAAATTATATGTAATGATGTACGTATATTAATACCATGTAATATATATATATATATATATATATAACTATAAACGAAGAACAAACAATTTTTACAAATTCGTTGTAAAAGATTTCTATTAAAGGCTCACAATTCTGTTACAACCATTAATGCTGGTTTTCTGGTTTCATCTTTTGTTTTGACTTGTTGAAAAGTACTCAAGCTCTAAAAACACCGAAAAAAAGCTTTTCAAAGTTCATAAACGGTAAAAACTTTCAGCAATAAGTCCTCTTAAACAGTGGCTTTGCCAAAACAATTGTTCGAGATTTTTAAAGAGACAATCGTTTTAAAAAATTCAGAACGTTTGCGGCGACATCGCCGGAAGATTGGCGAGGAATTTCATTGGAGCTTGCAAAATTTTCATACACGACTTGTTATCTGTGATTGAATATTTCGCTTGTTCTAATACTTACATAGCTTGGTCCTTATTTAAATATACATAGCATTTTCGCACAGATTTGATTTTTTTACTGTAAACAATAATGAAACGAACGTATTATGTGTATGTATTATCTTCAAAATATTAATCACTTAATATTCAAATTTATGCAATGAAAATATATACGAAATTGCCTTAATAAAAATATATAAAATGTCACAAATACTTACTGGCACTACTCTACTACCAAAAAGAAAAGTTTCAAGACAGTACTCAAATATAAATTATCATTTGAGATACTTTTTGGAATACGAGCCTTATATAATTTTTTTAAACAATAATTTATCTGTTTTTGTAACTTCCTTTGTCATGCGAACATGAGCTCTCATCCACTCAAGTCTATTATACTATTTATTAAATAGCATTGTATGAAGAATAATATGTAATTTAGAGACCAAGAGTGGTCAAAGTATTTTTATCAATATCCCCGCTGAAGTGTTCCACACGCCAGCGCGCGTTTTATTATCTAAACTCTACAGTCACGACCTATTTCTGATATTATTAACACCTGTGGAGGCTTTCACGGAATTAAGTGACGGCTAACGATAAAGGCTTTTAGCGCGACACGCAATTTGGTTAGCGTCAACGCGTCAAGAATGGTTTTGACTACGCTTAATGGCTAGTATGTTTTTGCAACAATTTGTAAAAAAAAATTATATAAATATAAATAAACATTGCAATACTATTTATGACTATTTAAAAACCATGCTGCATGGAATAATGGCCATAGAGTATAATAAAAATACTTTATTTGTATTAGTGTTGAGTTTTTGTTTTATGAGACAGGGGGCAAACGAATAGGAGGGTCACTTCAAGCTTATATTTTCCTTTCCTTTCCTTACCTTCTAGATCCCACATTATATTTCCGGTAAGACAATAAGTTTTATCGTTGACTATTAAGATAAAAATAGCAAAGTAAACGAACAAATAATAAAAAAACATTAACAACGGAAAATACAATAAATAGACAATGATACATATTATAGCGTTCGGGACAGGCTGTAAGTATATGTTTTGGTTAAAATAAAGCATGTTTGAAACAGTCTAATGTTATCAGTTTTACAAACGCTTTCTTTCTAAAAATACAGTTTCAGAAGAAATATTTAATCTAGTATCTCGCTTGGGGATCAAAGACATTTGGATCTCAAAAGAAAGCAAAACACTTAAAATTCCTCTTTCGACGTCGGAGATCGTTATCACGATACTCCTTGTAATGTAAAAAATGTAGTATTTTAATTAACACCTATAACTATATATACTATACTATTAAAAATGTATACTTAATAACAGTAACAATGACTTAAAAACTGTTCGTTATAAATTTATTTAGTATCAAATAACATAGTAAATGTGTGAAGCAACGCATTGTTTCCTCGACGAAGTTGAGACGGTACATTAAAAGTTTTGCCATCACATGTGTGATGTGGTCACGAACAACTTCCACTGTTCATAATGATCTTAATTTTGTAGTATTTAACGTATGACCTCATTAAAGTACATAAAAGGGTAAAAAAGTTGTATATGATTTACAAAAGTTTATTTTATTAAATACCGAATTGAAGAACATGCAAAAATAAACCGTATACGTACCGTACGTACACGTAACGATTTAAAAGTTTGTGGCGGTTTAGTCAAAGACTAATTAAAATACATAAAAGTGTTTATAGACTTTCATGAATAAATTAATTTTGAATATTGTTGTGTTGCTTCTGTGCTGAGAATTCAAATAAGAATGAGCGAATAGGTGACAATGTGGCCGCCCCCTATATTCAAAGGTAATCGTAGCCCTTCTCTTACTCATGAAGGGTTCTATACTAAATTAGAAATTGCATTTCAATCTTGTCGATTTTGCTGGCACGAACCTATAGAAATGTAATAAATACTTTTCAGGCGAATTGTTTCATGATCGTTCAGTAAACGTAAATATAGGTCTTGCCTATCTTCTATATCAAGTAATGAAATTTTTCACGATAAATAGATTAAGATTAATTATTATAGTTACAGACAGTAAAAATTAAATATTCTATCTTTAACGACATCAATGGTTCACAAAACCTCAAGTATTATGCGTCTAAAGAATCAAATCTATTGAGATCGGGCTTCAGTTTGGAGTTTTTTTCCTATTCTCAAACTAAACTTTGTGAAAAGGAAAAGGAAAATTTCACCGAAGTAAACGGTCGGGCATTAATAACAAAAACAGTTGTGTTCGCGCAATAAAAATAATTATAATTGTAACTATGATTTATTTTCTGGGAAATCTTTGTTCCTTTACGAACTTTGAAATTAATTCCTTAATGAGGTGCCGGCGTGATACGGCTTTCGGTTATTCATATTATGTTCTGGTTTGCTTCTTAAAAAGTAAATTTTCATAACTTTATTGTTTTTGCTGATGTTTTCATAGACGAGTAGCTCTACTCGGTCTTTTAAGTATTTGAATCAACATTTGCTGGAAGTCAAATACACTGAAAATTAGCATACTGCATACACCAAGAAAAGAACCACAACGACGGCTGCGGTAAAACACGTAGCCCTATTTTTAATCATATTAGAAGACTTGTAACCGTTAACGAGACAAGGTCACATTTCCAACTGTTTGCGTCATTCGTTATGAATTATTTATGTTCAAATCTTTCTAGACATCTGTTTCTTCGAAGAAAATATTTACTTATTGCCAATGTGTCTGATTGGACTGAGGTTATAACTTACAATTACAATAAAATTTGATTTATGTATTTAATGATTTATTTATTTATTTATTATAGACACACCAACAAGATTTACACTTACACATTCACAATACACATAACAAAACATAAAACTAAGTGAAAAATCTTAATTATAGGTGTATACGACATGAATACAGAAAAATAATTAAAAGGAAAAAAAAACATGCATAATAAACAAATTGTTACAAAAGCGTTAATATTACATTCTTAAAGACATTACATTGAAAAATGTCGGGACCATGTTCGAGTCGAAGATCAAAAAAAGAAAACGAGGAATGGATTTTGCAAATGCTATTAAAATAATTAATCTTATTATTCCAAAATATCAATTGCTTTTTTAATTTAAAAGTCGAACAGTTTGTTTGTAGTGAATGTAATCCAAAAAATGATCAAAACGTGAAGTGATTAAAAATTTTGTTATAAATATAAGAAGCAAATTGTTTAACAGCCTTTGGCACCAGTCGATCTTCGAATAGTCTCCGTTACAATCTGAGCTACTTGTAGTGCGATCACGTATTTTCTTTAAAAACATAACCTCGCTCTACGCTACACTAAATCTTTGCGGAAATAACACTTTACTTTGGAAGACTTACGATACAATTTTAAATTAACATGTTTCATTTGTAGATGAGGAGTGCTAGCGTCACGAAATAGCTGAATGTTCTATTATATAAGGTCATGATGTTAATTTGATGGAGTTTCGACGGTATGTTTCAGGTGAATATTTAATATATAAGGTAAGGAGGCATAATATAGTTGGTGAAGCCAAAGCCTATAGACTCCATTTAACTTGAATACCTCGATATTCCGAGGCGTCTTTCGACTAAGATAGCGTTGTAAAAATGCCACTGAGGAAGATTAACGTGAGCTCCAAGATGCCGACTACAAGTTGTCGACAAGTGATCAGCGAAGGAGGCGATTACTCAGAGGTCCTAAATAGGCCGCTGTGCCAGAGAAATCAGTGACTGTGAGAGCATTCAGTCTTGCAAGGTCTAAACGTTCACATCGTCGAGAGTCTACTTCATACATACTAAAATACTTTAAAGTCTAAATTTAAATTAAATTATTAAGTTTAATTGACAGGACTATACCTAAAATTGATTTCACAAGTCTAAAATATTAATGGAGATTTAGTAGTAAAAATATGTATTTGTTGACAATATTTTCGATTTCTTTTTAAGAACGACAAAAATATACAAGAGTTTAAGCACTAAATGCATTTGATTTCATAATTCAGAATTTGCTTAAGATGTTATTTTTCTTAGGCAAGTTATCGCTAAAAATACATATACATCTTATAACTAAGTATATACATAGTCACTATTGTAAATTCCGTCAGGCTACAACGAAATAGGTCCAGCTCAACACTAACCCTATTTAATACATGTATCGCTCTCGTGAGCGGCGCCTTACTGACTAAATTTGTGTGTGTGAGTGGTACGTTCAACAATTGTGACCCCCGCCTCAGATTAGAAGTTGGAACCCGCAAACCCAGTTGTGCCAATACATCCACATTATGCAACCGTCCAGTAAAAATTCGAATTAACTAAATTGACATAGCCAGCTCTGTCCTAATGCGCAGCTGATCATAACCTACCATACCCAAAACAATCAGGGACGGTTACTTAAGGGGATAAAAAGGATACAACTCCATACAATCTCAAATAGAGGAAACAAGTGAATTATTAATAGGAAAGATTTTTGTAGGAAATTAACATTTGTACCATTTACTATTGGCACTAAAGATAATGCGATGCAACTACAAGGCTGTGTTATCGGTATTCTGGGCAAGTCGTATTGATATATAACGATTGTTCAAATTAAAAAATAATCGTATCAAAAAGTTAAACTTTCATATATTAAATTTGATAACCGAAATATCTTAATGTAAGACGCGATTACCTGATTAGGTATTTATATATGTGATAGAAAAGAGTATTTTTTTCGTTCCTCACACACTTTGATCGATTTCGATCTTTTTATGAACTGTGAATTAACATAATTTTAAAATTGTTTAGTTAAGGACAAATTTAGAGAATTGTACAACAAAATAGACACCAATTTAAGAGAACTAGTTGTAAGTATAACACACTTTTGCTTTCTAATATCTCTTGCTTGGTTGCCTTCTTGATATCTTTATATTAGAATTGATTACCCACCGTAATTAAATTAGTATGTATAACTTTTGTTTTAAACTTCACATACGCAGTAGAAGCTATACAAAAACTCCACCATCATTGTTTAATATTAACTCAATATTACTCGTTCAACCTTGACTTAGAATTTGAGTTCGCTATTTGTGCAGGGCACCCATAAACATAAAGACTATATTTTACGGGAAGAACTAACAATGTAGTTCTAATAATGTTACAATGTTAAGAGCGTGATACAAATGTTAAGTCTGAAATTGAAACGTCAAAGCAACACTAAATGAAATCAAACAGTCAAGTTATTTACTTGACTCACAAGATTTATTATGTACACGTCGTACAACTTTCTTTGTGTCACACAGTACTTCCGACTTTTAAAATTTTATTAAGTTTCAAGTTATAAGCAGATTAATGTTCTGTAAACAAAATGAATTGTATTGCAGCGATCTAGGTAAGTCCCGATGATTTTGTTTGTTATATTGTTTAAATATGTTACAACTGTATTCAGTTTTTGTTTCTTATAACTTAAATATATATTTACAGGTGTATTATGCATGGGTTAAGGAAAGTAACTCTGGATACATTGAGTTTCTTTTTGTCTAAATATCTTTACTCTTCTGTGTATAAATTAACACGATAAAGCTGGTTATTATTAATCAATGGGATTTGTTATGATAATTTGTTATTGCAAATATAATTGCAATCAACCGGTAATTAAACTACTACAGTTACGGCATCCAAGAGCGACCATTACTTGTAAACTTACATTTTGCCTTTAACTTGACAGTTAAAAAAATTAAATCCGCCTTTATAGTTGATTTAAGTTTATTACCTACATAACAACTTGGCTACATAAGATAACTTGGGTTACATTAAAGGCGAACCATTTAGTTTTGGGTTGGTAGGCACAGAACTTGCTGTTAAAATAAGACAAAGAAAAGTCTTTTATTGCGAGATTGTAAACTTAATTAAAAATACGTTATAGTTGTTACATTTTATTAAGCTTATATCTTGTACCACCATGTTACTGTAGAACAGTTTAAATTGCTTTTTCAGACAGCGTCTATTCCAGCACTAACAACAGTTTCTTCGCAATATTAGTCCGGGATCAAGTTAAAACGGTTTTTGCGAAAACAAAGAAAAACTCAACTTATTTGCATAAGCTTTGGAATCGGTAAGATATTATCTAAAACTTCATTATCTAATTTATATGCTGATTCGAAAGAAATTATTAGATTCCGATCAGTAAATAACTCAGATGCAGGCGTTTTCTATATATGAATATTTTAATGAGTTTAAATATGACGATGTATTATAATCTATGAAAAGTTTAGATAAACGAAAAAGTGAAACGAATGGTATGATTACCGCCACTGATATAATGCTCAAGCCCATAAATATAAACAAAAAATTTGTTAGACCATAGAGTTTCCATAGAGAAAAGTTACCGAAGGATTATCCTAGATTAATGTAAAACTGTCAAAGCCTTTGCGGTGATTCTCTGTAGTTAGCATTAATTAGTTTTAAATCCTAATAGTTAGACTCGTTAATAGTTTGACAGAAGCAATAAACGCTTTACTGAAAACGCGTGCCGTATGAACTTTAAAATATTAGTCTTTATATTTTTATTAAATCTTTGTAGGTAATAAAATTGTCAGAGTGCTAATAATAAATGTGTCTTCGAATTTTTTAATTTAATGACTCGTATTTTGTTATATAGAATAAAGATGAGCTTTCATGATATATTAAATCGACGACATAATTTTGTTTGAAAAATCTTATTATCATTATCGTATACATAAAAGGTATTCGTTTTGAAATTTGGTTCAGATAAGAAATAATGGAAAACAAACAATACGTTTAAAAACAAATAATTTGTTTTGAGGCAAAGTCCTCCTTTGACGATGAAAACGGGACGTTGAGGGGAGATAGCTTCTTTCAACTACAATGTCTTCTCTGTTGTCTGTCTACTGAGAGATGTTGAATGACAATTCATAACTGTAGACACAGCGAGTTTATAATAATATATATTTATTAGAATTGTTTATTTTAAGAAATTTCACTCAATGAAAAATCATATATAATAATAAAAGGTGAGGGGTTTTGTTACTGACCTTTAATGGCTTCTTTCGTAAAGACCGTAAATTGTATCAGATAGGATGTAGATGTTAGTATTACCTTGGAACATATGAGATGTCCATACAGATAATTCCAATATTGACTGAATCTTTTAATGAAATTGAGATTATTGTTTGTCAAACCAAGAAAACATTACCTTTTAATAATTTGTTACCAACAAATATTGTGACTTCAGACACCCTACTGAGAACTAATTTATCTAAACTTATGTGCTACACATAACAATACACAGAAGAGCTTGTTTGTTTGATTGAATACGCTAATCATCACATTACTCAAATACGGAATTGGCTAAGAAGAACGACAATTAAAACTAGCTATTAACAAATTTTAATATTGAAAACAAATAAGGGTTCAATACTTAAGGTAATTATTTCTATAATTCAGCGGAGTGCCAGTCACCGAATCGCAGCTGTCAAGAAGATTAATGCTCTCCTTCTAATTAGAAAAGTTTCAGCACTTTAACGACCTCTGGCGGAACAAGCAACGCGACACAACTTTGTGCTAATCTGTTACAAGTTTTTTGTGTGGAAATAGTTAAACATTTAACGTACTGTTAAAGATTTTTCCGGGTTCTTCCGGAACAAATCTCTTTTACTTTTATTCTACGTCACAGGTAACAAATATATTATACGGATATGCAGTGTATATATTTAATGGGTAGGATTAACCAGGTATTTTTAGAGTCTGGTAATCTTTACCGGTTGACTCCAAACCCCACTTCTATTGTAGGCATAACAAATCTATGTTTTACTACTACTCCAATGTTTCACAATTGTAATACTACAAAACCTAATGTATAAAAATGTAGATTGTTTACTTAATAATAATACTATTTACATTATATTTAAAAAATGCACAAGTAGCTTAAAAGTTAGTTAAGTATTTATGAGAACAATTAATATTGGTATATATGGCTTATATATGAAGAATAAGACGTATACAAGTAATAACTTTATAATAGCATACATACAATTTTTTCGTGAGACGCGTACCTAACCTGTTAAATTTAATAATAACAACAGAGTGAATTTATTTTTTAGCATTTTCAAATGTACCTCACTACTAAAGTTTCTGTTGCTAACCACAAACTAACAACATTTGACTTGTTTAGAAAAACGCCTGGGAGAGTATCAAATTCATTCATTAATTATCCTAGGTGGATAATTAAATATAAATAACGAAAAGTTGAAGATTAAATAGAAACGCCACTATAACGCGTCTTAACGCGTTTTTGTTCCATGCTTAGCAAAAACAGAGTAGCTGATTTAATTAAGTTGGGGCTATATTAACGAATCGGGTTATTATTCAAATGCGGCAGTTGGCTGCAGGCTCTCATTTTGCACCTCGGAATTCCGTTTGCAAATGGGTTATTACTACCACTCCCTAGACATTCCACTGTCTGGCCTCGTAATGAAAACACTGAGATTTCTGTGATTTATGAAGCGATCGTGCTCCTCATATCAATGAGGCATGCATGATGAGTGTTAGGAACAATCGCTCTCAAATTCGGTTCTATTGACATTTGTGAATGCATTTAATCCTTTTAATAGATTGGAGATCTAAATGCATTTTAGGACGTGTAATACCTCCTCGTTGAGGTATGCAGTGCCGATCAACTATTAAGATTTAAATCAACGCGAGCCGACGGTCTTGAATAAATTCTAAAATAAGATTATTGATGTTATCACGTCAAAAATGTCTCATATCATGTAAAAATAACTCAACTTTATTTATGTCACTAAAATTAGGGATGATGGAATAATATTTCTATTTGTTTTATGATGAACGTAGCAGTAGTATTTTGAAGACTTATGAAATTTTATTTTAAAAACTACGTAAGCTAAATTTTACTTAATGATATTTATGATAGTTTTAAGGCTAGGTATACTAAGCTTATTAAGTATTGGAGGAATTTATGACAACTGAAGATAATAAAGTAAGCTCCTCCTCGAAATATATAAGATTCGGATACTTAAACATAACAATACAGAAAAAGAAATAAAACCCCTCAGTAATAACTTTTACGATAACATTTGAACGATTCTTAGGTAAGAAAATATTTAACTTCCTTCGATAATATTATTTTCATTGTTTGAGGAAAATGTTCGTAAATATTAAAATATAATGTATATTTGATCGAATAAAGTAATTTTGGTGAAAGTAATATGAAATATAATTTATACTAGCTGGTATTCGCGACTACATCCAAAAGTTAATAATTCAGTAAAAAGTGGCTTAATATTACGACAATTATAAATAACTATGTATATGAAATTGATTAGTAATATAATTTCCCAAGCAATAAAAATGATGTTATACATTGTAATATTAATAAATTACCAGCTTTGGCGACGTCCGGACAGGTCTTACTTACTTTACTTACCTGTTCGGACGTCGCACGTAACAGTACGTAACGTAACAGTGAACAGTAGTTCAACTTATTACAATAAGTATACCGTTTGAAATAGTACAGTCCATTAATTTACCCATTATCCAATAATTCAGTAAGATTCCATAGTTTACGTTTGAATTATTCAAATAAGGAGTTGGTTCTCTTACGGGTGAATGATGCATTTTTGCCCTCAAGCAGATTTTAGATTATATGCTGGAACCACTTACGATTCTTGAATCTATCGTTTAACTGCAAAGTAAAACTATAAGATAGGTCGCGATTTATAACATGCGACTTGCAATTGTTCCGGTTTTTTCTAATCTTTAATTCAGCAAAGAGAACATTGAAAGTAATCTTGATTAAAAAGAATTGAAAGTTGACGTTATGTCAGAGCTGATTTTGTGGAAACAAGAGAGTTTAATGGAAATTGTAACACACATTTTAAAGATAATACAATAATATTGTTATTTACGGGGCTGCGTAATAAGTTCTTGTTTCCGATGAAATGTTGCGAGGTCTCGATTGTATAGGACAAGTCATAAGAGACAGGTCATCACTTATTTAAACGTACTGTGTAAAAATGTTTTATAACTACAACATGCCATCTTCTCATGGAAGGGACGATTATATTGAAGATAATCTTTTTCTTTAACAGCAATTTCTATAATCGTTGTAACTTTACAGACCAGGACCAGAGAAGAGGTCAAACAGCCACTAGTTTACTGGATAGGTAAAGAACACAATAAAAATACATATTTACGATTATTCTCCTGGCCAAATTCAACTATTAAATCAATTTGCCTCGATGAACCGCTGTCACTCATACTGTAAAACCGATTCTGGGGATAAAATTTATTCATAGAATTCAATTTACTCCAGGTGTGCCTTGACCCTTAACGGGGAATAAACGAGCCTTATTATAGGTGGCTTTTGCTTATGTTTCTACCTTTGGGAATTAGGAAAGGCGTATTTTGTGTCACTGCTATCTAAAATTCCCTGTAATATAACAAACATTCAATTTTTATGAAGATTTGAAAATATTACGTATGAAAGTAAATACATATGCTTAGGAAGTTCGTGACTTCGCTTGTTTTGATTGCCTCAATATGCCTCTATATTCATTGCTCTCACACTATAGTTCCGTTCTTTAGTTTTCCCGTTGTCTTGTATTAGGGAACATCATATCTGATAGAAAGTCATTTTTTATTTTGAAGACTGAAAACGGATGCGGTTCTTGTTACAAATTTGTGTATTTAATAACTCAACCGATAAAAGCATAAACTTGGATTACGTAACGTAATAGTGTCACAAATCATAAAACTCGGGACTATATGCAGAATGTCATGTAATTTCTACGTTTTCCACTTTAAAAATTCGTTTTTCTATCTGGTAGTTGCATTGTTGTGGTGCAAAATGATACGGCGTTTATTATAAGTGGTACGACGATTCACTACAGGAACCTTAACAGTTTTTAAAAAAAGGAATGTATCATGGGTTTCAGCTCATCTTGAAACACTCGAATGCCGGTTTGGTTTGGACTGATAGCAACAAATCCATCTTCCCTGTTACTATGTGCCACGTCAAATTTGACGCACCTTTGCTAAGTCTAGTGAGCATGGCTCTGCACCACTCTGTCTTAAGATGCGTGAAACTCATGGTAGGGGACATGGTAGACCTGTCTGTTTCAATTAAATGGCGCACAATGTTTTTGTTGTTCACAGCGGTGGACAGGCGACCATATTTGTCACAGAGATTGACACGACCGCGCTTATAGTCCGCAAACCAGCTATAAATGGTTTTCATGCATTGTGCTTCACCGCCAACACCGTCTCCACCCGTACCCCTGCGAATTACTCGTGGCGGGCTCCAACGCGGACATGATACCAGCTTGAACATTGATCATGACTACCCGCGTGTGCGGCGAGGCTCCCAAGCGTTGAGCCACCGCACCGCATCCCAACTTAGGCTAAATTAGCCGAGCCAGCACCATTTTCAGCAGCAGCAGCATATCAGACTACAAATTTTCCCAAGTATCGAAAATCAAATCGTAAAAATGGCGCCAAAGTGTGAAAACAATTGACTGTCAAATGAAAAAAGGGTTTCTTTCTGTTCGTGTGTTCTTTTTTCAAATGTTGTAATTACTTTAAAATATTGTTTATGTAAGTGCCCAGTTCCGGAAAGTTTTAGTGTGATCTATGTAAAGGTAAAACATCAAACTAAAGGACGCTACATTTCGTTTTATCGTTTTTTTATTACAGGTTTTATGTGGGTATGGACGAATAATTTCGTATTAGAGTTAAACACGTGTAATCCATCCATATATTTAATCCATTGTCCGAACTTCTATTACTACTTACTATTACAAGAGTATGTACCAATAAATTTATATCAATACATATAAATAAAATTGTAGTGCCGGTTTGTAATATTTTAAACAACCGTTTTTTACTACACCTATATGAATAAACCAATATAAAAAATTAAAATAAATAAAATAAAATAAATTTGGAATAAGTAAAAATGAAATTATAAATTTATACCCTAATAAAAATATATAAAAATTAAAGAATGCCTGATAGGCGGAATGATGTTCGGTGAGTCATCTAGTTATAATATAATACAGTTCTAAATTAAGTGTTTGTGTGCAATAAAAAATAATTATATAATAAAAACAGGACAACATCAAATAATCTCGTAACATGAGGAAGAGGATGGTTCAAGTAATTTCGTCTTTATCATTAAGAAATCGAACGTAATTTTATCCAATTCTACAAAAGTCAATAAATAATTAATTATTTTTTCGAAAACCAATCAGATTACGGGGACCGTTTTAATATTTTATGTACTAAGTTGATTGCAAATAAATTGTCTCAAATCCGATTACTAAACGTTTTTCCCACTCAGCATAATGAGAGATTATTTCTGGAATGATTCTGGATTTTTTATGTTTTATTGACGTTCTTTTGTATGAAACATTTTACGTTATTTAAACCTAGAGTTTAATAAAATCTTGCCTTGTTATTTACGGTGTTAGTATGCGATTTTCTAACGCAATATTATCTAAGAATTTTTTACCCGGTTCGTAGCTGACATTCGAAGCACTTTTATATATTTAAATACGACTCGCTCAAAGTCTTTAGTGCACTAGACACAAAAGTCAACCCTTAAATAAGCTTAAAAAGCGTTTCCAATTTCCCAATAAAATTCTACACGCTTATAAATCAGCTTCCTTAAGAAACAACGGAAAAAGTTTTGTACGAAATTTTCAGTACGCTTTGCTATTTTTCAATTTGGATACTTCCGTTAAGTGACGATTACAACAGCGCTAAACTTTTTTATTACTGCGGAACTTTACCTTTTGTTTTTTATTTGCAATACATTTATTTAATTTAAAAGTTTCGTTACGCTACATTAAGGTTCATTTAACTGAAATTCAATTTGCTGTAATATAAAAGAAGGGATAAAAAGTTTGTGTATATCGTTGAGAGATGAGGAGTAACAATTGTCAGACTTAAATTGTCAGATTGTCAAATTATTTTAGCATAATTTTATAGAGGGCCGGCGACGTGCGATTACAGCGCGCGCGCAATCTTATTATTGTAATAAAACTTCCTTTATGCTATTTACACTCCTTTAATAATTTTCTTCTAACATAATATGTAATTAAACTTCCTTGTACTGTATACTTTCTTTAAATCGTTGTCTTCAAAAATATTACATATTCCAACACAATATTGTCGCACACAACACAATTCTCTTACGTTAAATGAACACCAAAGTATTTCCTTTGTGCCGCACGGCCAGGTGCCCTGTCCGCACCCTGGTTCTCCGATTTTAAAGAAAAACGGCCCCACCGCGCGATAGTCCGACAACATCCGAATCGGTAGCCGAAGATGTCGGTTTCCGAACATCGTTGGCGAACTATTTACAATTATGCTGCACAGAATATTGTCTCGTTACAATAATTAATCACTTAACTTATTATTTATAACAGATAAAAACATTGTGGTAGGTATATATAACGTTTAGAATAAAATTATTACAAAAACATTCAAGTAACCCTAACATTATATATATTTATTATTTAAATTTCCACGTGTATTTATAGTCAATGGCGGCGGAGCGGCCATCTTGAAATGGGTCATTGGTTCGAGAGCTCGCCTGCGCACCGTATTCGCGGCGGATAACTCTGAATCCTGTCAATCCTTTTTTAAATTAAATTCGGAGTGACTTTGGTGTTTAATATTATTATTCGTGATTACATTAAGAATTATAGTTATTGTGTTAAAGTGAATTAATTAGTTTACAATACATTTCGAGATTACAATAATTGAGGTTATTAATTTGTCACCTACGCCCACAGATATCCACGATGAGTGGGTGTGATGAAGGCCCGGCGCCTTTAGATATAGGCTCGGCGCCTATAAATTTTTTAAACCATAACGTTTTGTTACAGTGAAAAATCGCAATATTTGTATTAAACATTTAAGTACTTAACATGAAACTCACAACTGTAATTCTATTATTACGATTACATATTTTTCGCAAGAGTATGGTTTTGCTTTTTTAATAAGCATGGTAACTCGCATTTTTTACGAGAATCTTTTAAACTAAAAAAAATCTATTAACTTATAACACGTTTTCAATTAGTATGGACGGTTTTGGAGGTTGTTCAAATGATATCATAGGGATACATACTCGCGTTTTGAAAAGAATATAAATATTATATTAATTCTTTATTCGTGAAAACTATAACTGTTCAGTCAGTTCCAACATGGATAGATCGGGGATGGAATATTTGATTAATATCCCGATTCCCGATGATACATTCGGTGAACCCGATGATGTTCATAATATGTTGAACGGTGCTCAACTGTTTATTCGTGGCCGCTTCGTACACCCGTTGCTGTGCAAACCACTTTAGGTTTTGTTCTGAAAAATTCTTTACTTTATGCGTTATTCATGATGACGCATTGCGTAAGTTTTGGGAGCTTGAAAAATCTCCATCCATTTCTTCTATTAAGCTCAGTGAAGAGTGCGAAAAGTGTCAACAAATATATAAATATACATGTCGCAATATTTAAGGTTGAAATTCTGAGAATTTAGGATCTTCGACATGTGATAAAACTAAAACCTCCGAACTTGAAGTACAAATAGAACCAGGCAATACTCCCGACAAATCGCAGAAAAGATATCCTGAATTATACAGCTGTATTATACCTACCTATATATAGCTATATTATACTTACTATTTGTTCTATATGAGCTACAATTTCTTCTATTATTCTAATCGGTTTACGTCGAAAATAATCAAAGTATTCGTATATAAACTCTTTTGTGGTTGATATGAATATATATAAAATGAGAGCCTAGTTTTGGGTCGGGATCGAGATTGCATGTAACAAAAGCGGATAATTGCACATAAGATGTATCGTATGGAGACTCATTTAATGTATTTATTATTGGTCCAATACGTTTGATTTTCTAGTAAGCACTGTATTATTGTGAGATAATCTTTTTAGTATTGCAAAAATTAATTCTTTTATACTTACAGCTCTTCTGAAGGTTCTAGCAACTACTACGGCTAAATATCCGATTACATAACCTTTTCTTTCGAAGTTTAGAAAGTAATTGGTCTCGCTGTTTACGGGGATGTACTCATACTCGTATGCTCTTGAAACTTTTAGTAGTAATATGTCATTTGTCAACATACCGACAAACCAATCTGACAGAAACAATATACTAATTTAGAGAAAAGACAGCAATTCGAGTGTTTTAGTTTTTATGAATGAATGAGAAGTTGTGAAATTTAATTACAATTTAATACTTTAATAAAACGGAATAAAGCAATCATTAGAAACCCCTAGCAAAGATTTCTTTATGGCGTGTTAAATTTTTATGTTTCCGAAATGGAGGTGTAAAGAAGCAGAGTTTTACTGGTGGTGAATTTAAATTTATGAGCTTTAAACGGTAGCCTTTGGATACTTTATCGATCGTCGATATAAAACAAGTAGTTGTTTTAGATTCAATCAAAAACTTACGAGTTAATGTTCCCAGTCCGATTACTTTAAAATTTTTATGCTTTTCGCAAAAATTTACCATAGCTAATTTTTTTTGTTAACATGCCCTTTAACATATTCTTAATAAGAGAGAATTTTTAGTGCATCAATAGCGAATACATATATAGATCCTTGCATAATGGCAGGGTTTGAATGACATGGTTCATATATGATTAATGAACGAAATGGAATAAAACTAAACATTAGTTCTATAAGAAATTAGTACTGTTTAGAAAGATACCGTTATTTACAAGGTGCTTATATAAAAACCTGTCAATGAAGTGTGTTTGAGTCGGACTATTTCAGTGTCTGCAGAGTATGTGTATTCAATTTTATTCAGGATAAGAACTTTACGCTTTTCAATAAAATCAGAACCAATTCATTTTTACTAATGATATAAGGAAGAAAATTTGGATAAGAACTTTGTTCTTTGAGAATACGAAGCACAAATCTTACAGTTACGTAGTAGCATCGTACGGAAATGAGACGTCAAATCGAAACGCCACAGTGATTGAGTCGACTTCCCGAGACTGATTGGTGCGCCCCGAGCTCTATTTGCTTGGATATTACTTCTATATTAACATAATATTATTTTCTTCTTACTATTCACTATTTTACTATACGTAGTTTAGTAAAATGTTTGGTATTATAAACTGTTTCGTTGAAAGACGTTTCTTTCCAATTTGCTGGCAAATTTATTTTAATAACATCACATTTAAATATAATCACAAGCTTTTTATACTTTCTAAATCATCCTTTGATATAATTTATAGTGTATTCAAATGCATAAGACGTAGGGCATATAAAAATGAAATTTCAATAAATTCAATTCAAACAATGCAAACAAGACATTTTATAAGCTTGAAACAAAAGAAATGGAACTCAAACAAAAAATCTATAAAATATTAATGAAAATACTTTAAAGCGAGACAATAAAATTTTAGCGAAACCGAGCTTTAGCTTAAGCGAAACTTATTTCATTTAGCGGCACTTAACTTTATTTTAAAGCTTAGTACGTGGGCACACAGCGTGGGACTTAATGAAGCATTCATGGTTTAACTTAAACATAAGCCTTATGAGACGTAAATCGATTCGTTCGCGATATTTAATATGGAACTTTGGTATAAACTTCACTGTGCTTATACACAGTCTACCTTTATAGGTAGACGACGTGATTCGTAAGTTTGATCCTTCATCTAGCATTATTTTACAACTAGATGATACCTGAGGCTTTATACGCGTTAATAAAGAGACCGGTCGCGCCATTATTTATTATTTGAACAATATATATATATATAATGGCTGTAATGGCTTACACGTAAGATATAGATATATACTGAGGCGGACTTTTAGTTTGGGCTATTTAAGATAAATATTTCCATTCCAGAATAATGATTCCATTTCATCGAGTCACACATTTTTATTAATAATAGCCTATTTGTTATTTAGTTATACTGAAATGTTCCTAAAAATACCAAAATACCATACATTAGAATTTACATATATATCAACACTACTTGTATATGTTGCTAGGTGACTCAAAAAAGTATTAGAGGGGGATCATATCGTTAAGAGATAATTTATATCGAACTTATAATCATTATTATCTGAAGTAAAATATAGCCATTTAAATTGTCCCTTACGTTACTTTTTTAAATCCTTTGTAAAAGTGTTTTTTTTTTATTTAGAAAATAATTTTATAATTGGAATTATATAAACAAATACTGGACATTATACATTTTCAGTAATCTACAAGATACAACGCTTTTATGATGTAGATCGAGTAAGAAGTAGGCTGGCATCTTGCCTGTGTTAAAGGGTAGCATAAAGTAAGTGAACATGCCTTGCCACAGACTCTGGCCAAGAGGATGTTTATGGTAGCTTGTTGGTCGCATAAGACCTTAGTTTATGGTCTGAAGTATTATAGTATTAAAGTACCTACCAACTTATAGAGAAGACAAACAATATTTGATAAAGTTAGGAACTAAACTTTAAGACAAAAATAAATGACATAGTTTCATATAAATAAAGATTTTTTCTGACGAACTCTGTGTAGCTTTTCTTTTCGTAAAGGTTTTTTATAATTGAATCGCGAAAAATCTTCTAATTTCAAAGGTAATAAGTATTATGGAGAATTAATAAAACTAAGATTTTAGCTGAAATTTTTTTCTTTTAATAATCTGACTGTATTATTTAATTAAACACAGCCGACAAGCTTCAAAGGAAATCTTTGTCACGAAATTAATTTACCCGGAAGTTAATAAACATCCAATTTATTATTATAATTTTGTAAAATATTTTCATTTAAAAACAATTAAGTTATAATAGACACGAGCTCGAGGTAACTAGTCTCAAAGTTGCTGAACGTAATTAGTTTGACACACAACAAATCTTTTTTCAACAAAAGTTAAAAACTATGATACAAACTTAAAAAACACAAGAATTTCAATAACATGTAAACATTAATGACGATTATATTGTTTCGTATATTGCTGTAAAGTCGTAAAGTTGAAATTGATTTCACAAACCACGATCAACGTCAAAAATAATTGTAACTTTTTGTTCGTATAACACATTTCGCGTTGTATTTTATTTGCAAACTACTCATAATGTTTGTAACATTTTGTTTTTAATTTAAAATTTTAATACAGAATTTATTAACACGTATATAAATTTACTATCTTTAAGAGAGACGTCAATGAGTTTTCCTGTAAATAGTTCTACACAAAAGACCCCCAATTTTCTGATCAATGCCGAAACTGAAATTACATTCTAGCAACACCTTTTGTCCTACAGTGTCGCTTTTTTTCAAAAGTCCAATAACGCGGTGTAATAGCCCATGAATCATATAAATTACCCCGAACATTGCAATATTTCCCCCGTGTTTCGTATCTTCAATAGATTTAAATGGCTATATTATGATACATTGCGCGTTTGCTTAATAACTCTACACCGTGAGTATATTTTGTATCTTTTACGCAGTATATAAGGGGCAATGTGCTATAATTCTCGAGTTTTTATCGTTTCCCTTCCTTAACTATTTAAGAGTGTTGTACAATAATGCTACTTTACCCGAATATTTGATGCATATGCAAAAAATTAACATTATAAATCAGTTATGACAAAGAGTGTTTTACTTTTATAATGTAATTACTTCGAAGTACTTGGTCTTCCAAGTCTTTCTGTCTGTAACAAAGTCAAAACTTTGTTACGATATGTGGCCTCTGTACCGGATGACATTAAGATTAACCTTTAGTATTCTAATTATAAAATTGTCTGAGTTCACTATAAACTAAGTGTGGTACGCATGTATGTACATGTTACAAAACTTGCAGTTACTTACCACAGGACATTCTAATTTTGAATAGATAAAATGAATTCTATGTGTGCGAGTTCAAATGGGTCACCAGACAATAAATGGTATTCATCCATTCCAATGGTATTGCTTTAAACAATAGAACAGAACTTAGAACATTTAAACATGATATATTTAAAATTTCTTGAAACACGAGTCTATATGGCCAGCTCTCATACAACAAGGCGTTGAAGTGATGTCAATATAATTAAGGACATATACACAAAATGCAGTGCTAAAGTAAGACTCGAATCTGAAGGCATAGAATTTCCAGTGCAAAGAGGTGTGCGTCAAGGTGACCCATTGTCTCCAAAAATATTTTCAGCCGTCTTAGAACACGTCTTTAGAAACCTAAGTTGGGAGGACAAAGGAGTAAGGGTAAATGGTGTAACACTGAGCCATCTACGTTTTGCAGATGACATTGTGGTGTGGACAACGGAACAAAACAAAATGTTTCAGTAGAGGGTGGAAATATTGAATACGTCGAAGACTATATTTACCTAGGGCAAACAATCTCTTTCAAACAATGTACTGAAAAGGACGTGCAGCGCAGAGTAGCCCTTGCATGGAAAAATATGGGGAGTTGAAGGAGATTATGAAAAATAATGAAACTAGTATGGCTATAAAGAAAAAGGTCTTTGACATATCGATACTTCTATGTCTAACATACGGATGCCAGACTTGGGCGCTAAAAAAAGATGATGAAGAAAGACTAGCAGTGTGCCAAAGGAAAATGGAAAGGAGTTTGCTGAGTCTAAAATTAGCAGATAGGGTCCGTAACAAAGCCATAAGGAAGGTGACAAGTATTATAGATGTAAAGAAGTGTGTTAGACAGCTAAAATGGAGATGGGCGGAGCATGTGTGCAGGCTAAAGAACGATAGGTGGGCAAAAATCATAACTGAGTGGACCCCATTCAGCCGCAAGCGTAAACAAGGCAGACCAAAAAAAAAGATGGAGGGACGTATTTTCGCAGAAGTGTGGCCTGGGCTGGATGACCGTAGCAAGGAATAGAACAAAATGGGAGGGTTTAGGGGAGGCCTACGCCGCAGAGGCGACTACTATAGAACAATATATTAATATAGCTTTATGATAGTTAGTAAAAAAATTGTCTAGCTTCAGTGTATAAACTATATTAGTAATTAAAGTGTAAATAGCTTAGGTATAGTAGAAATAAAGGCTTTATTTATTTATTTTATATTTAAAATGACGAAAAAAACTCATACCAATACTGAACATTTCAAAGTAAAACGCTAAACAAAGAACACCACTCAAAGAACAAACACACAAAGAACACCACTCTTGCATTCGGTTCAGTGCCTGAGTGACGGTAAGACCTGTAGGAGCCTTTACTTGATTGGTCCTGCATCTGTATGAAGTATTGGTCACAAAAAGGTTTACGCAAATTACATACAACGATTGAAATCGCGCCAAAAATAAGATCGCAGGATTGTTCGTAACACTAAGTAATATTTAAAAGTGTTGCATTTTAAGTGTAGAATTTTCTTTAAGTTAGAGCTGGCTAGAGATTTCCCAATAAATCTTACAAGCAAAGCGTGACGAATTACATTTAGACACGCGACTTAGTTTTCAGTGGTTACATTTAAAAATTTTCTTTTTGTTTCTAGAATATGCAATGTTTTTATAATCCTATAAAAGCTTTTTAGCACTATTGGGGACTTATGATTCATATACCAAATACAAAAATATAATAACACGACACAGGATACGTATAAACCGACAAATGATATTCGTAATGTTTTTAATTTAAATATATCAAGTTATAACTGATCATACCTATTATTATACTTGTTAGCGTCACTAAGCGTAAACCACTAATACAGAATTATAAACACATAATTTTGAATGAAGGTTTATTTACAATCTCTTTGAGATTGTATATTAGGGTTATAGGATTATCACTAGAAAGCGAATCATAGATTTTTCCCATGTAAGTAATATTAGTATTTCATTAATAAAAGCAAAAGAATCTAATACAAATAAATATAGGGATTAAAGTAAAACTAACCTGTAGTTAAAAAAATATTGCTTTAACAAATTAACTCCAGTAACATAAACAAAAGTTTCTTATTAATATGTTCTTTTCAGATTCAGATCGAAAAGCTTTTGCATATATATTAGATAAGAACTTCGAAATTATTCGTTCTAATTTATATTCCTAGTTCATAGTTTGGTATCATAATAACACGATATCAGAATTAGCTGAGTGATAAATGATAGTTTGGAATAACGGAGTCGAACATTAATTATTTCCTTTGATATATCACAAATAAGCAATGTTCAGTTTATAGTTAGCGAATGATTAATATGTAACACCAGGGAGATAAATCAAACCTTTTATTAAACATCTTCAAAAACTCCAAGAAGGAGATAAATAATATGCATGCTTGATTTTTTATACGGTGTTAAAAACTGAGAGCATGGAGGTATATAAGAAGCAAATCGATTTTGCGCTTGGAAAAGGAGGTAAATTAAACCATATGTTTAAGTCCTCGTATGTTTGTACCTAAATACACAACACTTCAAGTCTTAAAACCATCGTATCAAATCAAAAAAAACAAAAAAGGGTTTATTAATTATATATCTACAGTACAGATTATTTTAATGACAAAATATATCTGAGTAGGCGAGAGTCCAAAATTTATTAGGCTTATTATGGAGTATGAACTTCGACATTTCAAACCAATAAATGAAGCGTATATTAAACTTACGGCGTATTCAAATTACATACATTTGATCATGATTTATTGCACAGGACATATATTATACTTCGGTTATTATACATTATACTGCATGGTTTTTTTTAAATAATTATTGTCATTAAAAGCTAAAATATTCCATTATTTCCATATATTGTTTGCGAATAGGTATTGTTAAGGAGGTGTAGGTGTAGTAAATAGAGACCTTACCCTTTTTTAGAAGACTATGGCTACGCAACTTTTATGGCGTACTTACTTACTCTCGCTAAGCCAAAAAGTATATAAATAATTAAATACATTTCTAAATTGTCTAGCATTCGGTTAACGAACGAAATTTGCAAGTTTAGTGAGTTTGTCAGTCAAAAAAAATCTTGTCCCACATTTACAAAAATTAAACCTCTTTTATTTTATCACACCGTAATCGTAATTTGACAACATGAAAATAAAGAGTACGACGAGAAATGCTCGCTCTTCGAAAGAGAAATGGGGGGAGGTTTACGTACTATTGAAAAATAAATTTGGTTGTATGGGGCTCTTTTAAAAATGATTTGACCGTCTGTGACAGACGTACAGGCAAACAAGCCGACACCGAAACTCTTGAAAACCTTGGGAACGGAAACAACGTGCTTTAATCTACTTTAAGCGTTTTAATATAGGTATTCTACAATAAATTACATAGCTACATACAGCTGCAGCTTTCTTTAAAATACAAAGAGTACCATTTAATTGTATTGCTTATAAAAAATTTATCCAGAGGAAACCGTTTTAGTTAAATCTCCACTAACACCATTTAATACATCCAATTCCGGGTCACCTAGTGCAAGTCGCCAATTACGTAATCCCTGATTAAAAGATATCTTCCTATTACCAAAGACTTAAAGTGGAAGAGCTGGCTTATATTTTTGTCACCATGCTTTTAGTACGAAATCTGATGTAAAAAATATTGGCAATTTATATTATGCTGCCTATCTCTATTATAACCATTAGAATATTTGATATGTCGGTGTCGTCATAAGTTAAAATATTGACGGATTTAGTTAGGTAATCCATATGATTAGTAATGGTCATGAATTGATGAATGTTATCTTAATTTGCGACTTTGAGCAGCGGCTTTGATTTGCATAATTGAGTGTTAAACATAATTGAAATAATTAATATGCTAATGAGGATGATCATTTTAGTTACGAATAAATATTGGCCTCTGGCATCGTCATAAAATCAACATCGTCATCATAAATATTCTTCAAAATAAAGAAATAGCTAGTTGATATTAATACAAAGAATATTGTAAAAGTCCACAGAAGGGTTATTCCTGGGAACGCCTACTCTGCCTTCCGTATTTAGAATATTTAACATCTCATCCACATAATAAAATCGGTAGTGAGCTCATAATCGCCCTAGAATGAGAAGAGCAGTTGCCAGGTTGCAGTATCACCACTGTGATGGCCAGTGGTATCAGTGATAGTCTCTCTTTCTTGCTCCTTCATGTTTAACTATTCTATATGTGGAAACAGATAGGAAAGGGGAAGACGGGGCGAGAAATAATAGAGAAAGGAGATATGAACAGATAGAAAAAAGGGGGTAGAAGAAAGGATGAACATTTGGAATCCCTTGTTATCGATTCGGGAACTCGAAGCATTGTATATCAATTCTCGTTTAGTTTTTATTGTTGTTGCTCGGATGAGTAACTATAATTAAAAGTATCTTAAGAATATACGGCTTTATTGTAACAAAGGCTTTATTGTAAAAAATTACAGGCATATCGGCATTTGATAATATGTTTATAATCGTAGTCACCTCTTAGACTATAAGGTTTTAATGGGCATCTTTTAAAAGCTGGTAACGAGCCTGTTAATTAATCTACAGCGAGGTACACCTTAGAGGTTCATTACATTTAGTTCTGAATAAAAATTATGACATGATTAAAAGGTATTTAAACTACGGAGTTTTATTTTATACTTACAAAAAGTTGTAGAAATATTTGCAGGTTCACAAAAGTAGGTTACAGACTTAATTGTATAAGATTAAATTTTCTTTCGTTATAAACACAACATGTGAAAATTATGAAAATAATCTTAATTATACTGCTTTTACATTAACAGATTACTCGTATGGCATTTTATTGATCTTTCTGTATATCAAAAACTTTATATATATCAAAAACTATATAAATTAATAAGAAACTCCTTCAGAATCATATGTATATATACATACATACACACACATATATATCGAACATATAAAATTCTCGTGTCACAATGTTCGAACTTGAACCCCTCCGAAACGGCTTGACCGATTCTCATGAAACTTTGTGAGCGTACTGAATAGGTCTGAGAATCGGCCAACATCTATTTTTCATCCTATTTTTCATGTTAAGGGTAGTCCACCCCTAAATTTATTTTTTTACAACGCTAAATTTTCACCCTTCTTCGATCAACCCTTATTTTTTTATTTATTAATTGAAAATTTAAATCATGTATGGCAAAAAAACATTTGCCGGATCAGCTAGTATATAAGTAGACGTAATTTGATAGCAAGTGATCGTATTTAGGTTCAGTCATGACTCAAATTTTCATAGTTGATTCAATGAAATATGACAATCACTGAGGTTGGCGAGCCAATTTACGACGATACATAAAGGTAATTTTAAGCCCTCTGGGCCTAAATAATATAAGGCTTAAGTAGCACTTTAGTGAGAAGCATTATTTATAAATGAATTTAGACTTTAAATAAAAATATATTAAAATTGTAAATCGGTTTAAGGGAAATAGATTAAAAGATCAGTAAGGACCATTCTCTTTTCAACTGCGATTAAAAAGGATGTAATATATCAGTCGTCTGAGCTTTTACTCCTAGGAATATTTGTGAAATATACCGTCATATGTCACGGACCATTGTCTTACGTGATACGACGACGGGTAATTCTGTAGGGGAAATTTATTGCGTGTTTTGAGCAAGATATAATTTTCTTAAAAGTAATGGTTCGTATAAAGGCCTCGTTTGTGTTGAAGTGTAGTTGTCGTATGTTTTAAAATAGCTAAAATTTGTAATTGATTAAATTTGTGTTTTGTGCTTCGAAAATTCTTCTACTGCAAGCTGGTTCCACAATCTGGCGATGCGCGGCAGAAAGTGGCTGAAATAGCGCTCATTGGTTGAACGCCAAAATCGTGGTGATGAGATTCATCTTTAGTTATCCAAACAATTCATGAGAAGAAAGGTGAAAATATTATTAATTTTAATTCGAATTGATAAAGTTTTGACAGATGTTATAGAAGTTACGCCAATTATTTGAATCTGGGCCTAGGGTTGTCTCACAATGTTGGAGATACAATAACTTACATCCCCTCAAACGTATCTTTAGAATTGTTAGTTCTGTTCCTATCAAATAGATAGTTGTCTATTGAAATTGTTAAAAAAAGAGCCCGACAAAGATTTGAGAAATAAAACTATAATAATCCTCAGTTGTGAATATAAACAAATAACCGGTCCTTAATCAAAATTAGCGAGACAGAAGCATTTTAAGGATTTTGTCTCTACGAACAGCGTTCATTCATTGTCTGAGCATTGGTCTAATAGAATTGAATACTACGGACTTCCAAAAAGTAACGCCTAATTCTATTAATTACAAAATTAGCGAGTCATCGATAATGTTAATACACAGTCATGTTCAAAACACAGGACACAACAAATCATTTGTATTAAGTGATATTTAAGAAAAAAATATTTTAATGATTATATCGTCGACAATCTATTATATATGTATATATTTATTGTGTATCAGTTGTTCTATCACTTAACCGTTCTTCAGACAAATGATATTAAGAAACGTTTTTGAAAAAACAATGCGAACAAGGAAACAGTAATTTTTCTAGCTAATTACAGCAATAATTCTTTAATATTGTCCGGCTTACTGCGTCGAGAAATTAGACAACTTTCCTCAGACCGATTACAAGACATTATATTTTTTGAGCCTCTTATTTTCCTCATTTTTCATAATCTTATTACATGCCTCTTTGTGTCTGAAGTATAAAACAGAAACTTCCGTGTTATTGATAATGTTATTTGTAGGAAAGTAGGCTTGTTTTCCTAGTCGGGATTCAAATCCAGGGCCTCCACTTTTTATACATGGGTGCAGCAAATAAGTTAGAAAGTTGGATTACGATTCTCTTCTAAGTATATTTTTATATCTTTTAACGTTTCCAACTCATAACTATGAAAATATAATTATGTACTTAAATTTATAAGTTGATTTCTATCTATGTTTTGCCGAAGACTTTTATGATTCCACCCACAAAAATTTTAAGTTATAATGTAGACTTTATATATTATACAGTCAACTCCTAGAGTTAACTCCTTTCTTAACTTCGTTGTCTATGGAATTCGTTTAACCCCCTATCAAGTATGCTCACATATAGATAAGACTGCTTAAGTAAAATGATATTGAAACAAGAGGGAAAAATATAATAAATAAATAAATATACTCGTAAAATCACAGATTCGCAATGATTATGTTATTTTTATTTAATAAACATTTTCATCTTCATCTTCTTCTTCTTCTCTCTTCAGTAACATGACACTCGTTCAAATCACATTCTACGCTTTATTCAATTACAAAATGGAATAGATTTTTAAATGCATTTTTAGTTCTTGTACGAAAACATACAAGATGAAAACGAAATATTAATCACGCATATAAATTGAATGTCATTGTTCACACTCATCAGCACTACACCTATGCTGTTGTAGAAAAATTGTCAATATAGGCAGGTAAAAATATTCTACGAAAGAACAAAGTTTATTACTAAGCTGCTTGAAACTGAGACAGCGGACTCGAATGAATCCAATTACTCTTTGTTCCTCTAAATGCAAGTTCTTAGGAAATACTTAGAATATTCTTCATGGTGTTTAAGTATAGCTGAAACTGTGCACAGTCCGAGCACCCAAAGACAGGATTCGGTTCACGATTTCGGTTCCGGCGTCGCAGCGGGCGGCCACGCCTCACTGCGGTACATAAATCTGAACAAGATAAGTTGTAAGCTTTTAGGAAAGTATTAGCCATGGCAAAGTAAAAACTGTCAGTAAACTTACGTTCGGCCATTTATTTGGAGACTGCTGGGGAATGTTTGAGATTACTTTCGTATTTAAATTCATCGCACTGTATTTTAATTTTGATATTCAATGGGATTTATAATAAGAAAAGGTGACTCGTACATATGACCATATTTGATACCATATGTAATGTACTTCTTGATAAGAGATTACTTGGCGTTGAAAAAATATTAAAAGGGATTGTTATAAAGGAAATACCAACATTTCTCCACAGATTAATGATGCTCTCTGACATTTCCAATAAATTAGCAGTGTGTATGAAGCTCGTCAGAATCATTAACATACATGCTATGTCGTTCAGCCAATGCTTACTGTAAAGGAGTGTAATTTCCGGAATGACGCAGAGCACGTTACACACACAAAGCAAGATCAAAAACGTTGGCAATTTCACAACTTGAAACTAAATTCTCGACACGATAAATGCTTTTGATTATAAATGTTTGATTACGATCATTGCGTTAATACTATCTTCGGAATATATGAAAAATCACTGAATATTAGTAGTTTTCATACCACTTGATAGAAGAACCACAAAATTAACGATAAATCATTATGCTTTAAAACACACTCCTGGGCCGCACAGTACGAAAAAAGGTGTCCACTAGTGTGGTACCTGGTTTGTATACTTAATTATACCGGAACTTATGAACTATTATGCTGAAAATTCGATTTGTTTTAAAATATTACACGATTACATTATTACACTTACTAATAGTAAGTAGTTATAAAAGTGTACCTTTGCATCGAATACCTTAAATGATATTCATATAACGATTTCTTATAAATATTTGAAATGTAAAAGGACTTTTCCGATAACAATTTTACTGTACGTGTAATTACATAATGTTTTTTATTTCACTTCAAATCATACCGGTCTCGATTGCACTAGCTTCAAATTAACATAACAAAGCAACGGTCAATTGTGCATTTATTTTTGCTCGCATAAGTACGTAGGGGCAATAAAAACAAAGTACTTAGGAAGAATGCAGGTTATCTGCAATGCAATTCAGTGAAGCTAGTTAGGTTAATGCTTTTGTACCTTGCAAAAACCACGCTTGTATTCATTTACATTCCGGATAACCCATTTAACGAAGCTATCGCGTTTTTGCGTTAATTAAATTGATGATATTATTGAAATTATTACTTCAAAACACAAAAGCACAAAATTTATATGATATATATTTCAAGTATTGCTGCGTTTTACCTTAAAGAAATTAAATAAATTTATTGATACAAGTGTAATTTTGTTATGTTATGAAAAACTGTTACTGATATTTAAAATGATTCAAACTTGTTTTATTATCCAAATAGGTATAATTTACTATAAATGTAGGTAAACTATTCTATAAGAGTTGCGCCAGTTCTTACATCAAAATAGTTGTAACAAACATAATCACTGATTTTCTCGACTTGTTCCGGATGTATTCTTGTAAATGTCTAAAGGGCTATCCTATAATATGAGAAAAAATAATGTTAAGGATTTTAAAAGGATAATTTTTAAAATAATTATCCTAATCTAAATTAAAAGCCGAACAAAGTTTCCCTTTCCACATTAATGGGGTATAATGTTGGTGTCTCTAAATGAGGCATGCGCCATCACTCCGGCCACTTAAGGGCCCGAATGGGGCACACGAGGCCCATTATCTTGCACAGACCGTTGGGTTGTTTCACTCAAATGTCGAAATTTATGCGCGCAATGTTTTAGAGTTAACATGCAATCTTGGTTTTAAGAAAAACTATATAAAAATTTGTAAGTTCTTATTTACTTTTTGGGGATAGTTTGGTGGTGCCTCAGAAGATAGATATAGAAAAGGAACAATTCTTAGACTTCAGTTGGAGTAAAAAGAGGAAATTCCTTGACAGAGGTGAGATGTCTTGGCGAGTAGTCATTCCTAAGAGTCATTATGACCAGAGGTCATTAGATACACATACCCACTTCTAATTTAAGTTTCATTTTAAAGGATTAAGTCATTTAATAAAACAAAAAAAAACTAGGACCTAACATTATCTTATTTCAATTCAATTAAATTTTCGATAAGATTCAGTGAAACCACGCCTGTATTCTGTACACACATACATTTTATTAATTTACTTGTTGAGTAACAGTTGAAATTAGTTCACTTGTACTTCAGAACTGATAGGCGTTAAATTACTAATGCATACAAAAACAGTACAGCCGCATAATTCAAAGGGAAATAGGTTTTTAAATTACGTAAATAAAATCAGTTTTTTGCACGGGCGGCACTCGGCGGTATGTTTGACGTGCAACCGGCGTGAAACGTTAAAAATTGAAAGGACTAAGCGAGGTCGAAGACCTTTGAGGCTTTACACATACTGGATTGTACGCAGTCATTATTACTCTATATAAGTAGTAGACTTAATTAAAAATATTCTAAATGTACAATAATGTTGTTATGTGCAATAATGTGCAATAATGTTGTACAATAAATGTTAATCCTTAAGAGTTATTTGGAGAAGAATTAGCATATATAAAAAGCCTGTTCAAAAATTGCTAAACCAACTCAGACTGGCGAGTACTTTCGTATTTAAAATTTCCTTGACTAGAAACGTGGATTATCCTGGCTCTATAAAGGCAAAGGATTGATGCTTTTGAGATGTGATGCTGGAGGCGAATGCTAAGAATACCATGAACTGCGAAACGAATCAATACATCTTTACACGACTTTGTATAGAGAACCTGTCTACTATATACGGTCTACCGTATATCTATATACGTATACTACGTCTACTGCATATTTTATATTTTAGCTGTATAATAAATATAGTATTCTAATACTTAAAGTTGGCCTATCTCGCTTTGGTGATGTGATCCCATGTTTACCAAAGGTACTGGAAGAATACATTTCATATAACCTTAACAGTCATAGATCACCATTATGCTATTTTTTATAGAACTACATATTAATTTTAACTGTGAATAACTAAACAGAACTAGTAAATTAGACATCGCTTTGTTTGTATGATTGTGAAGGCTATTTTTAAACCATGCCACAGTTTTAATGTTAGACGGAATATATGTATATAGAGAAAACACTTAAAATGTTCTACCGATGCAATGCAATATATTCTCTCATGTAATAATTCATTTGAGCCAGTTAATTTAAAATAATTATAATCTACGTACGTTGGTTGAATAAACTTTCAACTTTTTCACAAACTATTTTCCATTATAACCTTGTAGCGCTTTATGCAAGAACTAAAGCTAATATAATACACGCAAATTTATTTCGACTAGGAGCCAGTTAACATTTTATCCTCGTTTGAATGTTATGTACTTTTTGAAATAGTCATAAAATATACATCAAAGTAGCTTTTTTTTTCATCTGGTGTTATGATTCATCGCCTATATGCTATTGTTGTTGTTTTCCCATACATGTGATTTCAATTTTCAAATAAAACACAAGGGTTGATCCTAGAAGGGTGAAAATTTAGAATTGTATGTATTTTTGTATGTTGTATCATAAAAAAATAGAAATTAAATTTTTTCTAAAAAATAAAAAATAAAATTTAGGGGTGGACTACCCTTAATATTTAGGGGGATGAAAAATAGATGTTGGCCGATTCTCAGACCTACTCAATACGCTCACAAAGTTTCATGAGAATCGGTCAAGCCGTTTCGGAGGAGTTCAAGTTCGAACCCCGTGACACGAGAATTTTATATAATATTGTGAATCTAAACCATTCCCAGATCCCCCTAAACACACACAAAAAATTTCATCAAAATCGGTCCAGTCGTTTGAGAGAAATTCAGTGACATACACACTCGCAGAAGAATTATATATATAAGGATATATAAAGGATCAGTCATATCAGTCTCCTCAGTCATATGGGTTCACTATCTATGACTGCATTGTGCTCTGTTCCGCTTCAGTTGCTAGTAGAGAACAGATACTCATGTAAGACGAACAAAATTTTGAGTAAAGGTAAAAAGATATATGCAATATTTCAATTATTACTTAAACTATTATTTTATATATGATCATTTCTGCAAGTGACAATATACATATAGAAATCATAAACGTTGATAAAATGTTTACACGTAATAAACACATGTTCGTTATATATATGATTAGTCTAGTACTGGTAGTACTGGTGGCTAGTAGCTGGGTTAGCTCTTAGACTAAACGGTAATAATTCTTAGTAACTGATCGCATGTGGCAGTTAAAATCATAGTTCTCGATCACTACCGCGTCATAAATTACTTATATCAGCACGTATATCGCGCACAAAGCGGTTCATAAACAATTAAACATTAATTTAAGCTTAATTTACCCAGCTATTTATAATTTAATTAATGATGGCGTAAGAAACTGGGGAACGCTGGTTGATTATTATACGCCTTGTATAATAATCAAGAACCAGCGTATTATAATCTGTTAAAATTGTTAATATTACAAATGTTTCAAAGCCAAGAAAGACCAGGAACGCACTTGCGAGTGCCCGTGACAACATAATTAAATTGGATAAATAAACCAAAATATCTTCATTCACCAAATATCATAATGAGCATGTTCAGGCCCGGTCTGAGAAGAACAAGCCAAGAAACTCAGCCGGGTTAAATTCTTTTAAACCACGTTCACAAATCATCCATATTCCTGTTAGAACTGACTCAACTAATTTCAAAGCAGTTGGATCGTTCAATAAACCCTTAACATTGTGTTAGGCCCTAACGAGATGTCGTAATAATTACAACTCACGTTTCCATACAAAACTAAACTTAATTATGAGTCAAATAATGATAATGCTGAGAATATTACGGAAATGTCGGTTACATTTCCGTTACGTTCATTTTAATTCTCATCATAGGTATTTAAAAATTTAATAATGTATTACCCATATGTATAGACTGACCTGCTTACACTTATATATAATTAACTAAGAATAAACGTTACTTACAATGTTTAATATTAATTTCAGCGATGGAAAATCGATCCTTTTATAATTTGGAATGTCTGATTGGTAGTTTTACATCATTTATTATATTTTATTTAATGTTAAAATAGACTTCTATACATTGTGCTTTATCAATACAACTATAATTACTCTTAAGGTTTAATTAAAACGCTCATTTTTGTAGCGTGTACCAAACAGACCTGTCAAAAGCAAGCGAAGACTTAAGTAATAACTTCGTAGCCTTAGCACAGACATTGTGATACTACTTGTTTAATTTCCACGTCACAATGTAATTTCAAATGTGAACTTATTAAACACTTTAATGCATTTAAATTTTATTTGTTTATTTTTTTTTTCAACTGCACTGTGAAAAAATAATGTCTAAAATTTAGTACTCTGGTCTGTGCGACAATTATCGGCAGCAAGATATAGGTATGTGATTATCGAATTTACTAAAAAATCGTATTAAATTATACAATCTGTGAAGTTTGACAAATACTACAAGGTATAGTGTATTTAAATTTATGTGTAATAAATGTTAGGAGTCAATGTTGTGCAGTGTATTTGGCAGCGTGCACTAAGATAACTAAATATGAGGGTAAGAACTAAGCCTCGACCAACGCCACGGATCCCTAAACCCTACAGTTGTAACATTTAAGAAAAGTACGGGATGTCTGCATCAAGAGACCTAAGTTAACAAGGTGGTAGGGGTAGATCAGATGATCAAGGTGGTGGGATTTACATACCTTTTAGAGGATGCTAGAAATAGCTTTGAATTGCAAATCAATATTAAACTGTAATTTATTAAACAAAATATTATCTAATATACTAATTACACATTTTAACACAAACATACGATAAGTGACCTGTCAGTGTTGGAACGAACGGCGAACGAATGAGTTTATGACTGTGATTGGTCAAGAAGACGCTGCTAACGAAACACGCGAAATTAGATTTTTCACATGTTTAGTTATTCGTTGATAGTGTAAGCATATATTTTACAGTAATTGTTATAAATACTTTAATCAACTTCAACTTTAAACCCACGTTGCATTTTCGTTTTTGATATTATTAATATCGAACCACATATAATGTTGAGAATGCAATTCGCAACATAACATTTGGTGCTGTTTAATAATATTATGTTATGTGATTATATTACTTACTCAACCTTTACTCGTAAAAATATAGATAAGAAATAAAAACAATTTTTTTAATAAGTTTCTACTGTCACTCAACAAAATAACGCTCTCTTGCAGAGGCAAGAAAAGAAATAAACACTCGGCTGATCAAATTCAAGTAGACAAAAAGAGAGCGTACTCTTCCCTCAAGGGCCGGCGGCACATCCATTGATGGGAGCTTATGGGCTGCGGCTGTTCCCGCTTGGGCCACCCGCAAGCTCGTTTGCCCCCCTATTTTATAATAAAAGAAGTGTACAATCAATTTTAAACTTTTTGGGCTCCAAATATTTCTAGACAATTCACACATGGTGCAAAAACCAGTTCTGGTAGCTTGCCATTTGACAGCTAGACATTTTTCGTTTGTTGTATCTTAGTACTCATCGACGTTTGGTTCAGCTGCTTCGTTTACATCTTTTTATCCTAGTATATACATCAATACTAAGGATAAATTTGTCTTTAGTGATTCATATTTAACTTAATCAATATAAATCTAAAATATCTATTGAATATTGTCCCTTAGTGTTACTGTGACCATTTACACACGTGACAAAATATGTATAATACTTCATTTATCTAATGGTTTAATGTGAAAATAAAATATCTAGACATATTTTAAGAATAAGACATATTTTTAGAATTATAAGATCATAAATCATGGTTTTATAAGGAAACTTATATAACTGGGGAACGCGAATTTCAGGATGTCACGAGTGTCTCGTTCTTTACGAGACCTTTTAGTATCGTAAATCAAAAGTATAGAACATGAAAGTTTCAAGAATATATTATTTTATTATATTATAAAATTAGTGACTACTATATAGAGGACAATTTGAGTCGATAATAAGCTATTATATATAATATTTTTGTCAAATAATTACAGAGAATTATCTATTTCTGTAAACATAAAAATTGGCTCCTTAATCGAAATCTATTTCATTCATTGTTGAACCATTGACTAATGCGAAAAACTGCGACGGAGCGATTATCCTGAAAAGTATCCATTATAGGACAAAATGTATGAAATTGGAACCGTTTTCAAACAAATCCAATACTCATACTAGTATCATCTTAGTGATATGAAAAATTAGAAAATCATTTTATCATTAGGCAATATCTTTTACATTCAAAGTTCATTCATATTTGATTGCTTTAGAAACATACTCGTATATGAAAAGCTTTAAGTTCAGTACATGTTTGTGAGCTCTTCGTTTGAGCTCATATATAGCTTATTATAATCGTACATAAAGAAATGTTGAGTATCATTTTGAAATATTTCCAATATGTATTCAGAATTTAGTTGGAAAATATCTTGAATATTTATAAATTGTATTGCTCGCAAGCTTTGGTATGAGAAATTCGATAAGCTTGATTGGACTTTTACACTATATGTGTGGAAATAATTGTGAAAAAATTTGTTGCTCCAGAATTTTCAACGATATTATATGATTTAATAAAATTTTCTTTTAAATTTCAATCAATTAAATTTTTAATATCATATAAGTTTATTTCACAATGAATATGATACAGGAAAAATATTCATAAAAACAAACAACAATTAATTACAGTATCAGTTTATTTGTTGTAAACAGTCTTATAATCGAGCGATGTTTACCTGACGTAAACGATATTTTTGGCGACTCTAAGCGAAACTTTTAATATACCTTATTTTATCACACTAAGGCAGGGTAATTGTTTCTAGATCAATAAATGTTAATTTTATCTATTTATGTACCAGACATTTAAGCAAAGTATAGTCGTCCTTTATAGACAACTGTAACTTCATTAATGGTACTCCTAAAATCAACAAACATAATATTTCACTTCACATATATGATCTATTACAACAGATTCCATGCTTATTTTCCCCATGCCGATAAGTATGAACTAAAGCTGAGATCTATAGAATGTATTGCAATTATATTTTATTAATGTTCATGGTAATGCTGAAATGCTTCTTTACTTAACGTAGTCCGAGTTTTACACTTTTTGACCAGATATTTTATATTCAAATAAAGTTTATACTTATTTTAAAAATTTAATGTATGTGCAAACCATAGTAGTGAATACAATCTATATGTTCATAACGCTAAGCTTGTGTTGTATACGTTTTGTATTCTGTGTTAGAGCATATAATTTATTATATTATTCTTAAAAAATAAAAGAATTATGTATATAATTATTTCTTCCTCGAAGCAAATCCTAATCTCTGTACTCTTTGATATTTTATATGAAGTTTATTGGTCAATATCCAGTTGGCGAAAGTAGGAAATACTTTATAATAACAGAAAATGCTATAGATCCCAGCAAAATAAATACCAACACAATCCTATTTATATTTACAATTTGAAACATTGTAATTGGATTACTTTAAAGCACAAAACTTTCGCGTTTATATACATCCCAATTTCTACAGTACATACAAATATACACAACTGATTATTAATATTAACAATGTCCTTTTTATGTACAACCTTTCCTGTGAATTCGCTTTGGCCGCTTCTGTTAAACCTGGAGAAGAAATTGTTTATCAGTTAAGACAATACTGAATTCGAGAACTTTTAATGTTTCGGGTAATATAAATTTCTCGAGATTACAATCAATACTTAAAAATTGCATTGTATAGTGCTCTTATTATTTCTACGCAACGTGCTCTATTGTAATTATATAGTTTATAGTAATTATAAACTAGGAGGTAATATAGGTATTGGATCTACAAATACGCATCTAGAGAGAATAATTTAGGTCTAACTCGCGCACTGAACAAAAATTATGATCAACCGATACAGACCGATTGTCTACAGGTAGGAAGGTTTTCCTTTAAATCCAGTAGGACTAACAAAAATACAACCATGTTTTTGTAGGATTTAAAAATTAAATTAAATTCTTAGCTTCCCGTTTTACTTTGAATATCGGTTTATCCCTAATGGATTGATGTGACGGTTTCACAGTAAAATATTCGTTTGCTTTATAATTTCTGAAATATAGAGTTCAAAATATTTAGTTCAAACAGTTTTAGTTTTGAAGCTGAAATTCAAATGGAAATGCTAAAAAATGATAAGTTTAAAGAAAAAATGTGTACGAACCTCCCGCCACGCTTATTTGATTGCTGAAGTCCTCTGGCGAGTTGAGTTTAATTTCTGAAATGACGAGGTCTGGATTAAAAAATGTCGCTCAAATTCTTATTTTTCTATTTATGTCTGGGTTAAGTAATTTTAGGTACTGGTTTTGTTTATAAAAAACTTAATCTAAGTAATCAAATAGAAGATTAATTTAATGCAATCAAATTATTAAGTATTGATATATATAGAGCATCTAGGAATTGATGTTATCTTGAACAATAAAGTCGATATTAGTAGATACGGGCAGTTTGCCAGCCAAAGGCCGCTAAGCGAAGATCCTTTGGCAATTGTGTACGATTTTTCCTCGAAATGATACTTTCATATCGACATATTCTGGCAGTCTCGATATTTGCTTTTAATTTTATTGCTGGCTTTGATACTACCTCTATTCATATGGAGCACTTTTCATTTTCGAACAAAACATCGGTACTATTTTTTTGCACGAAGGGTTCATGAAAAACATAAAAGTGTGTTGTTGTTATAAGATAGATTTTATATTAATATGATTTGGTCTTAATAAAAAAATACTTAGTCCATTTACTCTCCTATGTTTGGAATAAAGTAGCTACAGGCTCCTCTTTGTCTCACTCGTCTTTTTGTGAATCTCTGATAACAAGTCTACTTAGTATATTTTACAAAATAGAAAATTAGAGACATGTATATTCATGCCATGAAATTTCATTAGGATTTAAACAAAATGTCTCTTAATTAGTGATCAAGAGTAAATGCAAAATCGAGCCCTGTTTATGACAGACTCCATAACGAAATTAAATTTGTTGATTTAAAGTCAGTATAAATTTCAAGTATTTAATTATGACAAAAATAGTTGTGCCATGGTAGATAATGTAGAAATATGTTCATAGTCCTTTCACTCATCTTTATGGTATTTGAAAACTGTTATGAAACCTTCTCACGCACATAATTTGCACGCACGTGAAGAAATATATGTATTTTTTCATTTACATTACTTGTTTTAGTACTAGTGATGATTCTTGTTTAAGCTATATCTTAAAATACTTCGCTATTGCTACGGGACAAAACGAAGTATTGATAAATGACAGTTCAAATGCGATATAATAATATATCTTCTTAAGAATGATTTAAATAAAGTTTTCGTTTTGATTAACTTTTATACATATTTATTTTAAACAGTTTTATTGAACATAATTTTTATGCACTATAGAATCAGCGGACACCTGCCGCCAACCAAGAATAATACAACTTTTAATTCTTGGTTATTAGACATAAATATAACTTTAAGTGAACTTGTATGAAAATTTATCTTACCATATAATCGTAGAGTTCCTTCACTTTTCCCCAATGAATTGGTACTAACACAGTTGTAGGTACCAATATCACTTTTAGCGAATTGTCGGATAGTCAGCCACATCGACACTTTATAGGACGACTTCTCTTCTCGTATCGTGTATTTTGGGCTAAAATTATGCTTAAAATTACGTCACCTTACATATGTCTTATACAATGATTGACATAATGATCATTATATATAAAAATAAGAGATATAAGAAAAAATAACATTATATTTTACTACATCTGAGTTATAGTATCCTTATAAAGACAGCTTCAAAAATATTAAACAGAGTAAGAAATATTAAGGATACGAATAGTGCCTTTGTTTGAAAATGTTGGAAAGTTCTAATAGCACAATGCCAAATACAAAAGATACAACTGAAACTTTAGTCGAAATTTGGCACAACATTCGCTTTTAACGAATCATTAAGAAGGACGGTACATTAACTTATCAACTGAGCGCTCAATTTTTATTTTTGTACTAGTATTATATGTTAGCGTATTTATTTATATACTTTTCCTTTCATGTGTAGTTATTTTATATATATCTAATTATAAAGAAGTAGAAATCATGTTAAAAGTGGTTTTTATACGTAATAATGTATGACTTATGAGTCATGACACAATACAGATTCGTGATACGCTTGCGATACTTAAATTCCTTTTTTCTCGAAGTATTTTTCCTTAATTAAAATTATTTCTTCTACCTCTTTTAGCTTCAGTGCCGTATGTATTATATTCACGTTTCTGAAGCGTATTTCTCCGAAATTAAATGAATACCGAGATATGGAAAATAATTAATCAGTCAAAATCAGGTAAAGTTCCGTATCAAAAGCAAATTGAAAAATATAAATATTTTAGTTTTACTAAAAACGAATTTTGCTTCTTCATAACAATTTTAGACTACAGAAATGTATATGATGATATTATACTATATAATTATGTTCTTTGCTTACCCATCCAGTAGCATTTCCCCTCTATTTTTGATCCAATAGTTAATTGTGTTTGGGTATGCCTCCACGTAGCACTTAAGTTTGACATCCGTACCTAGTGGAGCTCCTAGCAGTTGGTTTGGAACTTTCACTGTTGGTGCAACTGTTACAAAAGAAAAGATATGATTAATACTAAAGGACAATATATAGGATTAGTTGCCCATAATATAGAAGAATGATTTATTTGGATTTAATAAGAAAGAGGAGACTAAACTCTTCTTGATTAAAATTTCGTATTTTATATCGAGTACATACAGTCTAAGTCTGTGGGATGCTATTTTTATAAAATATTCTTACTTTGTATTTGCTACGATTAAATTTTAATAAATTTAATTGCCACGAAGATAGCTTACACGTTTTTTTCAATAAATAAAAATTGCACATTTCACGAGAATTCTTACTTCATATACGAATTAAAATAAACACTGTCACACTGTTTACAAAGGCATTCTTATCGGGAGATTTATTTGACGCATGTGTAGTGCAATAATTTCCATTTATAGAACAGTCTTTATCCCAAGAGTGTCGTGCGAAGTGACTGATGCAGTCCACGTCGTTGGCATAATGCCAGCCGCGCTACCTACATTTTTCACTAAACGAAATGGTCTTGAAGTCGAATTATAATATGGGCCCCATATAATCGATATATGCGACTAAAATTATTTTGTTCTAAAGAGAAATAATCCTAATTCAGAAAGTCAAAAGGAATTAAGTAATAAGAACGGTTGTCGGTGGAATTACGTTATGTTTAGCCTCGCTCGTTATCCTGAGTTCAATTCCTGGCAAATCGCTTTCAATTTCGGAAAACTACGTGTTTTGAGATTTCACATATAAATATTAAATACTCTTGAATCTATACAACTAAAAAGGAATGAACACACATATTTCAATCGCTAGTTGTGAGCGGAATATTGCACAATATACGAGACAGCGGAGATCAAACCCTGGATAGGTTCCAAAGCTAACATCGTAGCCACCTACGCGGATTACAACGAACTCGTTAACCCCCAAAGGCAGAACGTAGCCTAAGATCAGGTGAGACAAAAACCATGAAAATAACAATATTCCAAAAACCCGAGCAAATTTTATTTCCTCTAGATATGCCTTTCAAATTTTCAATTGTTCAAAAAAATGCCTTTGTTGTTGCATGAAAACGTAAGAAATATGCCATTATTTTTACAATATATATTTTTGGTACGTTAGTATTGAAAGGTGGAAGCATTTGAGGAAAAACTCGGAGAAATATCTTTTTAATTTAAAAAATATATGGCTGATTTGACCCAATTCAAATTTCTAATGTACTTGAATTCATATATTTTTAACTGCTATATCGTCTAAAATAAATCTATAGAATATCAACGATTTCACTATTCCCTTTTTGTTATAGCTCTGACAAATTTGCAAATAGCTGTATCTAATTAAAATATTTAGGAATTCTAAAACAAATTAGATATAAACTAATTAGCCGTGCTTTCATAATATTTAACAAATTATCGATATAATAACTTTAAAATACTTTAGTAGACAATTCGTATTGCGGTACACCGCGGCCTCGCTCGCAACTTTGCGCGTATGATTAATTTCGAAATCTGCTAACCACTTTGCAATTTAATGACCGTGCAAAACTATTTCAACCATTTCCGGAACTTCGCTTTCAGGATATTAGACAGCTTATTTACGCAAATGATGTTTGGTTATTAATGGTACATCGAATATATCGTGGGTTCTAAAAGTACTATTTAGTTCTAAATTACTGGTCAAGATTTTAATAAAATCCTCGATTACTGAATATTTTTATAATATAATGCATCACATTTCTAACCTAGTTTAACATCTGTTTTGATGAATTGAATGCAAAATGTACATATATTTGATGTATGTTAATCATACGATGTTACCATCCGACTATCAATTATTATAAATACAAATCTATCATTATTACGCTTGTTTTGAAATAATATTTGTGTAAAAGTAATTTTTCTTTTGGCTCCATTACAATGTATAGTATATAGTAAGGTTAAAGTGATTGACTAACTCACAATTAACGTTTAGGGTGATACGCTTGCTAACAGCTGGTGGTACATCATTGGATGCTATACATAGAAAAGCACCCATCTGCCGCCGATCCACTCTCCATAGTGGCATTGAGCTGCCTACGTAACTCTCAACTGAAAAAAAATCATATTTATTTAATTATATTTTGGAAATTAAGTAGCAAAATCACTCGGTCAGACCCGGAATGAGTGATGAGAGGAATGTGTCCCACACATTCTTATCTTGGGGAAATTGAGGAAAAAGAACGATGTTCTATTTATATACATTCTATATATAATCTTATAAAATTACTGGAAGTGATTTAGGCTTAAAATAGAGATAGAAGAAAGCACATCTAGCTAACTCGACCCGTAATACGTCATAGACAAAATTATCATGCGCATAATAAAATATTAACGATTTGAAAAGCCGTCTAAATTATTAAAGACATAATTACTATTTGAACATCGTTTGACCTGTGAAGTTTCATTTGCATAATTATTTTCGAGCTATCTGCAGTACAAACACAATAGTTTAAATATTTATATATATAATTCTTCTGTGAGTGTGTATGTCACTGGACCGATTTTGATGAAATTTTTTGTGTGTGTTTAAGGGGATCTGGGAATGGTTTAGATTCACAATATTATATAAAATTCTCGTGTCACGGGGTTCGAAATTGAACTCCTCCGAAACGGCTTCACCGATTCTCATGAAACTTTATGAGCGTATTGAGTAGGTCTGAGAATCGGCCAACATCTATTTTTCATCCCCCTTAATATTAAGGGTAGTCCACCCCTAAATTTTAATTTTTATTTTTTAGACAAAAATTTTAGTTTCTATTTTTTTATGATAGGTACAACATACAAAAACACATACAATCCTAAATGTTCACCCTTCTACGATCAACCCTTATTTTTTATTTATTAATTGAAAATTGAAATCACATGTATGACAAAACAACGTTTGCCGGATCAGCTAGTAATATATATTACTTTTGTAATTTATGGATAAACCTCATCAAAAAACAGCAGTGTTATCAGTATCAATCATGCAATACGCAAATCCTAGTCTACAAACATTAGTGCTTTCTGACATCGTCTTTGCATCGTCGTCGTACGTATGATATTTAAATGTAAAACTTAAAAATAAACGGCAATCGTGGCATTAACATGTTTATGATCTAACTTTTGAAAGATAAAACATTTCGTTTCAAAGCATTACGTAAATCGTAATGTCATTTTAGATTGATTTCAGTAATTATTAACTTTTAATGGCCAACCCATTATGAACCATAAATTGAAACTTATTCCTAATGGATTTACAAAGTTATAAATTCAGTCAGCTACTATGACACAAATAAAATACTTTAAATACGTGATTACTATTTACAATTACTCATTACAATGCTTACATATTTATGGAGATAATGATTAAATCTTATATAGAAGATTATTGATTTAATACAGCGTGAGCAGTGAAAGAATTATTAACAAAGCTCGTTTTGTTGAGTATTTTCGTACAAACAATGCATCATTCATTTTTAAAAACGTAATATCGTGAATAGTTCGCGATTGATAATCAAATATTTATTGAGTTTTGTAAAGAACGCAACTGCATTGTGATATTGAAGTTACTTGTTTAAACCCCTGAAACGTTTTAAGTTATTTGATTTTTTTACACAATTTGGCATTGCACCTCAAGAAATTGGGATCTAAAAATTATTGAAAAATCATTTGTAAAGTCGTAATGTCAATTTAAATTTCGATTCCAAGAGTTCAATTTAAAAATCAGGTGAAGCGAGTGATCGAGTCGTTTTGTTTAAAATAAAGAATGGATTTTATTTATTCTCTTTGAAACTACAAAACCATTTTATATACAATGTATTTCAAATGACAATCTACTCGTATAAATACTTATTTAGATAGATTTATATATTACAAGCTGACCCAGCAGTGTTGGTTTGCCATACATGTGATTTCAATTTCCAATTAATAAATAAAAAATAGGGGTTGATTGTAGGGGGGGTAAAAATTTTGGGTTGCATGTATTTTTGTATGTTGTATAATAAAAAAATAGAAACTAAAAATTTTGTCTAAAAAATAAAATGAAAACTTTAAGGATGCACTACCCTTAACATTTAGGAGGATAAAAATAGTTGTTGTCCGATTCTCGGACCTAACCAATATGCACACAAGTTTCATGAGAATCGGTCGAGCCGTTTCGGATTAGTATGGGAACGAAAACTGTGACACGTAAATTTTATATATAAGATTTTGATAGATAGATTTATAGATATTTTGATAGAGAGATAGGTTGATGATACATGAATAGCTTTGACTTTTATTTTATATTCTATTCCTATGGCTTAAATATCTTAAATAAATATTAAGCTTTAAATTTTTTTTAGGCATACTACTTTGCCCGCGTTTTAGATTTAGAATTCACTACAGTCTTATTAAAAATTAAATTAAAAAAATATTTTAAGATATACACGATTTACAGACATGTAAACACGTCTTAAAATATTTCACTTGTGAGCGAAGAGAGAACTCCTAAGACTCCGAGAGCAATTTACGAACACACCTGCGCCGTTAAAGCTTAGGCACAATATATCTTCACATTTTCGCACATGACACGGTTTGCTTAGAGGATTTGACGCTTAATTTTAACCATGTTTAATATCATGGAACTGTTTTTTTTTAATCCCGTATTTTTCTAGGCCCTATAATAATGCAATAGTAAATAGTGACCACATAGCTCGCATTGTTATACATGCTAAGGTTCTAAGACTTCTTACCTTATATCATAAACTACACGCTACATATGTATAGATTTGCCAATATAGCTTAGCAACATAGCTTAGCCATTACCGTGCTGCATTCAAGATTGTTGTTGTAATGATTATATACGTGGCATAAATTTATGCTTATATTCAAATAGCCTTAACAAACCATTAAAAGTGTAAAATCAAAATCTTATTTGTTTTTATTTTCAAATCCACAAAGAATATTTAATATATCAATTTCCATAAATTATAGATTACTGTGAGTATGCGGTTTGTCCATAGGAAATTAATTTATAATGCAATCGATCGAAGTCAGGCTTTCCACGTTCAACGAAAGATCTATCATCCACTGTCTCTGTCCTTGTAGAATCAAGTTAATATAATGCTGATATAATAGTGTCCCATTTAAATCTTAAAGTAGCACGTATAAACGTATGAAAGTTTACCCTAGGATCTCCTACATGTACTCTTATATGAAACCTAAAGATAGCGCTAGAGATTTTGAAAGCAAAAGCGAGTCGATCGAGACACTCCAGGCATTACATAAAAAATCATCACAATCCAAAGAAACGACAGTGTGTCAAGCAAAAAGTGTGCACACCATATTTTTCTCGAAGCTATAGAGGTCATTTACAAATCCCTGTATCTTTGTGAAAAATTATCTAAATTGAAATGATAATTCCTGTTAATTATAAAAAAGCATAGCACAAATAACTATCAGAAATACTGAAATGTTCCACTTTTGAGGACTTACTCCTTATTTTTTATGAGTAGTGTTCTTATGAAAATTTTTATTCTTATTTAACAAATTTCATCCATATCACCTCGATGTCTGGCGTTCCACAACAGAGCGGTTTTTTAGGCACTTTTTGCCGCGTACCACTTTACTGTGGAACCAGCTGCCGGCGGATGTATTTCCGAGCCGATACGACTTGGGTGCCTTCAAGAAGAGAGCATATTTATCCCTAAAAGGCCGGCAACGCGCCTGTAAGCCTCCTGGCGTTCTAGGTGTCCATGGACAGCGGTGAGCACTAGTCTAGGTGACCCGGCTGCTCGTTTGCCCCCAGTCTCATAAAAAAAAAAATATTTTATTAAGCTTATAAAGTTTGTCTAAAATTGTGCGGTACTCGTTTACTAATTTAATGTTGAACCACATACAAAAAGAAATGAGGCTCTCACTTCTTACACTTAAAGGATCTCACTTCTCAAATCAAACCTATCTCATCTATCTATAAGAAAGCAGCTGATTATTTTTTAATAATTTTTACTAAGATTTTGCCGGAACTTTATATATGGTTCCAGTGTATAAATATTATATGAACGACTTAATGATTGTCAAAGTCAGTCTATTTATTCAAATATAAAAAACGATTATGAGAACTTTTCAAGACTTGTGCAATATTTTAGAATTTTTTTGATAGGATTAAACTAGCACCATTGCTGTAACGGGGCATATTGATAAGAAAAATGTCAAAATAAAGACACAAATCGAAACACATTGTTACATAAAAGAAGTAATTTAACATCGTTATCCATAGAAATAGTATGAAAGTACGACTTTAAAGTTCTAGCATAATGCAGACACGTAAAGAATTTCCACAATGTAAAATAATCGCGCGTGACACGAAATGACGATGCTTTCGAGTAGCACAAAGGTGTGTGCACAATGAATTTATTTTGTATTCACTGTTCAATTCAATTATGTATCGCAATAAAATGAGTACGTATTACTTTTTTATTTATAAATCCATGGCTATTCATAAAACAATAATTAATGTATTCTTTATATACGGAAAAAGAAGCCTGGATTACTTTATGTTATTAGTATTATTAGCAATGCCATAATTCTGATAAAACTGAAATGCTAATTATAAATTTTATTAATGCTTATTATATTATTTGACGAGGACGTACCTCGTCAAATAATATAATAGAAATACATTCTGGTCTGTTCTTAATTTCTTAATGATTACTTATAGATTATGCGACACAGAGCATTAATTTTTCTTCATTGCTGTTAAGGCCAGTAACGAACATCGGACTCCCATGAGGCTGACATATTCATGCATAAGAAAGTTCTTACGATTCAGCCAAAACAATTATTGTTTCGCTGGGACCGGGACGGGGATTAAGCAATTAATTAACCTACTAGCAATTTAACCATGTTTTATTGATAGCTGAATTATATAGAAACTCTTTGCTTTATCTTTGTCAAACCCCAAAACATTCAAACAAACTCAAAACTTATTTTAAAGCATATTAAAAGGTACCAAAAGATAAGACTCCCAATTGTCGTATATGCAAAGTTTAAACCATTATACATGATACCTTATATCGCGAATTTTACGTTAGCGTTACGCTTAAGTTCGGTAACTTAGGCTAATAAAATTTTATTTTATTCAGCTCGTATGGAAATTATCAAGGATTTCATACACTCTGACTCCAATCTAAACTCGAATAAAACGATTTTGAACACGCTCTTTCTAGGCTCGAACGCTAGTTCTCATAATGGTCTATGAAAAGAGAAAAAAATTGTAAGAGACGATCAAATACTCTTTAGCAAAGGGCGTGCTCTAATGTTAAATTTAGTCTTACGTTAATGGTTATAAGACTTAGTGGCTAGAAAATTTTAATAGTTTATAGTCTGTAGAACAATACATTTTTAAGGGCCAGCACAATTAAAAGAAAAGCCGTGTTTAGAGAGGAAAAGGAAAACCGTGGGCGGGCTTCGATTTATCGTAATTATTTAACAACATCTCAGTAGTAAAGGGTCACCTATTATCGGTTCTTATTTCAATTTTGAATTCGCAGGAAATTATTAATAGTACATTACTGCCGTGGCCAGTAAGAGAGGCATTAATGGACGAACGTGTGAACACATATGTAAGTCCATCTATGCCTAGTTGCGGCCAAGGCTTGTATAGTAGTACTTTTGTCAAATGATACGCGGAAATTAAGTTTATTTTCACTAAACATCTTTCTATGTGCTAACCAGTTCGAAATTTAAATGGAACCTTTGATAAGTTGCCTCTTTGGTCACCACGTTGCGAAGTGAAAGATCGTTCCATTTTTAAATTACATGCAAAATGTGATTTAACATAGCAATTTATTTGACTATTAAACACGACAGATTTGGATTTTCATACAACTATTGCCGACCGCTGCTCAACCACTACAGAAAGTACGATTTGTCTCGAAGAAGGTCGTCAAAATAATGCTCTAATTTCCAAGCATGTTTGAGTAAAATCATCTTGCGCTAACTAAGTAACATTCGTTTATTAATGAACAGATCTGGTAAAAACGATTAAAGAATTCATTTATTTTTTATGGTTAACAAGGTTATCTGGTACGATAATTCAATTGTTTGGATTAATTATACTTATACTGACATAAATTGAAGTATGTGATAAACGCCGTTTTATTCATGTATATATACTTTTACATATACAAAGCAAATAATTTATCGTGACACAAAAAACTATTTACAAAAACCAAAAAAACTGTATTACACTCTATAAAACACTATGCATAACACACTAGTAAAACCAATGAAAAGTCACATTACCTTTTTCGAACTCCCTAGAGTTAGGTTTCTTTAACAAAATGGGCTCATGGTCTTCCCTTCTCCATGTGATCTTGGGGGGAGGATGTCCAGTTGCTTTGCATGTGAGGGTCGCATTCTCTAACTCTTGAACCGATACGTCTCCTGATGTGTCATCACTCATTATGTCTGGAGGCACTGAGGACAATTTAAAATCATTTAATACTCTTAAAATGTACATCAAATGCAATAAAAAAGAGATTCCAATTGGAAACACAGAAGCATCGCTGTATCCCATTATATAGTATTTAAATATATCTTTTATTATCTTAAGTACCACCTTGACTAGGTATTATAAGACTACAACAAGACAGAGTCTCATAGTATTACAGACTTTTATTAATAAATTTGGCAATCTTCAATTTGACATTTCATCCTGGTATGCAGATTAATCACCCTTATGGGCCGGCCTTTGTGTTGAATTTGACTTTAACCTTATGGCTTGTTAATAATTAAACGCCCGAATGAGCGTTCATATTTATTTCTTTAAGTTGCACTTAGTTCTGTCATCATGTTCATCTAATTCTTAATGATTAATAATATATATAATCAATACACCAAAAAAAATAACGATTATTGAATCTGAGATTTTCAATAAAGCCTTGAAGTTTTTAATTACATTTATATGTAAGCTGCATTATTAAACCAGTTATAAATCTTGGGAACTACTCAGTTGTAAACGATCTACAATATATACATTAGTGAAATAGACAAAGAAATGTGAATACTAAAAATTGCACATCAGAATAAAGTTTTAACCTAATTTCCTATATTCAATGTCGAGAAAGAAGGGACTATGCGAAATTAAAACCCTAAATTTATTCTACCCAAATCAAATGAGACAGAAAAGACCATAAAAAAGCGTTCAATGCAAATGGCGGCCCAAGTAAAACATTTAAAACAACAAAAAGATTCCATGTTATTACGTAAGACGATATAAATCACGAAGCCATTTTGGAAATTTCACTTTTTTCCGCGTGAAGTGAAAAACTTTTTAAGAAATTGTCAGGCAGTTACATTTTTAAACTTATACAGTTTTTGGGTGGATATATATTTTAATACTTTCTGACACAAATTATTTCACTTTTGTAGTAACATAAAAAATGAATTTTCATTATATATGTGCGGTTTGATTATTCATAGAATTCTAACAGAAATTAACGTATGTACCAAATAAATGAAGAGCAATTTTTAAGCAAATTGTTCTTACGTCTTTATATTACTAAGTCACCTATTAAGCTGGATAAAAGCAGCTTATGAAAATAAGAAGAATGCTGGCATGTTATGAAAAGAAAATTTATTGAAAGCACAAATATTATGGTTATTTCATAAACATTTCGTATAGCTGGCACTTAAAAGCAAGTGTCAAAGGATAAGCTTTTTACGACCAAACATACTAATAACGTTATACGTTCATACATCAATCATGTGGGATTTAACTGTACGGGGAAAGAAATTAAGCCGTTATGACACATTATTGACATAACGCAATTTGTTTATGGAAAGAATTTGAATATAGAATGTCTATTCCGAGGATTTTGTTCTAGAATAATTTTGAACGCTTATATGACATTGTTTATCCTCCTAAACGGTTTTTGACAGTTCAATTTTAGAACGAATATTTTGATTTTAAGCTGGAAATTTAAAATACAATATGTGTATTTTGACAACCTCCACAAAATTTTATTGCTAACTCCTGTAATCTATGTATAAATTTTATCCTCTATCGTAATAACGAAACAAATAATGTAGTTGAGATATTTTAACAAATATTTTGCTGCGAAATATAAATCTATGTATTGTCCTACTAGTCAAAAAAATCTATGGTTTTCTATACTTTGTAGAAAATAATATATAGCCTTTGATAATGGCTTAAAATAGAGAATTTATTTATATAAATAAAAGGGTCATTTGATGTAGGTTACATTCAATGAAAGAATTTCTTTATCGGCTTAGTGGAACTGCAACTCGTCCGTCTGTTTCACATGAACTCATTATTGTTGACTCTATGATATCTGATCTGAATGTTATTGGGATTAATTATATTTAACGAAAATCGATTATATTTAACGAGTATCAACTCATTGATGTAATGATGCAACGCAAGTATACATTTGAACGGAGACTACCGTATCATTAATTAGTTACGTTAATTATTTATTAATCTTAGTCTTACTCTAGTCTCGCAGCGAAGTTCTTCAGTCGTGATTAGTTATGACATCAAATCTATCTATGAGAAATTTCTACTGAATACTATCTTATATATAAAATTCTCGTGCCACGGGGTTCGAACTTGAACTCCTCCTCGCTTGACCGATTTTCATGAAACTTTGTGAGCGTATTGAGTAGGTCTGAGAATCGGCCAACATCTATTTTTCATCCCCCTAAATGTTAAGGGTATTCCACCCCTAAATTTTTATTTTTTAGACAAAATTTTTAGTTTCTATTTTTTAATGATACAACATACAAAAATACATACAATCCTAAATTTTCACCCTTCTACGATCAACCCTTTTATTTTACTTATTAATTGAAATGACATGTATGGCAAAACAACGTTTGCCGGATCAGCTAGTTTCATTATATAATTCATATCATATCTTAGCAGTTTCTTTTAAACAAAATCATAATTTTTACATCTTTGAAAATAGACTTTGAAAAAGTACCCAGTAACATAATTTAATATTGAAATAAGAAGCATCCTACGCCTTGGAAATCATAAAATCTGTGTAACAATTTTATCAAAATCAAATTTAATTATACTAGTTAAGTGTTTAGCCGCGTGCGTATTTTCTACTTTAAACCATAAATCATTCTATTTGTATTTCAATGTATTAAAATAACGATTCATTGGCTTGATTTTAAGCACAATATCCTATAAATTATTCATTGTTTATCAATTATGACAAATTACTATTCACCTATTTCAAACAATGGTATAATATCATTCTAGATTTAGTGATATGAAACTAATTTTAGATTTAATGGACGGATATGTTACATGGCATAGTAGATATAGTTTCATTCGGTTTGAATCTATGTCGGAAATAATTATTAAATATGATTGGTATTTTTTAATTTTAGACCGGATCAACAAACTCAACAAGACAGAGATATTTTGATTTTCTATTATTCTTTTGATGTGCTTATTTTGGTAGGCAATACACGTGGGCTTTGGCTACGTTAGTAAACTAAAATAAAACAAATAATTATGCTACTGACGGTCTCTAAAAATAAAAGTTAATTTAGGATATGTATAAGTATATATAAAAATGTTATGAATTAAAAATAATTCTTCCTCAGTTAAATTTGTTCATATATAATTAATGTGTAACGGTACTTATTGGAGAGAGACTGTAAAATAAAAATAATTTGATCGGTAAATTATTTTCTAATCCCTGAAATAGAACTGTTGTTTTTATTCAAGCCTTTTTGATTCGACACGCCTACGCCAATACTATTTATGATTGTGGTATAAAACAATAGGGGTCAGAATCCATTCCTACAGCCATAAAGATAACAGTAGTTTATAGCCTAATGAAGTGTTTAGGCTCAATGAAATTTCACCTTTATGGTTTTAATTAGAGGAATACTTATTTTATAATCCTTAATTAGTTTCCTGAATTCCGATAACTGTAAGAAATAATGCGTGTCGGTTAAAATATGAAGGCACCTACTAATTATGGAACAATATTTTTCATAATTAGTACATTATTATTTTTTCATTAGCATTCTTTTGTTTCGATAAATGTAGTATTCCACATGTGCCAGTTAGACGTCGTTTTAGATTTTATAAAACCTTTCTAGAATATCGAGGCCGTATATAAGAATGTGTGTTGAATTCTGATCACCTATATAGAAAAACAATCAAGGTGTAATTCAAATTTAATTTGAATTATAACGCCAATAATTTGCATTCTAATTTGGCGAACTTAAAGAGAATATTCACATATATTAGTTTTACGAAAAAAATACAAAATCATCATTCACTTCATAAAAGTTATGAAACTAAAATTACACTCGCACCCGAAGATTTATTTCTAAGATTTTTTAAACTCTTAAGAGCATTCTTCCACTAAGTGTACAGACGTTACATCAAAACTCCATCCGTTCGGATTCACAGATAGAGTTACAACAACTTTATTCAGAACTTCCGCAGAAAATATTTAATGTTCAACATTTTATTTTGCTTTGAAGACATCATATGAAAAATTTCATTGCAAAATGCAATACGTTTGCAGCGATGTCACGCGTTGATGAAATATCTTTATTTCTCGCGATATGAATGTGGAAAATAAATGCTTTTATAGTGTCAAGATTATACATTTGAAGTTTTATACTCCAATTTATTATTGTGTTATAATTAGGTTAAAAGAACGGTGAGACTCTAATTTATACTGTAAGTAGTAAACTAGATGCTAAGAATGTTTATTTAACTATTTTTGTCCGTTCCAATCTCCACCGGCTAAAACTAGGTACCGGACGAAAATAAATATATGCAAATATCGGAAACTTTGCAATAAAAGAGCATACAGAAAAGATTTCATCAAAATAATTCTTCGATGCCATGTCCCACCGCGTGACACTCGCTCCAATAAAGTAGGGAACAAGTTCGAATTGAATAAGAAATCGCGAGCGCCGCATGCAAATGTGACAATATTGCTGAACTAGGGTCGCCACAATGATATTATTCTGAGTGACCATGTGTTTGATATATAAGAGATAGTTTATCATCCAACTAGATTAAAACTACACATATTTTACACATTTGAAAAGGCACAACTTGAAGGCAGTCTTCGTACTCGGAGAGATGCATGATTCTTGGCTCTCATGATAATTGGCGATTAACGCTTCTGTCATGTAGTAAAGTTGAAAAAAGATTTTTTTTCAACTTAACAAGTTTATACGTATATATCACCGTCATTTGATAGCCAGCAAAAGGTCAGAACTATTGAAGGTTGTTTTGCCACAAAATTCTTACTCTATTAATAAAACTGTTCTAGTGGTTTAAAATTTAGGTTATACAAAATCATCACGCCTTTAAGTTATACGACTTAATCTCCAAGTTTATTTTAGTGTAAACTTCAATGCTACTCATGTACCTGGAGTAGTTCGCTTGCAGCTTTCTATGTAATAGGATAAACATAGGATAAATGAACAGCCACCACAAAAATATTTTTCAAACACATGTCAGTTTCATAATATTAGTAAAGATGCATCTTATATAGTAAATCATGGTGACCCTACAGAAAACTGAACCTCTTTCATCTAAGCTCCAGTGACAAACTTTATTGTTATCCAAAACTGTATCCTGAAATGTCGGTTTAATACGTTTCGATAGTCCCGTAGTTCTTTAAGAATAATCAAATTCGTTTTGTATAAACGAGTATTGTTTGTGACGGGTTCCCCTTGTTCACTTGCATAATCCTTCCATATGTTTTTTATAACCTATATAAGATTATTCCATTTTCACTTTACTATGCTTTCATCCAGTCTTTCCTAAATTTGTCACTAAAGAATTTCGCAGAGAGACATTTCAATGGGTATTATAATTATTTATTTCTATTTTGAGCAATTTTTTTATTAATAAGCAAACAGGATAATAAACAGCGTATTGTGAAAAGTTGTGTTCCAGATTAATTAATATTTTTATTTCTTACTATGGCAGTTACAAAAAAAACCTCATGAGACGTTCAAGATCTCAGTTCTCATGCCGGTTTTTTAAGCACGAAAAAAGCTTCTGTTATATCTTAAGATTATTTTCTAAAGCTATTCTTTCATATATTATTCATTGGAATCACGAGATTTAGTGATATTCACACATTGTATCACCCAGTAATGTAGTTAAAAAGTATGTATAGTTTTTTTCTTCCTTGATGGTCGATGCAAAACCAATTTAAATTCTGTATTTATTTTCATATACTACGAGCTGTTCCAACTACATTTATTTTATACCCGGATAGTCTTTCGACAAACTTTTCACCAACTAAAGTACAGTCAGTCTGGACGTAATGCTCTAAGAAAGTACTCTATTAGCAAATATTTTTGTTTAATTTGTTTTTGTCTACGTTTAAATATTTATTTTTCTTCATTCTGAATGTTGTAATTAAGTTGTAAAGATGCGGCAAAGGTGAACCCTAATGCTAATTAAAAAGAAAGACCACTAATTATAATGAGAACGTGTAATTTCCACTAGGAGAACTTATAAGAAGCTCTGTAACATTATACAGAAGTAATCCTTTGCAGGCACGAACAAATCGCATTAAAATCTATGCCGTACTAATATTATTATGCAACTTTATATTCCTTAATCTCAATTCGCGAATGAACTATTATTTTGCCCCTATGCTCCTCAAAACGTTATATCGTACCTTAAAAACCATTTGTGCATGTAATTATTTTAATTGCCAAATTCAGTATGGTATGTAAATCAATAAGAAACATTTATCGTAATATACAGTATCCAAATTAACACATTTATTTGTCTCTCCGGGATACTAGCTTAGCTTATGAATGTACAATGATCGAAAAGAAAGTACTCATAGAAAAATATTGTTTAAACTTTAAAGATTATTCTTTCTTTATAGATCCACAATTATATACTCGTAAACTATATCGACCGAAATCAAAGGCGTATATCAGGCTCAGAAGTAATAAATAATTAATCCCGAAACAGATAGAAACCTGCACCATTTGTTTTATTTTGATAATGAAAGTGGTCTGCTAGTTAGTACAAGTCAAAACAATGGCATCAGTTTATTAGGAGAAACCAAAAATTGTTTTTTCTCAATACATACAGATTGAATAGGGAGTTACTAAATTTAATTAAACATATATTATTGTGTTGATCAAAAATGCAATTATTATTATATACATATTGTTTATGTTGCAGCTTTAAGTATATTAAAAACTTTTTAATTCATAACTATCAGTTACGTTTTGGAAAACTTAAAGGCCCCATAATTATCTTGAATATACTATGGCAATACTACTACATACTATACTAGAACAATTCAAATATTTATTATTCTATATGGTAGTTTGTTAAAACATTCTTTACTTTCAAACATGTTTAGCTTAGCCAGTAAAGTTGATGATCAAAGGGAAATCAACTACAAACTAAACTGAAAATGAACGCGAAAATTATAAAGCATATTATATACCTGACCTACATTCAAGCTAACATTTTATACCAAAAATTCTGAGGTTATTAAATGAATTTTAAATGCTTATTATATTAATAAATGGCTGTTCAACTTTCATAAATATATTATTAATGAGTTGATACTTTAAATCAATACTTGAATTATCACCTTTGAATGTTGAATAGTGATGTTGCAAGTTTGTGTTATTTATAAAAAAAATCTTGATCAATATTTTGACAATTTTTTTTTGTCATATTTTTCGCGCATAATATTTTATTACATAATATATTAGTAATATAGCAAGGAATTTTCCATTTTATTTTATTGGATATAGTTATTATTATCAGCATTCTGAGGATTTTATTTTAGTATATAACTATGCAATATTATATTCTGGGCTCGTCGTCAAAATTCATTTTAGATGGTAAATTGTATATGCGAAATTGCTTGAAGGCGAGAAAATCTTTAGTGAAACATGTATATAATTATTGTAAGGGAAGAGCTGCATTATTATTGATTATAAATTTAGCTTTGAATCTAGTTTTTTGCAGCTAAGTACTTAAAGTCTGTATCGTTTAAAAAGAAATAACCCTATAAGCCGCTATTGTGTAAGAGCAATCGATCGTTGAGCCGGTCACGGGGTGAACACTGAACACGCTATCACTACATACACTATAGTTTACTTTACCTGGATTGAATTTATAACGATTTTTAACACGGAACTAATTTGTACGCGTCAGGGTTATCGTAGCGTCAATTCGCCGTGCCGTCAAAAGTTGAAAATTATTTAAGTTTCCTTCGCCCTTTTTGAGGGAATTATATTATTTATGGCGCTTATACATTTTCCTTCTCCAGACATCCGTGCCGTTTCATTCAATATTTATAGCTGTTGAATACTAAACAAATAAGTGTCGAACCATCGAGAATAAACGCTACTGGGACAATATTTTCCCGTATTACTTTACTTTTTCTGTAAAATGTTACATTTCCGTTCCTGCTTCGGGTCTTTGTAATCATTTATTTAAAGACACAAGCATAAATTTATAGTTTGAATCTTTTACAAGGCACATTACAAGACCAGACCTGAAAGATAGCGGCTCAAGTATAAAATCACATTACACAGTATATATATATGTATTTCAAATTTCGTTACTTCTTTGGTTATATGTATATAATATGGACTAGGTTTGGTAGAAGATAAAATAAACAAACAAACATATAAAAATTTATGATACAGCTGACCCTTGTGAAGATCAATTAAAAAACTCATATGTATCTGTGACAATTTAGGCTTATTGTGACAATACCAAACAACCAAAATATGTATTAAAATTCCAAATTTTAAGGAATCGATGTCTTCATCATTTTTCCAGTAAAACACGGGTGGGGTGAATATATGAGTGTACATAAGAACGTTTAATCCACCCTACCGTAATGGGACGTTATTTATCGCAAGGGGAAGCCAAATTATTATCCTTCGTCTTACCGAATAATTTAGAACAAAGATATTTTATTTTCGAAGCGATTTTTCCTCCTTTAAATCGGCTTGACTTTAGAATGTAGTAGGTTAGACTACGTAAATTTGATACAATTTGTCATTATCTATAAACAGAATTACTGTTATAAAATGTAGTATTTTATATTTTCAATTCTAAGTTATATTCTCATCTCATTCTAATAAGGAGTTTTGGTCTATACATCTAAGCTGACATATTAAGGTGTTATAGAATAAATTAAGCCATGGAAATCAATTTTAATTTTTTTTTAATAATCAAATAATTAAAAATGTAGTTTAATATATCGTAAAATAATAAATCAATAGACCATGCACAGCGTCAAGAAAATGAAAATGGAGCTATATTTTTGTACCTTTTCTTGAAAAATGCTAAGATACTCTCATTCAGGTATTGCTTCATTTAGAATAATGAAAACTTTAGGTATTACAGACTGTTATTTTATTTATCTTACTTACTATTTAAAGAAAAAACTAAAAGGCGATGCCTCAATAACATACTTAGGAATAAATGATGATATAGTTACCACCATGCCCCAATGACTAGCTAATCAACTAATAAGTTTTAAAATATCTGTCAATTTCTATTATTAAATGCTTAAAACTTTATTTCTCACGAGCTAAAAAGTATTAAGTAGTATAAAGTAGTACTTGATTTTTGTTTTCGAACTAATATAAGTTAGCAAAAAGTTCCGGGAAGGTAAAATGAAAGAAGCAAATCTCCAGAGAATCGTTCAGAGACCGTTTCAAACAAGTGTATTTTAGTATTTATTGCTTTGAAGGCGAGGGATTCGAAATTAGGACATTTAACGTAAAAAAGTTGGAAATTATTAGATTACTACTGAAATATATATTTTTTAAGCTTATAACATTAGCCATTACTTCTTTTTGTCTATTTGCTCGTACCGAAGGGTTTGGGTTAAAATGTTGAGATAAATAATCAATTATCTCAGGAAGAATAAACTGTAGCATCCTACTGGAACATCTCCAATTTCAAGTACCTGCTTACCATGTTCCTCTTACAAGGACAACTTACGCTTGGAACTCAATTCTACTCCGTGCAGCCCGGACGTATAACCTAGATTTTTTGGACCTCGATATATTTAAAACAATGCTAGTTAATGCTTCATTTGGGCACACTACCACATTCACACCACACACACTCACATGACACTTCACTTCCATGTTTTTGTACTTCTTTTTTTGTATTACTATTTAGTCTTTTTTTATTTATATTGTAACCCTATTTTGGCTTTAGTTGTAGCATTTAAATTCTATACTATATGTTTAATAACGCTGTTTGGTTTAGTAAATAAATAAATAAATAAATTATAAAATTATATTACCCGACTATTGTACTTACCAAAAACATCGATACACCCAATTTGCCATGTCATTGTCGGCTGGGTATTAATCTGACACATATAACAACCCCGGTCTTCCGCCCTTAGTGGCCTAATACGTAGCTGCCAGGTCCGCGGCGGGTCCAGCGTGACAGCGTAACGAGAGCCAAGAACCGCACGCTCGTGCATAGTCAGAACTGTCTGATCCTCCGCACGGAGCCATCCTACCTGTAAAGAAAAGGTGATCAAATTAGCTTCTATAATAAGTTCATTAAATACAATCCATAGCAATGATGAATATAATAAGATATCAAGAGCAATATTTAATTATTGTTTTTTCAATTCGCTATATAAACATTATATCGAATGCCTTTAAAAACTAAAGAACTACTACTTTGTATAGAAGCATAGTAATAAGCACACCCGACATATGCCTCTGTTATATGGTCGCCTTATTATAAAATACATACTGAAAGAATAGAACGCTGTCAAAGAAATATCTTGGAGCGCTTTGAAGACGACATACTTAAACATGCATTCGCTACAATTACGGTGTAGTGATTCTCTTTTAAAACACCTATATAAAATTATGAACTCTTTAATACCAGGCTGGTATCATTGATTGATATTAATATAATCCATCCCTGACGTGGAGCCAACTTGTTTCATTTAAATGTATATAAAAACAATAATACGCATTACACCCCAATGGTTGGAATGCGAAGGTACAATTTTCTTTCTGCTAATGACGTTGACGTATTTGGCGATAACATTACATAACAAGTATATAAACGAAATATTCTTGATGCTACTTTATATATAGATGCTGGATTATAATCTCTGATTTCGTCGCCTTAATTGGTCTATGGTTTTCTTCATATTTTAGTTTAAATGTAGTTGTATATGTCACTGTTTCGGCTAACTAGTCCACTGAGTGGACTGAATTTTTTATTCACCTTATTTATATTTGTTTGTCAAATAATAATATAGCGAAATAATCTTATATAAATCTTTTACATTTTATTTTCAATCGAAACCACTGACAGAAATACAAGTACGTTCACGATGCTATTCGACGAGTGTACTTGAGCCGAGTTCATTACCCAGCAAATACAACAGAAGCGTCAAGAATGCTTGTAATATTATGGGAACAAACAGTTGTGCTGTATAGCTTTATAGTTACCCAGTGACACTGATAAAACGCTGTTTCAGTTTTATTTATAAATAGTCTGTCAGTAAAATAATTAAATAGTAGCAGTATTTTAAGTGATAATTTTTACATCATTTTAGGGTTTTTGTAGGTGTGAATGTGGGTCATACAAATGTCAGATATATTATAGCGTAATGAGCCGAAGTCGCCGAGGCAAATTGGTATTGAAGGCTTATTACCTACCTTTACTATAAATGTACAAGGCCGTAAATCTAACATTTTATAAACTAAGGGCTAAATGTGTAGCTACTACTAGCTACGACACTCGCTTCACTCATTCTTAACATAGATTCCGAATCGAATCTTAGTAACTATGATTAACCGCTAAGTATGACTCCTATAGTTTCAGAAATATATTGACATACGGTCACATGATACTGAATCTTATAATGGTTCATGCTAATTTTAAATTGCCTAATTATTATATAGACCATAGATTATCTCACCCTAAATAAGTTTTATTTTCGAAATAACTTTCGTATGTCATCCTTACCAGAGTTCTACAACTTTTATACTGAAAGTCGTTAAGCGTACGGGTACGGGGTGATAAGCTAGGTTATACCAGTTCAAGGAAAAATAAATACAAAAAATTGGTTAAGTGATAATAGGCATAATTTTTAAAATGGTGAACCTTAAATCAATCGCATCTTTAGCTACTGTGATTACAAATTTCTAAATACTACAGTAATTTAAAAAAAAATAAAAATGACTTTAACTGCAGAGTCGCAATAATTAATGTTGGGATTTTATAACAATAAAAATAAAAAATATATCACAAGACTTTGACGCTTTGTCTTTAAAAAGAACGATAGTTCATACGGTTAGATTAGATATGTATTTAAAAATGGTCTTATTAAGATTTCAAAATGGTGCAACACTTATTAGTTTACTTCCCAAAAATAAATATTTTCCATATTAACTGCCAGAAGGACGTTTCAAACAAACTTTGTTCCCAGAAACAACTATTTTTTTACTATTTTCACTATTGTGGCATGGTTATTAACGAATGCAATAATTTTTTATATGCGTTTAAGTTTTAGTTCTTGAGATTTACATTCTATGTCGATGACAGCTATGGAAGCAAGGTTAACTCTACATCTAAACCGCCTGAAACAACAAGCGACAGATGAGCGATATATCTCATGGTAGGAGGTCTACAACGGTAGGATTATAATACCGCATGCGATCACTCCAGCGCTCGTGGCCTAATCTGTGATGTGTATGGATATTCCATTGTTGGACGACAAACCCAAATTGTATGGTTTTGAACATGAAACAAATCGTTTGCAAACTTACGCCAGATTAAAATTATCCAAACAAAATCATGTAAAAATTTATAAATCTAGCAATACAGATTTTTTGGAGTTTAAATTATGAAACTATATCAAATTAAGTCAGTCAATTTAGTATACCTATCTATGAGAGCAGCTATGAAAACCTTGTAATAATTGATACCTTGTTAATTTTCTAATAATGATTCATTGTAACTAAATACATATTACATCTTAACGAATGGGTAGGGTAACATGACAAACGCACGCGGCAAAAGCCTTTTGTTTCGTCTTACAAATGTTTTTTAAAAATCTTTGTACAGATATTTACATCCAAAAATGACACTATTCAAAACTTCTTTTTGGCGAAATTAAATAATGTTTTCAAGTTACACTTTTATAAGATGAGAAAATGTAATGTAACAATATATTTAGCACTAAAAGTTTGAAATTTCTTAGATTTTTCACACACGTTACATGAGTTTAAAAATGGTCCGAATGGCTACGAGAAAATATGATACGACCGTGCCTTTTTGCTCGACTTGGTAGTGTGCTACAGTGCCCACTTGTTTTTCGGTACAACGTTGGATGATCTGAGGAGAATTTTGGAATATATTTTCGTAAAACTCTGTAGCTGCTTTTATGACTTCAGTTCAATTTTTACTTAAATTATCTAGCAAAAAAAAGATTAGTCTCGTTAAAAGTTATTTTTAAGAGTACAGTTACGAAATCTTTTATGTGACGAAACACGAACTATTAAAGAAATCTTTAATTTATGTGTTAATCTGAGTTTAGTACAAAGATTTTATTAGATAATACTCCGTTAGTTGGTTACGCAAAATGTCTCTGAGACGAAGCTACGTTTAATGCTCGTGAATTATATATATTATGTATAGAGTTATTATCATGACTTATATTATACTACATATAATGTAACGCGTGAAGATATGCATACTGGCGTACACTTACCACCGAAATTGTTGAGTTTGAGAACCAATCTGATAAGGAACCAGATTTGGTTCCTTATCAGATTGGTTCAGTTTTATTCAACGATCTTGGATATAAATATAATTCTGATTCTACATCAAATCAAATTTTTGGAAAATGTAATTACACAGAAGTTTAAATTAAAATCAACTACAAATACCAGTACAAAACAGTATAAAGACAGCCAAATGAGTCTTGAAACAAACCAAAATAATTAGTTTTTGACATGCATCGAATTTTATCACGGAGACGATATCTATACTACAGGCATGCAATGCATATATTTTTCTTACTTTGTGTTTAGCAAGGTTAAGAACTGAGCACCCAAGTACTGCTTCTCTGCCCAAAAAAAATGTGTGGTTCCCAATAGGATGTTCAAATTCAGGCTCTTCAGAAAATTTCTTTGTTGTATGCGAATCTGGAACGAAATGAGAAAAATGAAATTAGTTTTAATATTTATCAAATAACTTAAGAAAGAAGTAATTGATTTTCGTTATATACACGGTATATACATTTAACGTGATAGAAAAAACCTTAAAAATATAATGTTATATACGATAAGCAATTTAATATATGGTTTTATTTGGTAAATAAGTTAATAATAAAATATTCTTATAATAGATTAATATATTTCTTTGTGCTAAAATCATCAAGTATCGAATATTACGAGACGCTATTGAGGTTCACTGTGTCGTAAGTAATCTTGGTATACGTATTATAAGTAATTCGGTCGGTGGCGTGTCCAGCCCACTATCAATACTACAGTCAAGTTATAACCACACCCTAACCTCGCCCGGTTGCGACTATTCAGATTTGGAATAGACCTTAAAATCTATCATACCTCCTTAACGTAAATAACAATCATTGCTTCTTCATTTTAGTATAATATATACATACTATAAACGTTTTTATTAGATTGTATATTTTATATAGTCAAAAATATATAATAATATATACATTGACTTAGACTTTGAAACTACTTTCGGCGAGATTCTTGGCAACTTAAAACAAAAACATTCGGCCCTTAATACTATTGGATCTACTTACAATTGTTACATAATTGTACTTCCCTTTTAATATTGATGAAAAAAATTCAAGTTATAATTTTGACAGAAGATCTTTATTAATAGATGCTGCACTGTAATGTCTAATATGTAAAATTATAATACAACTTATATATTAATGTATAATAACTATAATTGTAAAAAAATGAAGATATTTTTGTATACTTAATACATATGTGTTTGTGTGTTTGTTTGTTCTGCTGATCGCGCTAATTTCATGAACTCGAATTAAAGAATTATACCCATTTTTATCCAGGAAGTTTATTTTATGAACAGATCTCTTAATATAATTTAATTAATGCGAGTAAAATTCAGTAATATAAAATAAGGAAGTTTTATAGATAAAAATGAAATTGCTCAGTTTTTGCTTTTTATTTGATGTTTATATAATATAAATAGATTAATTACTGTAGCAGCTGTTTTAAACATGTATGAAACGTGGACTGCGTTAAAATTAGTTAATTCTATATTCGTAGAGATAGTTTACGTTTACAGTGATTTTAAGGATATTATAACTTTGATCTTATTGCATTAATAACAGTTAACTTCTACCCAAAAATTAAAGTTAAAACTATCTCTAAATTAAACCAAGCTTATACGCTATAATCTAGCAAACTGCATTAAACTTCCAAGAAACTATTTAAGCTTTGCAATTAAAGCATTTATTAACTTAGTCATAGAAGTCAAACTCGCGTAGATGGTAACTTGTACTACCCCTTTGTACCGGGAAATTTTAGTTTGGAGACTTAAGTTTGCGCTATATTGAAATATACTTATTTCAAGATGCTTTGTGTTTCAGCTTAGGTATTGATAGTTTAGAGTTTGAAGATATAAACAATGTTGTAAATTTAAACAGATATAAAATTAATTTAACAAGCATGGTAAGTTTGTATGGTTTCTTAAGTGAAGTTTTTCTTGATTACAATAATCGCGAAGACTGACCAAACTGTGTATATGTTATCCGTATTCCAGAACACCATTCATTTTTAGTTTAGTTTTTAGTTGTATATTCGAAGTATATTTGACAATTCTCAACATGTAATCTAACCACGTACTTTGAAAGATTAATGTTATCCAGTTACGTATTAATAATGTAACATTTCAATTTTAGTAAAGAAATTTAAACGGTTTTCTTTATAGAAAAACTAAAATTAGTTATAAATATAATAAACGTGATTGTTATTCTCTACGCTGTATTAGATTCGAGCATCAAATGATATAATAAATTATATAATGAATATCTAATATATAAAATTCTCGTGTCACAATGTTCGAACTTGAACTCTTTCGAAACGGCTCGACCGATTCTCATGAAACTTTGTGAGCGTATTGAGTAGGTCTGTGAGGTCGGCCAACATCTATTTTTCATCCCCCTAAATGTTAAGGGTAGTCCACCCCTAAATTTTTGAAATCACATTGCCATCAAAACAACGTTTGCTGGATCAGCTAGTTTCTTTTTAATATTATCTTATTTAACTAATATAAAATATGTCAAATACATGTGAGTATTTCGATTTTAATGATAAGGAAAAATCTTCCTTCTTCAAATAATAATGAGATATCTTATATTTTCTGTTATACACGTTATTGTGTGTATGATAAACTTTTAATGTAAACATAATATTTCTGTTACATAGTATGTAAAACATAAATCGGCTCAAAATTTGTAGTAATTTATTTATTTATTTTTTATTTATTTATTTATTATCACACATAACAGATTACAACTTTTACAAAAACCAAATACACGAATCAAAAGTTTTTACAGTCTAAGTTGCATTCCACAACAATGTGTGTTCATAGGAATCAAACGAGAAGTATTTACAATAAGTTCAATATTAAAACTAGGTACCTAATAACATATAAAATTTTAAAATCTTAACATTAAAAACGAACAGTTAATGTTTCATTACGTTCTTCTCTTGTAATTATAAATAGTAAAGGCTCTATTCCAAACATGCTACTCGTATCAGCGTCATTTAGTTAATGATGTGGTTATTCAGCAGTTACATTTTGGCCAATCAGAGTAAAAAGATTTATATTTAATATGAAGCAAATAAATTTCCACAATACTCCAGAACATTTCAAAAGCGAAAGAAAGGCGAAAAAATCATATTTTTCTACGGCTTTACAGAATTTTCCAGGATCTTAAAAGGCTTGAGGAGGATTTAGATGATTAAGGCCCTTTCATAATTTTTATTTTTTTAAGTTGATTGTACCGTGCTCGCTATGTATTACCAAATACTTAAACCATAAATTTATTAAATAATTGTATTAACATTTAGTCTTTATTTTAACAAAACATGGCTATGTTTAGCCTACAGCTTGGTCAAGCTACATTTCTAATAAATACCAAATGAAAAATTTAAAATAATAATAATAATTTAATGTACCCGTAAAAAAAATATCTCAATGCTTTTCATATATGTATTTTCAAATGAATAATATTTTAATAGTCTCAAAACATATACGCTTTCTTACGAGATAATCCTTTGGTTTTGAAACTCATAAATGACACTTTAACCACAGTAGCACATACAGGAGTACTTTGGATTATACGCTAACATTGCCCAAGGTAGTTGTATTAGTTTAATCATAAAATCAAAGCACTCGTGCGCTTCAAAATATATTAGGAAATACGTATAAGTAAATTACATAATCCAAGCTGACAGAGCCTTAAATTTAGCACGACGTTGAAAACGGGTCAAGTTAACATAATCGTGAAAGTTTCACCACAATTTCCACTCCAAAGGGGACGCAAAACGATCTGGAACTTATTTAATGAAAAACCTTATTTAGGAGAATGAGATTTTTCTGTTTAATCTAGCAACTTGTCACATAAACACTTTGCTTATTCAATTTCCTTTTTTATAAGTTGTGCTGATACATATATGTATAACTTCGAGCTAAGCTTAGATGGGATACCCTTAAATATGTTATTTAAGTATAAATAAATAATTATAAAAATATATTATTAATTCACTAACCAGAACTTCAACAAGAATTCACATAGTTATGACTGCCTAAGTTACTTAGTTCGTAGAAATGAAATTTAATTCTTGTCTAGTAAAACTTTGAAATATTTGAAAATCGATTTGTGTCCATTTCGAATAGTAGATTCGCATTAGCATTCTGTGGCAGGTGCGAGCCGCCCCAAGCTCGTATATTGCGTTTTTCACCGAGGTCGCATTCAAATTATTGAGGAAAGCGTGTGAAAAGTGTTTTATCGTGAAGGCTGTGACCGGTCGACCGGGAAAAGGAGTTGTGTTTTGTTTTTAACTAATATTCCGTGAAACACGTTTGTGGGGTCGCTGGAGTTTTAAATTTTTTAATTCAATCCAAAAGGTGGTTCTGGTGTTTTAGATTTTCAGTAAACTCTTTGCTACCATGTGAATTTTAGAATTGACAGGTATAGAAAAAAACAACATCATTTAAAATGGAAACCACCGTCAAAGAAGGCAAGTCGAAGAAGTCCGAAAACCAAATGCTCGTTGACTGATATTAGTCATGTGCTTCCAATCAAATTTGAGTTAAGATATTTGAACAAGCAAAGATCTTAAAGATGTTTTCTACTTATTTTTGATAGTTGAACATAAAACAATTTACTTTTTGACCGTTTTATTTCCTTATTCCTCTTATTTTATTTTCAGTCGGATATATGGATAAATGGTATGCAATTTTTCTTCGTTACCTAAAAATTACGCAGCAGTCTAAATAGTCCCCACAAGTACCGTAACTTGGCAAAACCATGTCACGTAAATCCAAGGACAAAAACAGAACAGTCGAACATAAATATTGATAATAAATCCATTATGATGTGTCGATAAGTTATAGAAACGATGAATTGGTTGGTTTAAAAGTACTTTCAATGTTACATTAGATTTTAAAATATCTGTCGGACTCATTTGTTCAGAATTTTTGTTAATTTTATCAATAATAAAAAATTATAAAGTCTCGAAAGAAAATAGTATAACATTAACAATTTCATAATATCCGCACGGCCTAAGACGAAGTCTACTCTTCTGTACATGCTCCTTGTACTCTTGAGAGCTGTGCTCATATGGTAAGTATTACGAATGTGATTTATTGAATAATACAGCATATGCAGATATTAACAATTTAAGAGTAAGTATGATGTTTTGTTCAGGCAACTTAACACAAACACGCCAAAAAAAATATTTCAGTGCTATATTATATTAGTATTAATTTTATTTATTTAATAATTAGCAAATGTAACATTTCAGATAATCAAACAAACCAATATGATTAAGAACACATACAAACAACTACACGATTATCAAATACTAACTCAGAATCCTGTCTGGGAAGTTAGTCAGGTCAAATGATGAGATATCAACATTTGCGATTCTAACTTCACAAGCATCTCCGCCTCTGGATCAAAACAAAAGCTCTCGCTATCTATCGGCTCCCGCCAATAACGTGGTACATTGCATCTCTGGCCATTATTTGTACTTAAAGTGGCTTACTAAACCACCAATGAACTTCTCTTAAGTGGATTGCCTTTTGGTGCTTATTAAATCGTTTTATCATATTTACAAACGAAGAATAAATTATATGATAAATTTATATATTAAAATACCGTTAACAAAAAACAATTATTTAATAGATAATCAAATTTCTTGATTCAATTATAAACACTAACTACTTACATTATTACGCCCACACGCCTAAAACACGTAGCTGTATTTGCTGTTATATATAAATATCAATCGCAATCATCTTTATTCAAAGAGCGATATTTCCCATACAGCGAAAACATCTCCCTAATATCGTGAAAGATTTCTTTGGAAATGTTATTTCTATTCTATTGTTACTTCCATATTTCCATATCAAAAAGGGTATTGGGGCGGATACATCGGAATACCTTGAATGTGAGCCACACGAATCACGAGACTTTCATCTTAGAGTGCAAATTGCCTTTTCAATGGGATACTTATATGTCTCATATTTAATGAGAAATTTTCCTAATGAAGGATAATACTGTAAATGTATGGAGGAGCAAGATTGATGGAGGAGGCCTATATCCAAAACTGGACCCAAATAAACGTCTCAGGTTGATCAATTCCTGTGATGAGAATCGTTGACCTCGTAATTGGTTCTCAATTTTGAGCCAAAAAAAGTCACAAAGAGCCAAGATTGTATACAGAATGGCTCATAAGTTCTACGTTCATCCGTGCCGTGTCGGAACTAGCATTGTCGTGGAGTAGGATGATACGGCGTTTACGGTTGTTTTTACGTAGTTCTTCATTGATTTCCCGTTTCCCGTAAACCGATAGTTATTCACCAGTCACTATTTACGATACCTCTCTTCTCTGAAGCATCAGTAGCCAAATATGCAGTTTTATTTTAAAATAAAGAATCATCCACTCAGATTCATTTTTCACGATCGCCGCTTTGGTTGGTTTCGACTCATCTTGTGGCCTATACGCTCGATTGCTGCTTTATTTTGGTGTCGTAGCAATAAATCCATCTTCTGTCCGTTTCTTGAGCCAAATTGTGTATTGTTGGTGGAACTCATCCAGCGCGAGCGCAGTATTCTCAACCCAAATGTTTGTAGACAATTGATTATTTTTGAGTCATGCCTATGTCTGAGATGCGTGAATCTCATTCTGTTCTGATCATACGGCGCATATGTTTGTTCTTCATAGTGGTGGACGGGCGACCATCATGAGATTCCTCCCTAAAATTGACAGAACCGCGCTACAATATTGTAGCCATAAATAGTTATCATGCATGGAGTTTTATCGCCAAAAGCAAATTGTAGCCGAGCGAGGGTCTGTTGAGCTGTCAACTTACACTTAAAATCGTAGAAAATCATCTTATGTAAATATTCCCTAATTAAATCCAATGTAGACACATAATTTTTAAATTGGTGACAAAAAAAAAACAAAATAATCAGATCAAACAAACTGCATTCTACGGTAAAATGTTCATTCCAATATAGTAATTACTTCTTAAATATTGTTCACACAAGTTGCCAATACCAGAAACTTTTAGTGCGACCTATGTGTATATCTCATGGTTATTAATTATATAAAACTTCAATTATAAATCGGCATTTTTATCCAGATAAGATTATACATTTTCCAAATCAATTATATCTTAACTGTAAGGCAACTTAACTTTGTTTAAGTTAACAACTAACTTCTGTTTAAAATTTGACAAAATATATTTAAAATTGAAGATTCAACATTTAAAATACGTGAAAACTTGGTAGATACTTTCTTTACACAGCCATAGAGGGTGTAACGTTGCGCGGTAATATTGATCAATCAAAGAGATTGGCCTCTTTGTCAAATTATTACACTGAAGAGGTCCGGCTGAGCGGAGGTAGAATTAATAGCTCGTAGAATTAATATTTTTTTATCGGAATATTTTTTTTTGGTCATATAGTTCTTGCATTCATCGTGTCATTTTGTGAATTTCATTTCTATAACAAGCCCCAAGCAGTCAAAATGCTATAATAATAGGAATATATATAATAGGAATAGGAATTTAGAGATATAGTCTCTAAATTTATATTTGTCTCAAATTACCAAATCAAGGGACACGTAAAGGACTGGTATTAAAGTCCTCGAAATGTGAACTCTATATGGCTATACAGAAATAAATGTCCATAATCAAGGCAGACTACGAATTTCCTCCCGTATCCACAACATAGCGCTTCAGAAGGCATTTTCTGCCAAGCGCCACCACTATGTGAAGCCAGCTGCCAAGAAACGAGCGTATTATCATCTAAAAGGCCGGCAACACACTTGCGACCCTCTAGCATTGTCACTCACTTAAGATCAGGTGAAGAAATACAATACGCATGGAGCTTGCAGCAAATGATATAAAAGGTAGTACTTGTCATAAAGTGGTCAATTAAATATGTGCTACTAGACATAGCAAGTTGTGTATTTAGTACGATTACTTAAATTTATCTTTTAATTGTAGTTTAGTAGCTTTTGTGTGTTTAGGCATTTGACAGACTATACTTTCTTGTGATGGTTGCAGTCTTGTGATCTTTTCACTACTTTTGTCCTCATTGCGAGTTTTCTAAGGATGGAAGCTACAATTTTTTTAATTTGTTTGTTTTGATAGATATATTGACTCACTCAACTTAAAATAAACATTTTTTAAACTTATCCCAGACTGACTCTGTTCACAGATCGCTTGCCTTCTGCAATACAATAACTCAACGTCGATTAAATATACAAGTATATCTTCTCGTCAACTCACGATTTTTTAACTGCAAATGGCATTTACATCATTACATTTGCCGTTATAAATTTGATACATAATGTCTTCGACCCAAAACGATAAAATACATAAAAGAACTGACATTGCCAATATGAAAATGGCTAAATGTGACCGCTTTTGACATTTTCGATGTATTATCTTAATTCTTAATTTAGTTTTAATAGTTATCATTTAATTGATCTGTCATTGGTAATCCCAAAATACGTACCAAGTCGTTAAACTGTCGCAACCGCTCTCATATGTCAATATCCCAACCCAACTCTAATTACCGCATTGACCACAAGATAAATCATTCTTAATGACTTATTAATTTAACCTCAACAAGGTATGTAAATAAAAAAGTCTGTATGGCATTATCCTAGTTGTTTTAGGTTCACAACCCCAAATTTGAATCCTGGCGGAGTTTAAAATGAGCGCTATATACACTTCCCGTATGTGTACATTAAAACAAGAAGGATTAACAATAAAAAGCAGGTCAAAGTACAAAGTTTAAAAAATCTTGAAGTATTAAGAAGCTTCGAAATTGTCTCCGTAAAGAATTTGCGTTATAATTAGTGTTGAAGTCCAAGATAATACTAAATCCTTGTGACCTTTGCCTTAGTTTAGATTACGTACGTCAGTTGCAGTTGCAAATGTGTTTTTTTATTGCCAAAGTTTTATGTGAAATCGAATAGGAAGTATTATCCTACATTCCTTACGTTAAACAATTCGGAAATATAAATTTCAAGAGCTCACAACGTGTTTGTTATTTATGGTCACATAATCGCCAAATAATAAACCGCATATAAGTCGATTTAACAACAGAATATTTTGCTTTTAAATATTTTTACTTATATTATTCGGAACATTTTTTTTACTTAGTTGAAAGAGGAGTACCTCCTCCTGAAAGAAAATTTGAATAGTCCAGTAACGAGGCACGATACATAATATTTTTCTATTTTTCTTTGATAGGTATATTAGTATAGATAATAACTACATATTATTCATTATAATTTAATGTATATATATATTGTTAGTATATCTTTTATATCTCATATTTAACGTCACATTAATTAATTTATCCTCCCTTATGTACTATAAATTTTGTCAAATAAACAAATATTCAGAAAAACAATTATCATAAATCAAAATCGCAAAGGACATTCCCCTCGAATAATTTCACTTAAATCCTACATCAAAGCCAATACACGTTGATACGGAAAACAGCGTGTATATTTTAATACAATTTCACATGACCCGACCCTTTCAAATATTAATTTTATAAATGGCAATGGAACAAAAACGTGTTTACCTACATCATGAATTGGATTACAAGGCTATTGTATTAGAAGGATGTTATATGATAATCTACGTACTCTACACCTGTCAATAAAATTTAAGCGTTTGTACACGATATTATACTTTATTACATGAAGATTACGTCACTACAGTCGCCTTGTAGACTGAGGTATTTTTAATTTTGCTCTCGTTTAAATTTAGCACGTAATGCATTTGATACAACCTATATTGAAATATATTCTAAAGAAAATACTCGATAAAATTGTCGAATATTATACGTTAGCATATTAAAAAATATATTTTTAAGTAAACTGTATTAATTTAATTATAGTCATTTAAAATTAAGAAAATCGAATCCTTGTAGCACTTCAAAACAACTCACTCATGCGATGAAATAAAAATTGGGGAAGCCATATAATATGTCTTAAACCCTCGGCTGAGTTTCTTGGCTATTCTTCTCAGACCGTGCATGTTTTTCGAATAGCTTACAAACTTAGTATATAAGTTTGACGTACTGTAGCATTTTATTGCATAAAATATTTAAACTATGTTTTTGACCCTTGACCCCCAATAACGGCGAATAATTATCATTGATGCAAACGCAAATGTGTATTCCACGCTCTATTGCCTACAGATGTATACACTCTCAACAAGCAATGGAGCTTCATATACTTCTGTAATAAATTATAATTGTTATTATTTATTTAAAAAAATGTACTAATAATCTTTGTACCACCAAAAACACGTTTTAATTTTAAGCGAGGTTTTCAGTACGTTGTTTGGCGATGTTGGAAACTGGGGTGTATAAAATAAAAAAATGTTATTACTCTGTATTCTGTAAAGTGTTAGTGATATTGGACGATCTTCATGGCTTAGGTCAGCAGTAGATGTCTAGAGTTTAATATCCGTTATAATCTAAAAATTACCATTTGGAAAGAATAAAATCCTTAATAAATATAGTTAGTTAAAAATAAAATGACTTATCCACGAAATTTTAACATAAATTAAGTCGAGAAGTTTATATAGTAATATTTGTTATAACAAAGACCATTATATTACTATATTATTATTATGTAATATAGGAAAAGAAAAAAATTCACAGCCCGAAAAAGAAAAAATATAATTACAAACTTGTGTAAAAGTAATAAAAAACACAAATATAATAAATACTTTTAATCAGTTGCAAAAGAACTTCGAAATACCAACAAACAATTTCAGGAATTTCAATAAATTTTCGCTACTAAAGTTCAGCCAATTTTTAATACGGGAGAAGTAAGATTTTCCAGAACTGTTGAGAATTATAATAATTCAGTGGAATGCATACATAACTCAATCTTTCCAGAACATTTCAATAATCGTGCCTAAATAACTTCATGTTTATATTTATTAAACTGGTTTTATTTAACGTATGCTTTAGAAGCTAACGTTTTATACAAATATCAAATATTCTTACCTTTTAAAGCCATAGTTGGCAAGAAAGCCAATGCTTGTAGCATGGAGCAGAACCAGGATCTTTCCGACCTCATTCCGCAAATTATTCACTCATCACCTTAACACAGTGCATTTCCCGTTCATTTGTTCCACTATTTGTTTGTTTGTTACACTAAGTGTTCATTTGTTACACTAACAAATGTTGCTCTTAAGTTACAACTTCAAGGGACAGTGCGATAGCTCTGTAATTGGTTAGATCGTAAATAAATTATATTAATAAAAATATATCCTAGATTAAACAAAAAGAAAATAGACTCAATATTCTGTGGTCCAGTCATTAATTAAAAGACATTTTAAATATTTATCAGTACAAATTACAAGACACTGAAATGGTGCCAGTTCTGAATGCTCCAATTTAACTTCAATCAATGTTTAAATTTTGATGAAATCTTACCCAATTAGTAGGGAACTCTCTTTGTTATACGAATGCCAGTCTCAGTATTATTAATATTTATAAGAGACTGTTTGATTAAGTAGTTCAATTAATTTCATTTAAACCGATTCTATTGGTGAATAATAATACATTTTCTCAAGTGTAAAGGCTTACATTTTCTGTTAAAAATATAATTTGACACATGCCTCGCTACTGAATATTCCACTAAATGTTTTTTTCTATTTTTAATTGCTAACGTATTCTTATAACACTGGAAACATCGCAACTCGGCGATGCGTAGCAGTCAACGCGTCTGCCCCGTAGCAGATTTCGTAGCACACTGATCGGCCGGAGCACACAACTACGCCGCCTTCCGAACATTGCATGAAAAGGTTAGTACTCCATCGTTTAAGCCTTGCGCCTTTTTCATGAATACGAGTGTCTTGTTTTCTGTTCGCTGTGGTTTGTTTTAGAAACGAGCCTTTGTGAGTGTAATATCTTCTAATGGCGGCACAACTGCTAACGTCTTTATTATTCATACTTCATAAATCCTTGAGCCAAGGTAATTATCCTATCTACGCCACAATGGTAGTTTTTTTTTACAGTATTATATAAGAATATTTACAGCAGTGTAGTTTCATATTAACGTTATTAGTACAATTTATAGAGTTTTAACACGATCTTAACACTTAGTTATAAGCTTATTACAAATTTGACCTTGTTTATTAGTTAATGCTGCGAGTGTTCAAGAAAATTCGTATATTTTTACTTAAGCCACTTAAGTTATGACACGTTATAAAAAGATTAGTTGTGAAGAAGCCGGAGACCTAAGTGTTTTCTCACTGCTTATTACACTTAAGCAGGGGTGACGAACACTTTTATGTCATGTCTAAGTGGAATTTCACGTCTTAATATTATCACTTAAAATATGAAAGCAACTTTCAACTATTTAGGCAATATTTATTTTTAAATATTAAGGTAATAAAAGCACATCATGTTTATTACGAGAACTTTCTTCTCGAGATTTTTTTATCTTTAGTTCCTTACACAGTTATTATGGAAACATGCCTTTTATTCGATTAAAAAATAATTTATACTCTACGTTAAATACGATAAAGTCATGGACATTTTCAAAACACGTTTATGAATTAGACCCAGTAAAAGAAAATCGAAAAGTAACGACGGAACGAGTTTCGTGAATTGGTTGGACTAGACAAGATTAACCAATCACAATCAAGCGATACACTTCATTTCATCTTTTGTTGTATGTCTCTGTCCACATAATTGTATTTACAAAGTATTAAAAAAGTTCCTTAACATAAAAAAATATAAGTAAAATAACCCTGACTAACCCTAACCCTGTATCATAAATTTCTAAGGTTTCCGTTAGGAAACGAAACCATATAAATTATATCTCTAATACGCCTACCTTGTGAATTGTTTTATATCCTTAAAACTTATCACTTTTTAATACAATTTCTTCCAGTTACACCGTCTATACTTTTCAATTTTTCTGTTTTATTTTTCTTACATTTACTGCAGGATATTAATCCTTATCATTAAAAATGTAAGTGTGAATTTAATTACAGCACAGCATTAGTAAAACACTGACAGTAAATGACCTATAAATAAAACGTCAGAATGCTCGATTGCAGGACTTGACTTAATAATTATATTTAAAAGTAGCCTTTTACGAAAAGTATAGTAGGCTTTTAAGCTCTGATTTAAATGGAAATTTATTCATTATGAACATCGTATCATGCTGTACATGTTTTGTTATGGTTGTCAATTAGTTCTGCAAACAACAACTTTAATGCATAATAATTTAAGCAACGTCATTTTATTGTTTCATGGCTTGATAAACGTCATGAATCATAATATGCAGAACTGACTAGCATATGTACAGTTGGAATTGTTTACATGACTGGGGTAGGAAGGCAATATTAACATCTTTATGTCCTATTGATATGAAGCGGACACATTTCTACGTATATTTGATACATAATTTTCCTTACAGCATTACATTAATATGGAAATAAAATTGGTTAATTAATAAATAAAGATGTAAATTCAGAATAGGTAATGTTGGTAACCCTAAACCATAAATGTATATGTTTGATACTTTAAAGTATTAAAAATGTGAATTAAGAATAAAATAAAATATACTAATAAACCAGTGTTTGTATAAAGAGGTAACTTTTTATAATTAATCAGCTGTGCCTGAAATACGAGGTTAACCGTACGAGCAAATGTTGAATCCGCAGAAAAATAGAAAAGTCCATCGCGGTTGAACAAAAAGTATATGAAACTAAAGTAAGAACCAATAAAGTAAAACAGATCTGTATCAAATAATTTAGCAGTGCTTAAATAATCAATAAGTGCTGAAATAAAATATATAAAATTAAACTTATATTTCGGTATTATGTCGGCCAAATTAATATGATTGTAGGAACCCTAAAAAGACTGTCAACACAACCTCTCTTATGAAATTATAACTTTACGACCAATAAAAGCGGCAAGGGAGCCATGAATTTTTTATCTCCTTTGAATAGAGACGTTTGCAATTAATTATTTTACAACGAATTTCATCACTTTGTTTGTTCTTATTAATGGATGGGGGAAACATTATCAGCAGGTAATTCAAATAATCATGAATGCTCCAAAATTTATAACGACATTCTGAACAGCTTTGAATAAAAATGATTCGTTGTTATTAAATTTGCATTAGTTTCAATAACATTATTCAGCTAGAAATAAATTAACTGTTACAAAGAAAAAATGTTTCCCAAAGGGCTTGACAAATCCGATTATAGGAGGTTGTTAGCTTATAATTTGTTTCTATTGCTTTGATCCTGCACTATACTATTGATAGAGTCGTAAATATTTATTTCTTAATTTTTCATTTTATATAAAAGACCCAAGGTTTTTATATAAAATAAAAAATAAGGACTAAATAATAAGAAAAGTATGTGTAAAGCCTTATTAAAAATATTATGTCAAATCTATTTATTGTAAATTTGTTTATGAACTTACTGGAACTACGGAAATTATTTTCAAATTTCTTTCATCTGTAGAAAATTCCCTGAACATTAAATGAGTTTTAAAAATAGTAACATATTTTATGATTAATATTTGTCTCCACAGATACCATTTACAAGGTTGTGTCCTTGCTCTTTTAGTTTGATTTTATTTACCCAAATTTACTTTGTTTTAATATAATATTGGTAACCGATAGCTTTCAACTATATCCATGACAAACAGCTCACAACAATACTATCAATCACTAACTCGTTGGGCTAAAGCTGATATCTTAGGGCGGGAAATGTTATGACGTCTTTATTGGATAAATATTTTTATATTGTTCAAATATTTCTTCACATTGGGGTTGGAAATTTTTCTACTGTTATGATTAAAACTTTTGTCCATACTTTATTAGACCATGCAATACCAATAAAATAAACAATAAACATTATTAATACTGACTTTAAAACTAAAAAATATTCTAATAATACAAATTTAATGTATTTATAACTTAAATTTCACCCTTTTTATAACCCATACCCATATAACCAATAATCCAACGAAGTATTGCTATAAAGCACCTAGCCAATGCATTTAGTTTCAAAGCGTGAATAAACACAGACGTCGTCTTTCACGAATCTTTGATCAAATCTTTGACTGCTATAGCCACTTTCTGGACGATCTTTAACACTTTTCATTACGAAGTATCTTTGTTCTTTGTGATTTAATAATGAAAACCTTAATTTAAATACCCATACCTTACACCAAGGGGTAAACGTTATAAATTGTTGGATTTGGCCAATGCGCTGCGGTCAATTTGATTTGTAGGCCCCATTTAAAGTCCTTCTGGGTATTAATGACCATCTAAGAAACCTAAACTATTAAACAGTGGTACAAGTATTACAAAAAGTAAATAAAAAATCTTAACTTTATATGGAAACCCAAGAGGCAATAACGAACAATCTTAAAAATCAAATAATTGATAAAAAGCAATATGTTATAATTTTTATTAATTTATTAATCAGAAATTTAATTCTGCTTCAGCTTTAAGGATCAGTCGGTGATCAATTGTACGTTTGCATCCATTAAATGAAAAGAAGAATGGACACTAAATTTTTAAAGTTTTATACCGAATAAATCAATAACCATTAATACACTCACGTACATCACATAACAATATTGTATCATAAATGTTAGGGTAATTACGCATGAGAAGTTGGGAAAACTTTGATCATTAGGCAGGACCATACTAAGTGGGGAGTACCCGTTATATCCACCAAACGGCCCAGGTAGAGCCCAATTTATTTCTTTAAGTCATAAGAGTCAATTTTATTTACATTTCTATCTTTATTCTATGTGTAAAATTAAAAATATCTATTATATTTGGTGCAGCTTATATAGCTAAAATAATTTATATAAACAATTTTATCTAAAAACCACGAATTATCAAATAATGTGATTTAACAGATCTATAGGAATATAATTAATAGAATCAGGCGTTACTTTGCGGAAGTCCATATTACAAAGCCCTAATGGACCAATCTACAAGCAATACTCCGCGAAAAAACCCACAACCACTCGACGCACGTGTCGCCCCGACACCTTTTCGCTTTTTGTTTTGGGTTTTTTCGTGCAGTATTGATTGTAGATTGGTCTATTAGGGTTTTAGACCTGTAGGATATAGTAAACGTGAAGTTAAAGATAGTACATTGAGAGATCTCATATTATGGATGAAGTAATCTACAACATTTTACTTATAAATTAATAAGTCCTGGTTTTACTACTATATAATCTTTAATATTGGCTTGTATGCTACCGTTTTAGTTAACAGCAACTAAAATAATAATTTGGCCTCGTTCCAAATAGTTTTATGATTTAAATTATTAATTTTCCAATTTTCTTAGTGAATTATAATTTATTATTCTAATTTATTCTATTTTTCATTCCAATGTTCTGCCGCTTTTTTCCACTAAGTTTCGTTGCATATTACTTCTCTTGAAATCTCAATGAGAACTTATAGCATATTATACTTAACCTTAGACCACACACAAAATGTCTAGGCGCGCTAACTGCCGAACTTCTAGCTATTATGTCAAAACAAGTTTCAGGAGCTTTCGTTACATGTATTGCACGTGGAGCTTTGTAAGCTCGGCCTGTGCGTTTGGGATTACGTAAATAACACCATTAACATATGAAACAGCATGCATTTTCCAAAAACATTGTGTGAGTCCTAGTATATAGTATATAGTTGACGATTTGCTATATTCACCTAATAAAGGTATTTACTTCCCTATGCTTAATTAAAATTATCGGTTAGTAATCGGAGATAAGTAACTGATTTCGTGGGATTGGAAATATAAATCACAATAGCAATAATGGAAATTTTGAGTACCAATGTTTTCTTATGGACGTATGAAATAACATAAAATTTTACCCAAAAAAGACTCGGTATTTTATATTTCGTATCGAACAACCTCGCATCCTAATTCTAGTATATTTCTGAATTTTTAAAAGAAATAGGGTCAAACTCCTTAGTAAATGAAGCCAATTTGGAAGTTGATCTTACTTTGGGCCAAACCTTCATCTCATTTGTAGCGTAAATGAGATCACATCCTGGTAAAACTGAGTTTTTCATAATGATACAATCTAAAATCTCAATAAGATTGAAGTAGATGATACATAATATGATTCATAAAAAAGCCGTAAAAGGAACAAAGTGGCGAGGCAATCGTAGAAATTTTAATATTTTGTCATTTTCTAAAAGTCTATTAGATAGATTATTTAATATAGGTAAGTATGTACCTATGTGTAGATTTAGGATAAATATAACTTAATCGTGAATATTATTTGAAGCTGAGAATTTCGAAACTGTAAATAAGAAAATTCACTGACAATATGGAATTGGTTTCTAATTTAAAACATGTTGCACTAAACTCAGCAGCTGTCTTCCTCAACAGCCCGTAATCCTTTCAATAGGAAATGTAATTCTGTACACACATAGAATATTTACAATGTAGTTGACAGTTGCAGATACGCTCGCACCCTCAAAACAATCGCTTACGCCCCCAATACTACGGTATTCCCAAAGGAAATATAAATACAGCATTGAAATCTGTAATATGTATCGAGTCCCGAGGAACTGCACCTACACCATTATAACATAAACTCCCCCATCCCCAAATCCTTTATAATTGGAACGTAATCGAACGCTTTGAAAGCCTTCCTGGGGTTCATGGAATATTGGCTAACTCTAAACGTTCGATACGCGAGCTACTTATAACTATGAATATTTATAACATATTAGTACTCGCTGCTCAAGCCAGTCTAAGAATTTTCTATCGATTTGCTTGAAATGGTTGCTTATAGCCAATGGTTTTAAAGGAAGATACATTCATATAAAGTAATTTCTAAAAAAACACACTGAAGTGCTGAGGCACTATAGTTGCAAATGAAAAACAAAACATATACGACGTTTTGGTTTGCCTATGCTTGATAGTGTGCACAGGTCTTAAAGGGATGAAGAGGCACCTAGTTCTATAAGAGTTTTTAATTATTCTTTATATTTAAGAAGCTTATCAAATATATTTACGGTCAATGTGATATATGTGTGGGCCATGGTTTCGCAATATTGCTTTAAAGAAGCCAATGTGAATAGCGCCTTAAATTCAAATTATGAGTGTTTGTATAAAGAGTTCAATTTATATTCTAATGCAATGACTTCCCGCTAGGGAGCGTTCACATCGCTAACTGAATAGAACTGATACGTTTCCGCTTATTTTAAGTAGAAAATCGACTTCATGGAATAGAATTCTAACATATAAATAATTGCAATTAATCTAATGTATTATTTATATTATATTATTCAACATAACATATATTTCATTATAACACTTTAGTTAGCTCACACCGGCTCACAGTTGCTCGTTTTGAGAGTGAAAATTTTGTGATTAACAAAATGAAAAAAAATAATTACTAAGGATGTTAATTGCTACACTTAAAAAAATCGGTAGCAACTAGATTGAAAAAACAACATAGATAGTATATAAATAAACATGATATAAATTTAATGCAATCGTTTTAGACGAGCTGTTTGCTCATATGTTTTATTTAAGTTTTGATGTAGTTCTGTAACTGTTAAATTAATTTGAAAAAACAATAAAATATTTGACGACATTGATACCATGTCTTATATATATAAATTATCTGTTTGAAACAATTTTGTTGTATTGTACTAAAATTCTATACTTAAATTTTTAGCTTTCAGTTATTTGGCTAAGTTGGAATTCAAATCTTCGTCCCTTAGTCACTCGAGCTTTAATCAAAGCTATGGGCTATAATAAAGATCTATTATAAAATAAATATAAACAAATACCAATAGATTCATATGAGGTCCATTCTCTTTGTTGCTTTTAAAAAATACTTGATTAACTTGTACAAACATGTTTTACGTAAATATAATTCTTAGTCATTTAATGCGCATTACAATTTAAAAAGATCAATTAAATCTGGCTTGTTCCAAGCCCCTGTTAAAATGACATAGCGCATTAACTATACTGCGTCTACTAATAAAGTATCTAGCTTAAGCTACTGCATTCTAATGGGGTAAATGAAAATATTATTTAAATCCTTTGTTTAAGTTGCAATTAACATTTAGTTATAGTTATAAATCGAAAAATTAAAAATGCGTTATCATAAAGTCCAGAGGCAATGATTTATTAAAAACAATATCACAACAAACACATTTTGTAATTGAAATCCTAATAGAAATTCAACACTTTCACTGTGACTTAAGTGCACCACTGATTTTATCTTCACTGTGGATAAGCGTTCCATTACCACCATTTTCATCACCACCACCAGTGTTGTTACCATTTCCTCCATCACCTTCACCAGTGTTGCTATCATCTCCTCCCCCACCACCAGTATTGTTACCATCGCCACTATTTCCACCACCAGTGTCACCACCGGCTCCAGGTTTATCACCATCTCCACCATTTCCACCACCAGCGTCACCACCGGCTCCAGGTTTGTCACCATCCCCACCATTTCCACCACCAGCGTCACCACCGGCTCCAGGTTTGTCACCATCCCCACCATTTCCACCACCAGCGTCACCACCGGCTCCAGGTTTGTCACCATCTCCACCATTTCCACCACCAGCGTCACCACCGGCTCCAGGTTTGTCACCATCCCCACCATTTCCACCACCAGAGTCACCACCGGCTCCAGGTTTGTCACCATCTCCACCATTTCCACCACCAGCGTCACCACCGGCTCCAGGTTTGTCACCATCTCCACCATTTCCACCACCAGCGTCACCACCGGCTCCAGGTTTGTCACCATCTCCACCATTTCCATCACCACCAGGTTTAGGTGTTGTGTTCTTCAAATTATTTAATTCGGTATTAAGTCGATTTCTTTGTCCAGCTAGAGCCAACGTTGAGACAAAAAGACAAAATGATAGTAGTGAGAGAAATACGATTATCTTATTATCCAGCATCCATGCTTTTGTTCTTTGCCAATAATAATAGAAAGCCATGTTTAAGCACCAATATAACGTCGGCTCAACTGTGTTATTGTTTAAAAATTAGTATTATCCTTCAGTACTATCTATTTATCTTCAAGTGTGTTTTGAAATATCTATGATAAGGTATGATAGGGTTATCGTTTATCGGGCACATCGATAAAAATAATGATTATTCAAATATAATTTAATGATTTTAAGTAATATTTTTAAAAATATCGTAGACTAGATTCCTATGTAAAGATCAGGGAAGGTCAACTTATTTTTCTGCATTAGATAATAATAGGAAACAGACCTGCTGACATGACATGTTGGCATGCAGATATGTGTGTAAATATCGGTGGAAATATTTTTGTTATGTAGGACTTAATATAATTAATATAATCAGGCGTTACTTTGCGGAAGTCCATAGTCCAAAACCACTCAAGTGTTACGGGCTACGGGATTTTTCGCGGAGTATTGCTTGTAGATTGGTCTATTAGAGTTCTGTATTATGTAAGACTACTCTGTAACTGATATCGATTTTAGTTGGCGGTTAATAATTGCAATAATTACAATGCCAACTTATGTGAAAAGCCAATGTCGATCATGTAGTTTATGAAAACGGAATTACTATTCAAGTTACAGGATAAGCCAGCACATATTATATTTGCCATGTCGTGGCAACAAAATGGCTACTTCCGCTTAGCTAACTCGTGTTCATGTCTTATCTAAAGGAGTAATTTCTTACATCGGTACGACGACCTCAATGCATTTGTCCTGACTGTTGAGTTCGTCCGTTAGTCGAAGTTAGTTTAAAAAAAAATAGTCTTATTAAAATAAATTCAAACAGTTCATAAAACTTTGCTTTACTAACCTACAAACTATGAACCAATACGATGGTATTAAATATTAATCAACTCTGAAAGGATTAATTACTCTGTCTATTATTATTTTTTATACAGTACAGGGAAAATTGGCCAGAGGCTCCTGATTTTTAGAGTTACCACCGCCCACGAAAACTCACAATGCCGGAGGACTCGGAAATATGTTGCCGGCCTTTTAAATGACAATAGGTACAGTAAAGATATAAAGAACATGTTAACATGTTTAATATAAAGTGTAATAACTATTTATACATAATTTATATGAAATCTTATATATAAAATTCTCGTGTCACAGTTTTCGTTCCCATACTTCTCCGAAACGGCTTGACCAATGCTCATGAAACTTTTTGACGGTATTGAGTAGGTCTGAGAATCGGTCAACATCTATTTTTGTTCCCCCTAAATTAAAAAAAAAATATATATATTTAGACAAAATTTTTAGTTTATGCAGCCTACAAAAATACATACAATCCTAAATTTTCAACCTTCTACGATCAATCCTTATTTTTTATTTCATAATTGAAAATTAAAATCACATGTCCATACATGTGATTTCAATTGTGAAGACAACGTTTGCCGGATCAGCTAGTATTGTATAAAATATTTATAAATTTTGTTTTTTAGTAAAGAAAATATATTGAAAAGCGATTCGTGTTTCAAGAATAACATTTTAATTATCAAGGCAAAAGTTTTGATTGCATAAATGCAGGGTGCCAGTATACCGGGTCATCTATAACATCAATAGCCATATATAACATATGTCCATAACATAAGATATTGTTATATATTAATACCATAATGTATTATGTGAATAATATTCTACCTCTACCTCTACCTCTACTAATACTAATATTAACAAATCTAATAATATTACTAAAAAATTTAATACACAAGTTTCTAGCAAAAGAAGTAATAAAAAATACAATAAAGTAAATAAATTTATAAATAAAACCACCAATTTGTTAAAGAAAGGTAGGAAAGGAAATATTAACATAAATTTATTACAACAAAGCCATAAACTTCATACTGAGCTTGACCTCACATTAAGTAAGTATGAAAATCTAAAAGTTAGATATGACATGGACACACAACACTTACACAATGAAATTAAAAAACTTCAGGATCTTTCTGACTCCTTAATATGTAAATCCCAAGAGTCTCAGTTAATGGTCGAGAAATATTCAAGGGCTATAGATGACCTTTTGAAGACTTGTAGATACACAGCAGAGTGCTGTGAGTCCTCATCAATTAAGTCTTGGGACTGTAATAAACAGTCACAAGTAAAAAGTCCTTCGTTGGTCTCATCACTGAAGAGTAATACTTCAGTGGGAAAGCCAATGAATATTGAACATAGTAAACCGGCTGCCAATATCATGTTTTGTGATGAAATTGGCCAAAACATGGGACGTCTTTTGAATATAGGAACAATGAATAAGTTATTAAACAGCTGTTTCCCAAATTCTAGCTTTAGTTATATACTTAAAGAACATGTATTAGATAAATCCTGTAAATTTGATAATTTAATTATTTTCATAGGCAACAGAGGGAATCTAAACAAAAAACAATTAATAGATCTTTATGAAAAGTTGTGTTTGTTACAAACAAGTAAGATAATTTTGTTTACATTCCCATATAGCAAAGGATTTACAAAACGGGAAAATGACATTAGATATAATCTTAATCAGACATTGCATACTCTGTCAGTATATGATAAAAAACTTTGTATCATTGATACAAATAAATATATTTATAATTATAATTTGACAAAAGGTAATTATTACCTTAATTTTAGATTAAAGACAAAGTTAGCAAATGTGCTATCTTATTTTTTATTTATGACTGCCAAGAACTTGGCAAAACAAACTGCTTTTATTGAGCAGGTCTATATAAATGAGACGTTGGAAGATAATATTCCATATAATTGTATTAGTTTAAACTAAATAGTAAGACAACAGGGAATACCTCTAGCTTAGAGAAGTCAAAGTCCTGTAAATATGTGAACTTAGTTCACCAGAATGTTCAAGGAATAAAAAGCAAAGAATTAGAAATCGAGCTTTATTTAAATAGTAGCAAGGTTGACATTCTGTGTGTTACAGAACATTGGCTTAAACAACATGAACTGATATTTAATTTAAATAATTTTACAATGGGTAGTACTTTCTGTAGAAAAAAGGCTATTCATGGAGGCTCACTAATATTTATTTCAAAGACTTTTAAATTTAAAGAAAGAAAAGATGTTGTGAGCCTCTCCGTAGAACAATTATTGGAAATATCCTGTATAGAACTGGAGCAATTCATAGTTGTATGCATCTATAGGCCGCCTTCAGCCGACTTTGATAAATGCGAACAAATATTAGAAGAAATTATGCATAAATTACAAAAATCAAGGAAAAGTCTTATTGTTTGTGGAGATTTTAATATTAATTTACTGGACAGTGGATGTAGTTTGGGTAGGCGTATGTTAAATCTTTTTAAATCATGTAACTTAACAAATCACTTTAATGTTCCTACCAGAATTACAGCTACCACTGCAACATGCATAGATAATATATATAGTGACCTAACCCCTGTTAGTACTTCTTTGATTAATAAAATTACATCTGATCATACTGGTCAATTATTAGAATTTAAATTAAATAAACAAATTCCCCTAAAGAAAAAAATCTGTACTGTGCCAGTAACAAGTGAACGTCTCAACAGATTTAGGGAAAAATTAGTTTGTAAAATTCCATTCTTATGTATGGACTCATGCCCTAATAATTTATATGATACCCTATTTGAATCATTTATTGATGAATTCAATGGAGTATTTGTACCAAAGACTTTTTTGGTCTCTGGTAAGCCTAATTTCAGTGACTGGGCAAGTGAGGAATTACATAAAATGAGATTAAAACTATATGATATGTATGATGAAAGGCAGTATAATAATAGTGAAGAATTTAGAAACAAGCTAAAATTATACTCGAAAACTTTTCAAAAAGAATGTAGGGTTGCCAAATCACAATTTTTGAGTTGTAAAATAAAAAATAGTTGTGATAAGGTAAAGGCGACCTGGAAAATAATAAATGAGCAATTAGGAAAAGTCTCCAATGTAAACGAATATAAGCTTAATATAAATGGTAAAACTTTAATATCGAGTAAGGAAGTGGCCACTGCTTTTGAAGATTTTTTTTCAAGCATACCAGCCACAATCACGAAGACTCTAAATTCTTCGCCTGATGCTGCCTTATTGTGTTTAGAGAAAAACGTCCCTAGATGTCCGAAAAGGTTTAAGTTTAGCTATATCAATAGCAAAGACATTATAAGAACATTCAACGAGCTTAAAATGAAAAAAACCAAAGACCTCTGGGGCGTTTCTGTCTTTATTCTAAAATCAGTAATTGATGTAATTAGTTCAGAACTAGCATTAATATTCAACAAATGCATGGATTGTGGAGTTTTCCCAGATAAGATGAAATTAAGTAGAGTCACGCCTTTATTCAAGGCAGGTTGCACTTCAGATCCTACAAATTTTAGACCGATATCCGTGCTGCCTGCGCTGAGTAAAATTTTTGAAAAGATTCTGCTTGATCAGTTGTCAAATTATTTTGAATCCAATAAGTTACTGCATAACAGACAATACGGTTTTTCAAGGGGGCGCTCCACGATCGATGCTGGTGTAAAATTGATTACCGATATATTTGACGCATGGGAAAACTTTCATGATGCGGTTGGCGTCTTTTGCGACCTGTCAAAGGCCTTCGATTGTGTCGATCATATAACCCTGATAAGGAAGTTACGACACTACGGGATTGACGACAAGGCAGCTGATTTGCTTCAATCGTATCTAGGAGGAAGAATCCAGAAAGTGAATATTAATGGAGTTACTTCATCGGGGTCACAGGTGTGTGTGGGTGTTCCACAAGGCTCGATCCTTGGACCTTTCTTGTTTCTGGTTTACATTAATGATCTCCCATTCTCCGTAAAAGAGCTTGGAGAAATAGTATTGTTTGCTGATGATACTTCACTCTTATACAAAGTTGATAGAAAGAACCAAAGTATTGATACGATAAACAATGCTATTTCTTTAGTGGTTAACTGGTTTAACCTAAATAATTTAATGTTAAATGAAAAGAAAACCAAATGTGTACGATTTAGCACATGTAATAAAAATTGTAATACAGCCAAATTAAAAGTAAAAGATGGGGAGATAGATTATGTAGACAGCACTGTCTTCTTAGGTATAACATTGGATTGTAAACTCCAGTGGGGGGGCACACATAGAAAATCTCTCAAATAGATTGTGTTCTGCTGCCTATGCAGTCAAGAAAATCCGCAGCCTCACCGACCTTCACACAGCCAAACTAGTCTATTATAGTTATTTCCACAGTGTAATGTCTTATGGCATTCTTCTTTGGGGTAATGCTGCGGAGGTTCAGACTATATTTATTTTACAAAAACGGGCAATTCGCGCGATTTGCTGTTTGCCCCCACGGGAGTCGGTGCGAGAGAGATTCAAGGATTTAAATATTATGACGCTTGCTGGTCAATATATCTATGAAAATATCATGTATGTTAGAAAACACATAAATCGTTTTAGTACTAATTGTGACTTTCATCAATATAATACCCGAAATAAAAACGATTTATGTGCTAAATCCACAAGACTGCATAAAATAAGCAATTCATTTCAAGGAAATGGTGCTCGCTATTATAATAAAGTCCCAAGCAAATTCCGAGAGCTGTCAATAAACAAATTCAAAAATATTATTAAAAGAAAATTGATTGCTAAAGCCTATTACAGGACCGCGGATTATCTGAATGACAGAAGTGCTTGGGACTAAATTGCTCCTGTTCTAAAAATTAAAAGTTGTAAGCATGATCAAAAAAAAGACAAACCCGACTGAGTTTCTTGCTTGTTCTTCTCAGACTCGGGCGCGTTAGTGAACAAGCCTATAAATTTAGTTTTAAGTGACGTGCAAAGGTGATCATGTAAAGATCCTATTTGAATAAATAAATTTGACTTTGACTTTGACTTTAATATATTATTCTGATTAATAGAGAATTAGGTAACCACATGGACGGAACGGAATTAGGTTCTGCAATATCACACAATATTAATGAGTTTACAATTTGAAATTATACACTGTTAAACAAATTTTATCGTGTTTCGTTACCACTGCACATTAAATACAGCGGAATTAAATCAATTTAAAAATGTAATTGGCTGTCAGATATAAACTAATGTGTCCATGAATTCTGAAAACTTTTCTAATTATAATACATTAAAAAAAACTTTTGTCAAAAATTATTTTGAATTTGTAACATGCAACTTCTTTTTGAAATTTTCTTTAAACATTAAAATATGGAATGGTGTGTTAAAGAAAAATGGTCTTCCACAAAGTATTGCCATCGGTAATATTTTGAAGTGTCTCACTTCAAAAGCTTCGTTTCAGCTGTATGCTCCTATATTGTACTATTGACAAATACAACAACATCTCGTCTGTCAAAGACCAAAAAAGGTCCGAGCGTGTGGTTAGATCTGCAAATGCTGATATTGCCGATAAAACCACAGTTTGCCGAGACCCCATTAGGAAGCAAAACATTACAATTTGCCACAAAGACTCTCTTGCGTATTAAAAAAACAAGACTTGAAGCTCGGTTCTTATCGTCGATACACAGATGAAGATGCCCTAAAATAATATGTGAAATTAAAGAAAATGGATCTATCAAAACGCCTTTTATTGCAAAACGCAGGTGAAAGGTACAGAAAAATCTTGTTTACAGATGAAAAACTTTTCAACATTGAAGGGCTTACAGTTCTAAAGAAGCTGCTTAAATCGGTCGGTCGGAAAGGTACAACGTGGTACCTCGTCTTGCGTCAGTGATGGTTTGGTGAATGTGTCCTATTTAAGAATCAGACAACTATATTTTTATGAAAAAAGAGTGAAAACTTCAGCGAAAGAGTATCAAGATACAGTTAACTACACTTTTTATAAATATACCGTGAACTTCGCAGGTACTAAGACGGGTTTAAAACTAATATTCCCGAATTTATAAGAGTGAACGCTCATCAAGCCTAGACCTTCAACCCTTTGGATGAACAGTATGTAAATGCATAGAACCGTGAGGCATGTCTAAAAGCAAAAGATGGCCATTTCGAATAATAATAAAATAGAACAAAAATAGTTTTTCTTTATTTCTTGCTGAGACTTTAATATATATATAGGTATAATTATTTTTCTCGGTTTTTAGTCTGGCTTAATAAGTGCTTACTTACCTTACAACCCACATGAAAAAAAAGCACTTATTACCCCATATTGTACTTGCATATCATTTATCTTTTTCTGCATATTAAAGGATATCATATATCAAATATTTACATTGCTTGATAAAAATGCATCTTCATTTGTAACAGAACTTATGGCTTGACTAGGGGTATATACTTTGAGATATATTTGACTTAATGCCTTTTTGATGTGTATGGCGTAAGTTCGTGCTGTGACAGACACATGAGCCATACATAATATCGTCTCCAGTTGGTACAGTATTTATTATTATTAAGTAGTACAACATCGAACCACAGCGAAGCGTGTGAGTGGTTGAAACACGACGAATTATATATGTTTCATATGACGTGTATGATATACAAGGTATCTAAGGTAATTATGACACAGGATTGGCAGTAATTGTCATTTAGGACATCTCAATAAATTTGTTTACAGACGGCACGTGAAATCAGGTGTGACATGTTTCACTGCTGATTTCCCAAAGGATTGTGCTGCGATAGAAATTTGATTACATTTTATGTTTGCTTTTTAAAAGTAGTATTGTTTTTATGCGTTATTTGTGAGTTTTACGATCGTTTTTATAGCAATTGAAAATGACATTTCTCTCCTTTTTTATGTATTTTCAAATTTGGTATGTGTCGCTTTTGTATGTTTTACAAAAGTTGTAAAGTTTATTTGAGGTAGATATGACTTTTCCCTCTTTCCATCATTTCTTGGAATAAAATAATCAATACATAATTGCTATCACTAGAATAAATTGCCAATAATATAATTACCATTCATATTCTCGTAAAAATATTATAATTATTCCTAATTGAACTTTGAGCTCATTCTGAATGTACATTATTTTTAGCAATTTTCACAAGATTCTTAAGTAAATGATTTTAGAACCTATGTATATGATACACTTTGCTTACGCTTTGAGTGCGTACTCCCTTCTAATCCTGAGATCTGTTGATTCAGACGTACGAAGTTGGCGTTCATTCAACAGATTATATCCAAAGCTATCTTCATTCCACAGACGGAACGTTGAAATGGGTTTTGAAATTGTGTTCAGCATTCACATAATTTTAGTTGGAGGTTAATTGTAATGAACTGTAAGATTGGCTCAAGTAGGAAATGTGTCTTTATACGGAAATATATGTAGTAAAAGTGTAATATTCTATAGTTTGTATATAGAAAACAAATTCTACTAACGAAAAAAATATGTGGTAGTTTTTTAAATAAATTTCTAAAGCCTCTATCGTGATATTAAACCTAAATTTAAGTGTTGTGATAAAACATATTTATTTATTTATATTATTTTTCGCTTAGGGACTTTTATGTTAAAAGACTGATATTATTCTATATTATTTTTTTAGACGCTCATAGTAAAATTTAGATTTTGTAGATTTATAGTTTTGTATAAATTAATATTTTAACTACGCTTAACAATCATTTATTTAGGTTTAAGAATAGTTAAACCATTCGATTTATCATGGACTATAGGTCATCAATAACGTTCAAAATAACATCACATTCAGAGAGCGGGAAAGTTTCCGCTCACAACCAAAACTATATTACCTAAATCTCCAATCATTACACAGAGGGCAAAAAACCTACCAACTCTGCTATAGCTTCGGAGACAGAGCTTCAAAAACTGTTTCTATAGATATTTCTATAGAAACACACTGATATTTCAGACATAGAACAAAAAAATAACACGGCAACAAAATATAATTTCACTAATAACACAACAAATTTTGATACGTGTGAAGTATACACTCATAATTTGAATTTAGAATGCTTTACGAATCCTTTGTTGAAGATCGTGAGACTAATTTGAGAGCCATTTTTTTATACAAAAACCTAATGAGGTGTGAAATATGAGTCTTAATCTAATATTTCACAACAATTTACTCAAATCATAATATTAATAAGGAATGTTTAGAGTATAGAAAGAATACATAGTCTAGCTCATAGTCATAGTTACAGGGGATGATTTGGATTTTCAGGGGAAATATTTATTTGAAATACGTCTTATGAATTTATCAGTTCAGCTCCTAGTCCATCCATCGCGTCGTTTAGAACCGTAAAAAGGAGTTGTGACTAATGTCGCGCGGCGGTTGCAGTGACGTGAGAAATGGTTCTCTTAGATAAGGGCTCTGCGATTGTAACGAATACTGTACGAATGACCCCCGTGTTATTTTCGAGTTTGTCTGTAATACTACTACAAATGTTGCTCGTACAATAGGAGTTAATAAATATTCTAATACTTGTATATATAATATATATACTGAATATTCTAATAATCTATTTAAATCAAACAAAAATGTAATTTGTTTGATTGAATATGTTATTATGCTGTGGACGAATTTTCCAGTGAATCCGATGACGTTTTTAGAGTTTCGTACCCAACGGAGAAAACGGGAACTCTATTTCTGAGACTGATCAGATGTTGTGAACTATGATGATATAACATTTCAGAGGAGATATTTTCGAACTACTGTTAGTGGCAAACTATGTGTAAACGTCTTTTTGTTACCCAAAAGGTCAAACGGAAACTTATAACTGGAGCTTCGATGTCTGTGTCGCATGCACCATGGTAGTTAAATAGTTTTAATTTACTTTAAAAACACATAAAAAACAAAATAATCTGATAACACTTCCACAATGTCATGCTCATTTGTCTCTTTCTGTCATATGTGTTTACCCCCGAAAGAAAGAGAAAAAATAAAATAGTTCAATGTGCACTATCAGAAACAAAGTATATTATTAATTATATTCGTATTTTAGTATCACATCACCGAATCTTGTTTATTAAAAATCACATATGAATTTAATATTCAAACAGCAAGATATAATCAGCAAATGGATCGTAATTTTTGATTTTATTAAAATTTACGAACGTCTCCCGCGTCTTTTACGATTATGGTAATTCATTAAAAGGCTTCGCGTGTACAAATTACTACGGATTCACAGATTATACATAATCAAAGGGGATTTTGATATAAAATTGTATTTTTATTTAGAAATAGGGGTGGTAATTCTTGTATTGTGGAAGGAATTTAGTGCTGTTAGATGTAACGATCGTTATTATTTTGTATTTAAAGTATTGCTACAGCTAATCATGCATTAGTTACACAATTGAACAAAAGATTACAATTTTATTATACAATTTTAACATACAAATGTTAGTTCTTCCAATATATACAAATAAATTGACTAAATATTTAAAGCTTTCTAGGCACTGATTTTAGATGCGGTTGTATTTTTTTATAAAAAAAAAATTAGTAATTTGGCACAATGGTAAAATTATTGTAAGTCTTTCTTTGTGGCCTTGGGAAGCCTTCAAGCAGATCTATACCTAATAGTTGAATGTGAAATTCACATAATATGTATGAACATTTGTTGTGATTAAAACATCATAGCTTATACATTTTGGGAAAGGAAATGGTGAGAGAAAAAGCCTCAACACTTACTATTACTAAAGGCCTTTGGGAATTCGGCACTATATCCTATAAGCTAAAACCTACTTAGATAAAACCATCTATAGAAAACAGAAATAATATGTAGAAGAAGTGTTTCCTGATTTATGTATCTGAATAAACTCTTCAACTCATATATAATATTAGTAGAGAAATGCAAAAGTTTATGTTTATTCTAAAACATTAATAAGCGAACATTAATTGAAATGAAGGTAAATAAAAACTTCATTTGTTGCCTTCTCAACATGCAAACTTATATAAGTTCTACCTTGCCTTTGATCATAAGGCTGCGAAGTCATATACGTAACGATATTAAGATGAACATTTCACATTATTATGTCTATAATATTCCTTTATATTATTTAAATATGATAAAAAATATTACAAAAAGATTTTTGAAATTATATTTTAGTTTGTATAAGCCTTTTTAAAAATAATGAATTTTGAAATTTATGAAACCTAATGCATTTTAATTTTGTCGCAACCATTACAAAATCGAAGAATTTAATTATATATACCTAGAAATATTCAGAACATTTCAACTATTGGCAGAAGATGGCAATTCAAAGAGGTCTGATGCAGATTCCATCTGAAAATGCTGGCCACAAATATTTGAAATATTGGATCGGAAATAGTTTAGTAATAAGAATTCCATCTATTTACTATTTCAAATTTAAAGCCCTTAAAGATGGGCCCATTATCATTGCGGTGTACATCACTAATAGAACCGGTACAATCAAAGTGTATCTATAGCACAGATGTCCATTTTTTCATAACATCAAAGCAAATCTTATTGAAATGACAACACAGTAACTTAGAAACATAAATTGTACCCACTACACAATTATAAATTTTAAAAATTCCGCTACACTGGTTTTCACCGTCGTATTTTATTTGCACAGGCGGTATTAATGAAACAAACCTGTAATGAACTTCCACAGAATAATGCCAAGTAATTCCTAAATGTTTAATTTTTATTTGTTTCACAGCAAAGAAAACTTGATGACTTTTCGTTTCATACTAAAGTTGAGTCTAAGCTACAGCTTCAATTAACGAAGGTTGTAAAGCAGAGTAACATAAAAAATTAATCTTATTAACAATGATTATAACGGAAAACTTTATTTTATATTCTGAATGTCACATATAATGCAATACATCCGGGAGTTTACAGTCTATTTCCATGTTCCACCATTAAAAAATACCGTATTGAATTTAATAAAGGTCAAAACAAATAACCCGCTAAACAATACAGCCATCAGATTTAATGATAAAACCAGAGTAAAGAATTTAATTTCGCGGAAAAAACCGGCCATTCTCGCTTACTCTGTATAATTTGCGTATCCAAACGAAAATAAAACGCACGATAAAATAAAAATAATTAGTTCTCTCTCTCTCTAAATCTCACAGCCCGTAGAGAACAACAAAACTAATTAAAAATGTGCGCAAAATAAAAAGGGCCACAACAAAGATAAATTGCTAAGTTTTTCACTAAAAACAGAAACATTTTTTATTTAGAGCTCCCTCCGTTTGTGGTTTTATATACGAACTGTTTATTCGTACGGAAAACGTCGCCTGTTCGGCATTTGCTTTTGAATTATGTTTCTTTCTCTATGAGCTTATATATCATTTCAACTCTAACTTGAATAATTTGTTAAATAAAAATTACATATACAATCTAAAGGGGGAATTAGAGCGTGGAATGATTTTTAGTGTGTTTTTGCGTTAACTGGCAGAATTGCCACTGTAGATTATTAAATTAATAAAGCTACGAGTACCTAAATACCTAATTTTAGAACGAGTGCGAGTTTATTACCTACAATACCGTAATTTTCCTCCGTTTCCATTTTAAGGTTCTGTAAGGGGACTTCTTCTTCTTCATAGAAATTTAAATCACTTTTTTATTGAGAACGATGAATGTAGTTGAGTTTTGGCATGCTTAACAGATATAATGCATATATATAGGGAATATAACATAGAGATTTCCACCTATTTTATAAAAAGAAGGATTTATAAACAAGTAATGGGCAGGCAGTTAATTTTTGGGCTACAATGAACGGCAAAAAACCGATAAAAACATATATATTACTGGGCACTACGTAATATGGTATTTAGATTATTACGAGTATCTCATTCTGCTTTAAGGCGTTTTCATCGTATTTTTAAAGTATTGTTTATCACCATCATCATCAACATTTTATTACTAAAAATGTGTGTAAAACATTACTTATTTAGTAATAAAATGTAAAAAAATGTTTAAGTAGACCACATGAGCCGATAAAGGAAACAAAGATAAATCAGAATATTTATAAATCAAATTTTACACCTTTGTTTTTTTATAAATAAACAAAAAAGCATTGTATATTTATTATTTTAACGTCTTTATAACTTCTGTAAATTCCATTTTTGAAATACTATTTGTTTATTACAGATTCTCTTATAATAAACGTATCAAATCATAAATCTAAGGTAGTAACCTACGTTCGTTGAATCCCAAGTGGTTTCACGCGCAGTGTATAATAACCTTAATTTGCTCGAAGGCGTTTTTAGATCTACGTTGAACTATGGCTAAACGCTTCCATTAATTATTTTTATTACACAATTAGGTATTCTGTGTGAAATTAAAATATGGGTGAATTAGCCAAACGCGTTATATGGATCTCTGGTCTGAAATAAAGTTATTATTATTTTATTATTATTATAAGCGAATTTTCTGACGTACTTTATATAGTTATTTTTTTCACGACTAAGCAACATAATTTTTTTAAATATTGTCTTTAGTATACACTAGCATTATATTTTTAATAAATTTCTTTGCCCGGGGTTGCTGCAAAGCACTATACTGAAAGACCTAGTTATGTAACATCAAAAAGATTAGATTTTAATAAAATATGATGTAAACTATTTAGGAATTAGTTCGTTAATCCAAATTTACCTTAATGCCGGAATTAGTTTAAATCCGTTATGTATTTGGAATCAATTAGTGTAGCCGCAGAAAGACCTCGAAATGCCTACAACAGTGTAATTGAATATAAACACTGCTCACTCCTATAATCTGTCGATTTAATTCGAAGCTTATCATCTCTACTAGAACTTTAACACTTGAATAAAATATTTATTTATGTACGTTTTATTTGTTGAAAATAAATTTGTTTTGCGCGTATATATCGTATATAGAATAAAAATTAGTATCTAGGGTACCAACTTTAGGTATTATTTTCATATCCCATAGACAATACTCAAAGAAAACACATTTAGATTACTTAAGCCATTAGGCAAAGATAAAATTTAAGGTTAAGCTAGGAAAATACATTTTTTATCATTCAATTCCATGAATATAGTCCTTCTGATTGTAGTTATTGTACTTTCTTTTTTAATTACCCTTTCTCCTACCCTTTACCCTTTCTTTGGAAATAGTCTGTAAACTTCCGGATGTATTGCATTATATGTGACATTCAGAATATAAAATAAAGTTTTCCGTTATAATCATTGTTAATAAGATTACTTATTTATGTTACTCTGCTTTACAACCTTCGTTAATTGAAGCTGTAGCTTAGACTCAACTTTAGTATGAAACGAAAAGTCATCAAGTTTTCTTTGCTGTGAAACAAATAAAAATTAAACATTTAGGATTTACTTGGCATTATTCTGTGGAAGTTCTTTACAGGTTTGTTTAATTATAATTATATTGGGATTCAACTGAACATTGAATTAAATGTAATTATCATTATCAAATCAGCTATACGGCAGGCAGAGCTGTTAAATTATTCACTCCATTTGCACCTTTCTTTCCGAACCTGTCTCAATCAAATTGGAACATGTATCAGGCGGTCAAAATAGCCAACCCAAAGGGATTCCAAATCGAATTCTGTAGTGCTGATCAAGGGTCCACTGATATTGAAACGATTTTCCAGTCCAATACAAGATTGAAGGAGAATGGATTGTATCGACCCCGATTTTACATACGCTGAAAATTACTTATAATGTACTACCAGCTTATAATGTCTCTGAAGATGCCTTGTATTTTAACACAAATAATGACATTCATTAAGATTATAACAATACGTTTTATGAATAGTTATAAGAGTAATATTATGGAATTCTTGTTTTTTCCTTTCATACCTGTTTCTTATAAATAATTGGTCCCGTAACCCACGGGAAAAGTAGCACTTATTAACCCAAATTTTAATTATTATCCTTAAAGAAATACAATACTCTTACTAGCTGTGTTATCTGAGTAATGTTCTGTGCACCCATCAGTATCTGAAGCTCGACTCGATACCATTTCTTCGCTTACATAATTTGTGGTTACCGATACGGTTGAACCGACAGAGTTTGTGGAACGATTATTATTATTATTATGTGTATATATACTCAAAGGCTGCCACGGTCTCTGAGTATGTATTAATTAAATATTTACTCGTAGTTTCTCGCTGACCACGATTGCTGAAATAAACTCGAAACGTTGGCTTGTGCAAGAAGTTTCATTTAAGAGAGATTTACACTATGTTATATGTAAACAAATTCTCTTCTAGTTTAAGATAAACAATTCGTTATTTATCTTGCGGAGAAGGGGTTTGCATTAGTTTGTAACTATGTATAATGTTTGGGTATGTAATTGGAGATACACTTCCACGTATGTTTTAAATTTCATTCCCTTTCTGAGTTCCTCTTACTCACCAGCAAACGTATTTCTAAATAATGTACACAAATTTAAACTACTTACTTATTATAAATCAGAGTAACAACAAAAAACGTATTTACTTTTGTACCAATTTTTTTAGATACCATTGATTCGTAAGTGGCGTTTGAACGTCATTTGTTTTTGATTAAAACTATTAATAAATGAATATGTACAGAATATTTCAAAAAATACTTTGTTAAGCGCCTACTAATCAAATAATCCATCCACCATATTGAATAAAGTAATATTATAATCTCTTCAAGTTCCCAAAGCCTAAATTGTATCTCAGTTCACGGGACTTAAATTAATTGTAAGGTTCGATACTTTACAAAAATGTTGGCTGCCTCAAACAATACCGACAGCGAACGAAACTCATTATAATTGCTAATTTCGTAACTTTTCAATCTATGATATTATTATGAGCCGAACTTACTTTAATGGAATAATTCATTTCAAACTTATTGTCCTAAATTCGGCGTTTCCATTTTCCTAAATTACAATTTGGATAGTATTAATTTTCCAGTTTTACTTTTATGTATTAATAATTAAATGTTCAAATGGCGGTCCAATTAAATACGTCTCTTTATTAATAATTGTATAATTAAGTATACATTTACAAACTCTTTGTTCTATTCTATTCTAAATTTTATTAGCAAATAACATATTATATCACTTGACCAAATAAATCACTTAATCAATTCTCTTAAGTATACAAAAAAATCGGGTTGCCATTCTTAATGTCAACATAAGCAGCGCGTCAGGTTAGGTTCCAGTGCTACTAAAATAATTGTTAGTTTACTCATCTGAGGGCTTATCAAAATTTTATTGATGGGTCACTCATTGTAGTTATATAGCCGTAAAAATCACTTTACTGTTGTTCAGAATGATATATTTAGACTGATTTAGAAATATTTGCTGACCATAAGTCGCTACCCACCCTGTCATTTTAGACATCTAAATTAATATTTTGATAGCAAAGAACGAATACTTTGCCAATACATCACAACAAATACCATTCATTAAAAGTACGAACATAGCTAGTTGTTGCCATGGTTACCATTTGTACGTTTTAGGGGTAACCATGGCAACAAACCCCTCCCTATAGACGGTGGCCTCTATCTATATTTAATATCTTTTTCTTTACAATTATTGAGCCTTTCGCTAAATATGTAAATATGTATATAATGTACTTGTACAATTTGTAATTATCAATTTATTTCGACATAGCGCGTGGTTTACAGCCCACATAACCGCCAGTGCTATATATATTGTATTTAAGACGTACATACAGAAGTTTCCACAGTTATTTTTTTCTTATATTTTATTTTCTAATAACGTATTGGGAAAGTTAACAATGTATTAACTTTCCCATCCATCATTGTATCATCATAAATCTAAGAGAGAGTAAGATTCAGGCATTTTAAGGAAATAAAAATTGTGTTTAGCGCTCTAACTCCTGGTTGAGAATCGAACTATAATATACCTTACAATAACGTAGTTGTTTGACATTTTCAGTTGATTTAATAGTCCTTAAATTCATAGTATGTCTTGACACATATATTAGAATAAGATACTTAAGCACGAAGACGAGGACCTCAATGAAACCATATAAACAAGTAAATGACATAAATATTTGGTGACTCGCCCTCATCGTTCGAAAAGCTAAAATAAATATATGCGTCAACTCAACAGGCCTATAGTAATAAGATTTAATTTTATGTGTCGTATATTTTCAGGATATCATGTCCTGAAGCAATGATATTTATTAGGGGACGGCATTTTATACGATTGGTAGTAGAGATTTGTCGTCGACCGCAGATTTCCCCTGGGCCATCTCATACTGCTACTGTTTTTACCGGTGTACTTACAATCAATCTACGTTTAATGGCAGTATATCCATTACGGCCGAATGTTTTTAATTGGCCAAGCTAATTTAATTTATCTAAAACAGACACGAGAGAAAATATATTCCTCCTAACCTATCCAGGAATAAAACATGATCGCTTATCTATAACCGTTACGCGTTTTCAACTAACCTTTTTACCTTTAGGATTAACAGAAAAACTCAACTGCTTTTGTTCTAGTAAAATGTATGTTTAAGAAGTAAATACATTTTTAAAGGCTTCTCCAAATGTAAGCCTAACTTAGTTCAGCGCGTATGTGCTCCATGATTAAGTTTTTTGTTCAAAAGGTACAAATTGTGTCTTGTTTTTGATTAACGAGTAATTTTCAGGAACCAAAATGTAATTGTAGTTTTACAAAAGAAAGTTCTCAAAAACACGACATTATACATACAATTTAAAATTCGCTATATTTTATATAAAAATGTCATTTACATGTGGAAGCGGATTAATTTAAAATGTAACCTGAATGTATTTTAAAACATTTATATCTGAAAACAATGGAAATTTATTGAAATAATTTTATAAAAATGAAGCAGTAAACATATTCGCCTACTGCTTCAATCCGAAGTAAGACATATATTTTTAAATATTTTTACGATAATGGATAACTTAGCAAACCTTATTTAGAAATACTAACCATATAATCTATGTTACATCAGAACATTAAGCAGAAAAATTAAGGTATATATATATATTGGTTCAATTTAAATAATACACTAAATGGCAAATATTTATATGCTAGACGCACACTCTCTGAAATGATAGTACGTGCGAAGATACTCCGTTAGCTCATGAAGCCTGTCTATAGTATTTTAATTTGAGTCCTAAACCTCATAATCATAGATCACAAAAGATATTTAAAAGTATCGAAATACAACTTGGACACCTAAAAACGTTACTATTATGTACTATTGCAACTGTGAAGGCTTTTAAACGCAAAATGCGTGTGAATATTTGGGAGATATTGTAAATCAAGTGATGGGAATTGACGGGCGCAATTCGCAGCTGCCTTTATGAACTAAACGCCGCTGCGGTATTTCGACTATAAATTTTATTGTCCATCTCTGTGTGGCAATTCTCATAATTTAATGCCTTCACCCGGAAAGGGCAATGTATGACCAGTGATTAGTGTATGCGGATTTACATCTATTTTTCGTTTTATCTTATATTTGTACTATTTTTAGTGACGCCTCAGTCGAAAGGACCATCATAGCTATAATTGTGAATAACTAGTATAACATAAAAGTGTAGTAATATATTGTATATTTTTGTCAAATTGTCGCCGTAGTTACGTACTTAAATATTACATAAATTCTCTAATTGGAGTATAAAACTCACAAACCAGACAAACTTTAGTTCATTATCGATATTTCAATTTGAATAATAATGTAATATTGATTACCAAAAAGACGATTCAAGACAATGGAGACAAAAACAGTTGATTGATAGAAGTCTTGGCGATGACAGCTGATAATGATTGATCAAATTCCCAGTTCAAAGGGTTCTTTGTCTCATCTTTCAGATCGTGGGTATACATAGTTTATTAGGACATTAAAGTTATTTATCTCTTTAAATAGTATTTTTAAGGCATATTCCATAAAATAATAAGCAATTTAAGTTTGATTTCTTCCAAGTATTTTTGTTTGGTTTGGTTTTGTAGCCATGGAATGAATGTGATGGAATGAGTTTTTATATTAAAACTAGCTAGATCCGGCAAACGTTGTTTTGCCATACATGTGATTTGAATTTTCAATTAATTATTCGAATATTATTTAAAATTTGACACTGCGATGGTAGCGTCGTCGCCGTCGTAAAACTTAATTAATAAATAAATTAAAAATTAATTTAAAAAAAACATTGTCCAGCGGACAAAATTGTGAATCTAAACCATTCCCAGATCCCCTTGAACACACACTAAAAATTTCATCAAAATCGGTCCAGTCGTTTGTGAGAAGTTCAATGACATACACACTCACAGAAGAATTATATATATAAAGATAAAAACTCTCCAAATATCTCACAGTCTATTAAATTAACGTGAGTAATTTCTTCCAAATATTTCTATTGTTATTGTTGTTATCTACTATTTCCCGAGGAAATAAACAACACGTAGTGTTAATAAAATTTTATTAATCAGACGTTTTATATTCGTCTGCTGAACACGTCTTGGTTTTCCCAGGAGATTTAATTCTCGTGTCTTGCTCCGGGCTGAGCTGAAAAATATAAGAAGCTTATTTCGAGCAGCGTGGAATTAGATTAAATTAAAAAATGAAGGAAATATTCCTCGCTTAACTATTTGCATTCAGCGGACTTTTCCATTGGTTACAGATGTGACAACTGTTGGTACTTTTTATCGAGCAACGTGACCGCGCTGTAAATTGGTACACCCTTGTTTTCGTCTAACATTGTGTGTCTTAGTGTCAAATAGCAATGTAAGCAGTACATTGGTATCACTATACTTGTATAATAATTATGTAAATCTTAGTTCCCGGCCATGCATTGTGTTACAGGATAACTATCTGTAATTATAATACGTTTCACTTTTTACTAAAACGAATGGTTATTTTAAAAGGACAACGGCTCAGTGCTTTCCTAATGGGAGCCCTTCTCCCTTGTTATTTGGTTCTATCTCTGATGCTTTATAATTCAAATCCGCCGGATCTATTCATTCCACATGTGGGTATGGTGATACTTTAATTTCAATTTCAAGTTAAATAAATAAGTTAAAGACTGTCTTCCGTCGTTTGACTGGACCACAAACATAGAATGACTTGAGCTTGATCGGGCACAAAACATTTTTTAAATGTTTAGTAGCTTTGCACATCACATATGTTCCCATATAATAAAAAACAAAATCACGGGAGACACCTTTGTTGTATATGGGCTTCCTGTAAAACATTTTACATCCTTAACCCTTATTATATTTAAAGTATTAAAGCCATTTCAAATTAAGCGAACAAACAGACCCTCTAAAGTTTGTTCAGGCGGTGGAGTAATAGCATATAACTCTAACGGAATGAATGGCCGGCAGGTGAGCGACATCTTTATGGCAAGTTTTAAATAAGGCAGCTACATTGAACTTTATAGGATTTTCACTTCGTCTCAATGCTATATAATGTACTGAGGCTATAAATGAACATAATATTCAATATTGTTTTTAATTTTGTTGCACCTAGATATGAATATGTGCTTTTGAAGTCCCGTGCCAAATGGAGCATGAAGCACTCGAAAGAATATGCGAGCTATAAGCCAGGTTAACGTCAGGCTACCTACCTCCTACCTGCAACCCTATGTAGATAATCGAGTAATTTAAATAAATTTAGTATTTAAAATTTTCTAGTTATATGTAAACAAGAAAGTCTCTTACCCTATTTAATTTAGTATTATACAAAGTTACATAAAAACTTATGTGATTAATTTCTCTATAAAAGTTATAAAGGTCAAAATATACAACTATGTAAATATATATATTTTGAGTACATTCACCCTTCTCCCTTCAATACCATCTGTTCTATACTTTTACTTTTTGATGTACATAATTTGGCCCCTAGTAAATAAATGTATAATAAATTTGATCGATTAATGTACCTCAAATGCATATACCGTAATATAGAGACGGATACAACAAACTCCAATACTAACTAAGTAACTAAAGAAAAGTAAATAAACTTAACATGTGTAATCTCGAGCTAAAGCCACTACTATAAAATATCTAAACCATCCAACTTGATGAAAGGCTGGATCTTTTATTTACCATAGTTCCCGCAAAGTGCGCATAAAGTCAGCAGACGTACCGGTCCATAACTTTTTAATTATTCGCATAAATTATGTAATTTCTTCGAACCTTACGCTTGCTTTCATTAATGCGGTGGCCACTTTAAGGATTAAAAACGTGTGCCATGTGCTACATAAAGAAGAACCTTTGAATCATGAAATGGCTTTTCATATTTTTAATGAAGAACTTGTCATTGTACATTTTAATGATATAACATTTTTTATTTGACAGCAAGACCTGTTAAAAATGTCAGAATTCGAGTTTAAATATAATTTAACATTTTTTTAATATACCACTGGTTCCAACTATATCAATCAGTTAAAAAGCTTTCAGTACAATAAAAATATATTGAATTTTGAATTTTCAAAATTTGGAATTAGGGTAAGTAAAGTAAGCTTTGTATAAGTTTCATGTCTTTCCGTTATACACTCATTTCACAAAGCATAGGTTATTATTATGTTAGTTAAGGTAACGTTAGTTAAAATAACTGTATTTTCTTTTTATCCACTACTCTTGAGATTGAAAATTAAATATATATTTTTTTTAAAAGCTGTTCACAACACTATCGTACCTTAAAAAGTTAAGGGACTCGAATTAGAAATCTTAAATATTTTCCTCGCCATAAATAAACGCAAACTTCACAGAGTGAAACGGTGGAAATTTAATTATTCCTGGAAAGGGGCCTCCTAGTAAATATTTAGAGAAACTGTTTACTTTGAAAAGTGATCAACGATGAATTATTGACATTATATTTTAAGGCATCTTGTGTTAATCGAAATTTGGTAAGATTTTGGAAGGCTATAAAATCCTTTTTGTAACTCTGATAAACCATTAAAGGAATCTACCTAATGTTTTAAAACAACTTCTTAGAAATTACGATAGTACTGTGTGTAACTTTTGGTTCAAAGATAGAATAAATATTCGCTAAGCCTATTCGGAGTGCTTATCTGAATAAATAGCGTCTTGATCTTTTACAAAGTATTTTATTTAAATGTACACGCTTTTATAAAAGACAAATTATGCCTACCGCTATGTTGCACTAAGGGCTTACATCGTTTATTTTTAATACAATTACAAACGCGAAGAGACTAAAACCAATAAACAACTATGCGAAAATAAACGTTATAAAGCTGACGATTCCAAGACAATATAGCGACTGTTGTTCATAGTGCATTATACAGAGTGAAGTGAGTTAAGGCCATGTATTTTTTTTAAACTTAACTTACATGAAGGACATTTCCAAATGTTTATTTTTAATATATGGTTAAATACTTATAACATTCCAACGTCTTAGCGTTGGGAAAGAGAACGGAACGAATCAGTAGGACTAGTCCTCAGCTGAATTTGGTCCCAAGTAAGATGCTAGTTGTGCTAAGAAGGGTGCCAGCAACTGAGGATAAACGGATATTTCTTGTTAAAAAAACAACAAATGAAGGTCTTCTTAAATGAATAAATTTAAAAAGGCTTCTATTCTATATCTGAGATCACAGAAAAACATAAAATTCAAGTAAAATACAGCACTTGGTTGCACTTATTATTGGTACTTAAGGTACTTTAGAGATAGTATCACAAAAATCCATCCTGTATAGGAGCAGAAGGTTCTAGAGCGTGAAGAACTTCTACTGTAGTCTCAACTCTCAAACAGCAAAATAAATAGGGGCGGAACACAAATGCAACACCGCGCTGCGCTTCATCATTTGTATCTAAATAAGAATGTTTGTTTACTACACCATAAGTTTACTAAGAGAGATTTACAGCCTGTATACAATTTGTTGAATCTATCTAGAACTCGATACCAATTTCGTAAGTTAGTATTTACAATTTGAAAGCTTATCAACGCTATAGTATCGTAAAATATTCTGACTACATGAAATAGTAATCAATTCTAATAACACATTTTTCTCATCCTACCCAGACCGCACAGCCGCATCAAATATTCACCGCAAACTTTTCGAATCAATGCAACTTCTACCGAATACTTAAAAATTAAGGTGTTTCTGTTATTTCTCGTTACGCTCGCACTAATAAATTCCGGATGAAAAAGTACGAAACGGTTCGCTCACGGTCTGTTTAACAAAGATATTTCGGCGAAATGATAAAATTTAATAACGCTACGAGGTTTTGCCTCTTCACAGGCTATGGATTACCAGTTGGAGTGAGAAGTAGACGAAAACTGCTGGGCACATTATGACCTATGTTATTATTTTACATAATATTGCACCGATTTAAAAAAAAAAGTTCCGATTTATCTAATAAGATCTCTATTATTTAAATAAAAATGTTAATACATAGGAATATTCTGATGATAATAAAAAATAATCAATACAAATAAGAAAAACCTTTGGGTTTATTGTTTTGATGAAAATCTTCTCATTCATTTTTCAACTCTTCATTCTCTTTTATGGCTCATTGTGACTTTAATCTCGTTATTTTTATCATAATAAAACCAGCTATAACATTCGTAATTTATAATTTGTATATCACTCATGGAAAATAATAAATTACATAATTAAATGAAAGTAAATATAATTTAAAATTTGCTACATAGTAACTTAAAAACTACATTACATATAACCATTATAACTTGAACTAGATATAGATAACTAGAACTAGAGTAGATCAAGTAGGTACACGAAAAATTGTGTACTTGTTTCTCAGTTAAAAAAAAATATTTTTTATTGCAGAACCATGACTCCAGTCTACGCTTAAACACAACGTCAGTTAGTAGATAAACTAATGTGACGTATAAATATTTGAATTTGATTGAACTAAGATCGATATAGACAAAAGTAAGATTGTATTTTTTAGTTTCCAAACGATTAAAACCTTGGACAACAAAATTTGTAAAAAATCGGGTAATTACAGTTTCACCAATATTTATCAACATAATTACTTGTTAATAGAGGTGTATTTACTAGATACAACATACATCTTAGATAACTCAATCGCAGGCACTTGAACTTTTAAGCTACAATCAATGATTTGTTCCCTATTGTGATGGTTTCTTCGGTTACACTTAAATTCTTTATGAATAGAATATATCGTTAACGGCTTTTATATAAAATAACTTAAATACATATCAGACAACTAATATAAACTATTATTTGAATGAAGAAAATAGCAGAAAATTACAACTTTAATTATTTTATGAGATCGTCTAAAACTATAAGGCTCCTAAATTTTATTTATGCTACTGTATTCCTTCAGAAAACCTAAACATATTTATGATAGGCTCGAATTCTGGAGACTTCACTGAGAGGTCTCCAGAATTGACGATCATAAAACTCTGTCAACAATGATCTATGGATTTGAAGGTCATTTAAGTTAAGATTTACTATTCTTAACAAATTATATTAATTTTATAGAATGTTATAAGATAAACGTAAATTTATTAAATAAATGTATATTTTATAGAAGACTTTAATACTATTAAATTGAAATCCATTGCATCCATCGATATATATTGTACATCATCGCCTTTAGTGTATCTGTTATACTAATAAAAGTATCCTGTGACAAGGTCATCCTCGTAATTTTTATCTGATACTGGTTTCACGAGTGTTATTGGTTCTTTGATATTAATGAGATTATTGTGAATACTTTCAGAAAGGTCAACAAAAAATGTTTTCGTTGAAAATGTAATTTGGATTACTATTTAGATATAGCTGTATGTAATTTAAGATAATACTATTATTGCTTGAATAATAATGTTTAGATAGGATTTATAAAATTAATATAACAAAATTTGTAATTCTTGTAAAACTTGGTCTACGTTGTGTAAATTTTTATGTTAACTAAGTGATATACTGAATATAAATTCAAATGCTGAATGTATGTATATTATATTAAAAAAAGCAATTTTGTTATTAGATAAAATTAAATTTCGTCAAATTTGCCTTCCCGAAAGTTCTGCATCTGTTGTTATTCCACACTTAAACCAGTATACGCAGAGTTATATACATTATAAGATACCTTAAAAATCAAGGTAAAAGACAAATTTTCTGTTATCTTTTGACACAATGGGTGAGTAACATAACAGCAGGCATCGAAATTTACTAAGGTAATTACGATGACAATTTATCCATAAACTGATTTTTCGGCAACAGTGTTTGCGGATAATGGAGAAATAGTACAAATGAGAATATATGTGAGAGCATTAGCCGACGTAATTACGTTCACTATCTGTTGACACAGAGCAACTTAGCGTTTATTATCCTTACCTCTAATTTTATTATTATGTGTGTAATACTCGTGTAGGATAAAGTACCGTTGTATAGTACACATACTACTGTAGTATATCACCTGTTAATTCAAAAACACCATCGCCAAGTAAATGGCAGATCTAGAAAGTACACTCCCTAGAAACTTATTTTCCCAGCATGAGAGTTATCGAATAGAAATTGCATTTGTGCTCCTGCGCAGACATATGTCCACAATAATATTCTCGGCTTATTGGGCAGTCTCAATACCATCATAAAAGTTCCATCAACTGCAAGGAGATGCCTTCTATGGAATCTTGTAACGTAACTTACTTGACGTTTTCAATTCAACTATTTGCAGAGTTTATCCGACGCAGACGCGCAGATTAAAGTAAAGGCAACGATATATATAAGCAAAGGCACTTTATTTTAGTTTGAGACATAAAATATAAATAATGTAATATACATTACAATTCTTATATCGATTTAACGTTTACATTTCATAATGTAAACTAGCAATAAAACCTTATACAGGAGTCCATTTAAATGGAACTAATACCCGGTTAACGGTGAATTATCAGGTACCCTGTTATTTGTTAGTACTTGTATGCAATGAAATTGGCGCTTAGAATTAAGCTGCCGATTTATGAGTCGGCCATTTGCAATCGTTCCATTTCAAATCAAAGACTGGATAAGCGGCTTAGTGTGATTGTAGTTTGTTAAACTGTATCATTGGTATTATGAAATTTATTTTAAAGCTATCATTATTATGAAGGATGACGAATTTTCAATATATTGTTTCGATAACATATACCTCACTTGGCGAACAATCATCTCAAGGTTCCATTGAGGAATTTGGAAAATGGAGGTTCCATTCTCATACGAGTATTTTGGCATTTTCTGGAGGCATTAATGGCAGATGACCATGAACCATATAGAAGTGTGTCTGGGATACAAAACAGCAAACATACGACATAACTATAAATAATAATAACAATAAATTGGAATACTAGAGACAAAAAGCCAAGTGATAGTTGTTGTTAAATGAAGATCTACACGACGGTCGAGAAGAAGTGGCCAGAAATATTTTTGTTCCAGCCAAAAACTGTCCGCCACTCTTTTATGTGTTATTTACATACTTTGTATGAAAACCATACCATGGAAAGGAACAATTGTCAGAGTCCCATACATATATGATTAGTTGCAATTATGGTGAATATTTTCTATTCTTGAAAGTACGTTCTACGATGAAGGAGGTGGTAAAAGCAATACGTAATCGATAAAGACAGCGATAAGTGCGAGTCAAGTAAGCGCTCGCTGCGGTCGGGTCAGCCGAGTAATTACCTTGGCTTAGTACAGCCGCAATGCAGCCTCAAACATTCTCTTGATACTTACTAATTTTCTCCGTGCTGTTATATTTTATGAAAATACAGAAAAACTGATTCACTGATGTCTATCTCTATATCTACCTCAGAACTATTTAAAAGTACTTCAATCTTTCTAATGTATAGTCTATCACAATGTTGAATCATCGGAACAAAACGTTTTATAAGAATAACATATGTTACGAAAAAAAAGCTAAAACCCCTTTTACATAAACTGTCTCTATGGCTTGTATATGTTGAGACAGATCAATCATTTTCTTCAATCAAGCAATAGCTCTTACCAATGTAATGTCCTTTTCTCGTCTCAATGTACTTAGCACTGGTACCGATCGAAAACATATATGTATTTGTATATACCAAAAAATACGGTTTGGATAAGCTTATATATGGATAGTTTTACAACTTCCAAAAAACAATTGTTTTAGCGTTAATTAAAAAAAACTGAATAACAATACCTTAAATGATTATTTTTATATCCAAAAAGATAGTTCCCTTATGAATGCAAAATACGTTCTAAAATCGCATGATAATTGAATATTATTCTGTGAGGTGCATACTGATAGTTGAGATTTATTCAAATATGCTCTCGTATCAAATATTGAAATATTGATTGATATTTACTTTGATGTATACGAATAATAACAGATATTGTTTTAGATCTGAAACCACGAATAGTTTGTGTATAATTTTATAGCAATAAATATATTTTTTATCTTTATAAATTATTATTGTATTTATATATAGTTTATATTAGTTTCTAGTTTTAAAAGACTGGGAATAGTAGTTGGGAGTGTCAATACCCAAATGATTTTGTTTTTATTATATGAAGTTGAATACGTCCCGACGTTCATTGTGTTGCATAATTCAAACACTGGACAAATTAATTTTTCACAAAATAACTGAATATAAATATTTACTTTGTTACAATTTTTTTTTGTTATAAAATTATAATTAATTAAATAACAGAAACAGCGGTAGCAGTCCAGAACCAAAAACTGCGTTATTAAAATATAAAAAGTTATACCGCAGAATGTGAAAAATTTAATTTAAATTTAAACATCGATCCTTCAAACGGATTCAGTATTTGATTAATTAAAAATATCAAAAAACTTACATCGAACCAAAACAATGATTTCCCTCAGGATACACATATTTTATTAAACGTGATATTTGCTGTGGTAGTAATCAGCCTTATTACACTTGACATACAGGGGCTGCGAGTTATAAATATATTATCAGTGAGGGTCCTGTGGTCAGAGTGAATAGATATGCAACTTTTGAGTATACCCGAGGCAAGAAGACTTGATGTCCAAATTACATACAGTTAATATAGGTAAAAAGTTTTGAGGCTATTAAGGGAACTTCGTATGTACCACAAAGAACTGGGGTACTTAAGAAAGTGTGATCAGCGGCGTGGCAGTCCCTACAGCAATTTTCACCATGATAACGCCCTCACAATCTAGAGTTGCGAAGGTATTCATTCAACATACATAGCTTCGAATTGATAAAATATCCTCTAATTCACCGAACCTATCTTCTAATAATGGTAAATACCGTAAAAGCCGTAAAAAAATAATGTTCTTTTTTAAGTAATTTTAGCTTTAGAAAAAATTAACAAACCTATGTAGTCTTATAGGTTACAACGCAGAGATATAGCATATATTAAAATATTTTTTTAAAGATAAATGAGTTATATTCATTATCACATTTTATTGTCGGCCCTAGTATCTCTAAATTTAAGCGGTACATGGTCTAATCAGATTTAAATTATATTCAAAAAGAATTCAGAGTTGCAATATCCTCTCATTTGTATGCACATCTATTTTATAGCATTTAAATCCCACGTGAAAATGATCATGCTAATGTGTAGATTCGGGCTAGGTCCTTTTTCATTTGCTAGGTTGGACTGCATAGAGATATAAACACTTCAATCCTGAAATCCTGCGTTCAGTACCGTGTGCATTGCATGTGCATTTAAAAATACACGAAAATGTATAAAATAATATAGTTTCTTTAATTTTAATTGTATAATATTATTTTGAAAGAATATGAGGCCCTCTGGTATTAAGTTTTGATTATTTTATTTATAGAGGGTATCTTTAGAGGCTATTATTTGGAAATCGTCCGAAGAAATTTATCTATAATTGTTTAAGATAATATGAAACGAGTACCGATCTGTATGAATATTTTATTAAAACAATTTGAAAAATTATAGCACTAATGCAACAGCTTCAACTGATGTCATTAGACCGGGACCATCGCGTTGCTATTATGTGCAAGAGTCACATTGACAGCAAATAAGGCTTACGATTTACGAAGCTTTTATCCCATGACAATCACATAAAAATAAAAGTAAATGTTTCATCTGTATCGTTTCCATGTCAAGAACAATACGTAACTTGTCGACATTAGATATTGTACTAAAGGTTATTTAACATTTTCATTTATCGGGCTATAATTCAATTCATTTTTATTCTGTGGCTCCTTCAAACTTAAGAAGTATTTAATGAATTGCCAAGTTTCATGACTTTTGTTTTGTAAGGAACACAACATAATTAATTTCTGAAATTCATGGTTTGAAAAGTAGAGCACAAATATGTAAAGCTTATTGGTTCACTTTTATATACGATGTTCCAAGGGAACTGAAAAGTAAGAAGTATAATTTCTGGAATTTTTAAAGAAAATTTTAAAGAGGTTTTTAGTTTATGAGACAAATACTTAATTGTAGAGCAATACTCTTAAACGCCGCATGCATAGATCACCTAACATCCCCATTAACGTTTTGAAGGTTCACGCGATTTTCTGTCGAGTCAGCGGCTATACGTTTCTGCCATCTCACGTCCACTGACGCCAGCGCATGAGTGTAAATGATGTGTCGATAGATGGCTCTGTCAATTCGTCTGATAAGAGCTGTGGTCAGGAATCTTCAAATGTCGGAAATCAGAATTGATTTTCAAGAGTTCTTACCGTATAACAGACATGATAGCTTTTAAGTATCTACAACCATGCCAAATTGACAACATAATATGTCAATTTTCGGCTAAATTAATTAGATGCTTTGTTTTTTGGGAAAAGATACATTTCCCAATAGTTTTAGATAAAGCTTAACCGACAAACTTGTTAATATTATCAAGTCGATATTAAGGTTAGCGAAAACCAGTCTAATCTGTTTTAGGGAAGTCTTAAGTCTTCTTAAGTCTCACCTAATCCGGCCTTCCATAGCAATTAGCCGTTTCCACAGATTAAAAACGCAGAGTAAAATACAGTCTATATATTGATCAAATTTCCTATGTTAAATTGTACCTATATAATACGTATGTACGACGTATCTTAAATCCGTTCATCCTTTTATGTATAATAAATCGGTTCAATAGCAGTTTAACTAATGTTTTAATTATTAATATTGCTCTTTGTGCTACAAGTATAAAAAATTTGAAGGAAAGAGATACACAGTTTCGTTTTGCTTTATAGTGTGATATAGGTAAAAATATAAAAATATTTCATTATTTTTTACAATATATATCTATAAATACTATAAATTTATTAAAAAAAAAACAATAAATAATTATACTGTATGTTTGTCTCTTGTACTACGGTTCGCAATGAAACTGTGGTTAGGGCTTTGTAAATGGACTGTCCATGTTCAAGGTAAGTCCAAATGGAAATGCATTAAAATATGGTGATTTCTACTTAAATTAGAACTTTTTAACTTTGCGATTAAAACGGGGCTTTGAATCATTTTGTGCTTTCGCTGAATTATAATTGGAGTTACGTTGTCGCATTTTTTGAATGGATAGAAATTTTGATGAACTTACTTGAATGGAAATTTATATCACAGGTTGTTCAGTATGTATTATATTCATATTCATGAATTGAGGTTTTTTATCCGCTATTGATAATCTTAAAATTGAGAAAAGTGAATATACGGTAAAATTTATACGTAGAAAGTTGTATAGTCTGCCATTTTGTGGACTGTATAGTGATTACTTAAAAAAAACCGTAATAGAGTTGACTGGTTGTGGGTTTTGTCGCGGAGTATTGCTTTCATATTGGTCTATTAGGGTTTTGTACTATCGACTTCTGCAAGGTAACGCCTGATTCTATTGATTACTTTAAATTTATATGTGAGAGAAGGAGTCTGAGTGTAATCAATATTATGGAGCGAATTTTGAGAACTCCACTAGAGGGTGAGAACTAATAACCCTCCGGATCCTTAGGGCTTAGGTCCTACAGCTATTGTTACCCTATCACAAAAGTAGTGAATATATAAATAGAAAGACCTAAGGCAACAGGCCAGAATCCTATGGGTAGGACCAGAGGTTCAAGGTGCTGGGATTTTCTCAAAGCTCAGCAGGCTACCTCACCACGACAATTAAGAACTTGAGGGTTCACCGTTTTGCGGATATCGAATGCGTTGTCGCGTTGAACATTAGGCTCCGTTATAAATATATGTATCAACGATGTCTGATGTTGCGCAACTGAACGCTTCCTTACCACCACTAAATGGTAATAGGTCAAGGTATTTCTGTATACGACCAATAAACGACTGAAGATCCTTTAAGAAAAGAGAGTAACGACTCGTGAAAGACGTGCAAAGCACTTGCGAGTTCTCTAGCAGTAAAGTGTCCATGGGTGCAGTATCACCTATCATCAGTTAATCTTTCGTCCCATTTGCCCCAGTCTTATTTTAAAAAAATACGTACATCGATATAAAACACCTACCTTTTTGTTTTTAATGTGGGGAACATTGTCAGCAGTCCTTTACGTATTAATACTTGATGAACTTTATATATTATATATTTTACTGGGCATTAATTAATAATACTTTCAATTAAAAAATCATTAATTAAAAATCACACGTTTTCAATTCGTGATATGCAAAAATATACAGAGCTGCAGCCATGTCGGCACGGTCAATTTCACAGTAACAAAATAAAATACGGTTAAACAAGACTCAAGTATTAAGCGTCGCTAACAAATACTTTATGTTAAAATTCATTAATGTCTAAAACTCAAAGTTCGTTAAATCTACGTCAGTGGTTGTATAGAGATGGTATATGATTGGCAATATGTGTTCATCACGTCACGCCTCGCACAAAGCAGAAATCGCGCCGTTTGTAAATTTACCACGTTTCGTACAAAAGTAAAGTAATTGATGTAGGAAGCTGTTGTAAGGAATGAGCGATTACATTTTTATATGTAGCTCTTTGACAGTACTTATCTTGGCTAAATTTTTAGGATAACTCACCAATGGAACTCTCCCTGTCTCTAAAAAATACGTTAATTTGATTATTTCTTATCAGAATTTTAGTGATAAGCTAACGCTATTAAACCTTATTACCTATATAAATCTTAAGCATAAGTAAGCTTTGATGAGTTATTTTTTTTTTCTTTTTGGATTAACATAAGCTTCATCGCAATTTTTGCTATATTCAGCATATTGAGTATCGAGTCACGCGCCATGCAATAGTAAATAATAACGTTCATATCTGGCCCTACGTTGTTTTGTTCGTAAACATGCCATAATGAAGTTATTTACGTTCAGTTCGTCAAAACAATATTCAAATTCACGGTGTACTAAAATGTTTTGTGGAGTTAGGTATAAATTTGTACGATCAAAGAAAAATTAAAGAAAATATTTACGTCGATAGTTCAGATTACGGTTTGTTTGTTTGAATTGGTTTGGTTGAACGTACTAACATTAGGATCTAATCTTTACGCGATTACGATGTGTCCCTAAAAGTAAAGTAGGTGTAACGAGGCGTAAAAGGCCTTATTTTAACTGTTTTGAACAATTCTTTAAACCTAAGTCAACTGGGTATAAATATTCGGTATCTACATCATCATCATTCAGAAGAGGTCAAGAAAAATTAAAACGGAATATTATTGAAGACTTCCTGTCCGTGCTACCGCGTAGTAGACCGTTAGTTGGGAAAGCGCCTTTTCGCAATAAACACTAAACTGTCCCCAGTTAAATGGAAATCTATTTCAATTTAAATTCTAATTCACTGTACTGTGAGTGACCAACTTTACTTCAAATAAACATGACATGTAAAAGTGTTATAATTAAACTGCTAATGTACTTGTAAACGACTATAATATAGTACAATAGTACAGTTTGGATAATGAGTACTTTATTATACCTATACAAATCTGAAATAACACCACATAACATATTCGTAATCCGTAAACAATAAAATGAAGTCAAAGCAGAACTTCACGACTTAAAATTGAGTTTTCTGTGAAACGTTTGACTTCAGTTTCTTAATGAGTTACAATTAAATAACTTTGCGGCACGAAAATTAACTCATTTATTGGTCTGTCAAGTTTGAGACATGTATGTAATGAATTATTCAATGAATTTCATTTGTTAAAAACATGTCAGTTGTCAAAAAGTTTGACAATCTCTAAATGCCATTAGGATAACCGAAACCAAAAATATAAAACCCACAATACAGTAATACAAAACTACAGGTTGGCTCGATTTATACTTTGTAATAAAAATGAACTTAGACATAAGTTCTTACCCTGGCTAGATGGAGATATTTAAACTATATAATTTATTACTAACTAAACATTTAAAAAAATCTCATTTTCAAGGAATACAAAAGTGAATTAAAACGGTACCCAGATCAAAAGAAGTCATTAAAATGTCAAGTGATATTTTAACTTTTATGAGAGCTTTTATTGAAAAGAAAAGTTTGTCAAGATAGGGTTGAATGCTTCCTTTAAATGAACTTTTTGCTTGAAGCATGTAGTCATTTTATCATTCATTCATTTATGCACCTGGACAGCAATAAAATCTTGATTATCATTCAAAATTATATGTTCTTTACTAAATATCAAACTAGAAATCATATATTACTAACTCTAATTACAAACAATATTTAATGTAACACATTAATATTTTTTATTTAAAACTTTTACTTGCACAGCCACAACTATCTCACAACATGTTACTGTTTAAGTAACTTACAAAGTATTGGAATCGTATGAACCAGTATTAAATTAAATTATAAAATTATTTTCAACCTCCTCGCCGGATATACTGCTCTTTTACCGAAATAACTATGAAAATTATCATAAAGTACAAGTTTGGGACGTTTAATACTTCTGCATTTCAATAGGAATATAATAAACAACAGTTACATAAACGAAACATTACAAAAAGAAAATATACGGCATATAAAAGATTATTTATTTGTTCATTACGTCTAAATACGCGAACGCATTGCGATAGCTTATAAGGGCAATAACAGGGTCCAATAAAGCGAGCTCTTGATTTACTATTCACCCACGATACAATTGTTTATGTGGACCTCATGTTTTATGAACGTAAAATAACTTTGTGGGTCGTAATAACAAAATTCCGTCTGCGATAAAAGCTATTCGTAGGTGAAAAAAATGTGAGTTATCGAATAGTTGAACAAACCTCGAAAGTTTAACAAACTTTGTTATGAACAAATTCTTCTAATAATTATCGGAATAGATTAAAGTTAAAAACACCGCACCCACGTCGAGTATATCTGTAATCTTATTTATATAGAAACAACAAATGGGTTTATCTCCTCCTCTGGGTTTTGGGTGTCGGTCAAAATCCCAAGAATCCTCTTTCGTGAATACAATTTTTTATATTTACATTTTTATATTTCAGACGTCTTGATGTAAATGATCATAAAATAATCTTTATGTAAAACATCGCCGATAAGAGAACGAAAACGTACGAAATTTTATAAATCAACATCAGCAATTTTTGCTTCAGATTTCAATGTAAGAAAGCCAAGTCTAGTTCCCTTCCTACGCTTGATCTATTTTTAAATTCGATGAATTGGAGAATCGCGTATACAGACAGTGTGTGGGATGCATACAATTTTTAATCGATTTTAATCACTTAGGTTACATACAACTCCACGTGCATTATTTTTATATATGCAAACCAGTTTACTACACTCTAATGATCGACACGTTAAAAGAATTATCTAAACAGCAAGGAGGAGTGTGAACTTCTAATGTCAGGGATATCTTCAAAACATAAGCTGTTTTTTCATAATAATTGAGAAGCTTTCATCATCTCGTCGCAGTTTTTCGCTGCTAATTTACAAATTTCAGTAATTAACGCTAAAGACATTAAATCTTCCTACTAATACAAGATAATACAAATTTTGACAAGAGTGCATTGCTGTATCCCAGTGCCGCCTTAAGCAAGGATCTCTGGCAAAGGATTAAAATCACGTCGCAATCAGTTTGCATAATAGTGGTGACCATTGCCGGACTGTCAAACAGAGGATCAACGATTCGTTATCATTCGAAATTACTCCAAATACCTGTGATCGCCCCAGGAGGCTTCTGGCATTATTTGAACTGGCTGATTCAAAATCATTATGCAAAATGGTCTATTTTCCTAAATACAAAACGAATATTTCCTTTTTTATTTTTGTATTCAAGTTCTTTTATTTTTTAATTAAAAATTAATCTAATCTTCTACCATATATTTTAGAGAAATCTTGTAATTTATTGATATAAGGCTTTCATATTTCAAACTACAATATGAAATGTGAAACTCATTTCAGCAGTTCAAAGAAACATAAAAATTGGGAATGAGAATAATAATATAATAAACCTATCGTTTAGTTAATCGTTTCTAGGTAATTCATCTCAATATTTAAGAGATTTAAAGCTCTTTAATATCTTAAAATCAAATCCTCCATTTATCTAGTACAAAAACACTTACGTACTACAGAAATCCAACTTTGCTCTTAAATTGATATAGAAGATATTGTCAAGCATTAGATTATTGTTCCACAACTCAATAGGGAACTATTTTATCTTAAATGAAAACTTTCATGTTATTTATTATAAAGATTTTATGAGAACTGCTATGATATCTACAGTAAAGAGCATTTTTAGTATTGCGTTCTGTGATAATAATAATTCGTGAAGGTAATTTTACTAAATCACTAAAGTAAATTAAAAGCCGGTTATTGTTAACCGGCCTCCTGTAATTAGATAATCATTTTAAGGTCAGAAAAGTTTGCTATACTGATTGTACCATTGATTGAAGATGATTAAAATCTGAGCAGCCTTCAGCTTGTATAATCAAATATGCATGACGTCATTCCAAAAAACGAATGAAAATGTTGCCCGATTTGTGATTCTGTCCGGCTAGTCGTTGTTTGTAAATGATTCACGTATTCAGCCGACTCAGCCTTTTAATTTTTCCACAAAATTGTGTTTTCAAACATGCATGAATATGTGAACTAGCTACCTTATTTTGTTGTGAATAGAATAATATAATACACGCGTTTGAATAGATATATTCATTTATTAAAAAAGTTCTATGTCTTTTTTTACAATAAATACTGTATGTTTATTAATTAAATGTCGTTATATTTTATGTATGTGGATGTCATGACATTCGGGTTTTTGCCATTTCCATCGAATTGGTTGAGAGATTGTAAGCTTATATCTACTGTGCATTCATAATATGAATTTCAAATAATCATTGTTGCCATATAAATATTGGTATTTTATAATATAATTGTTTAATCTGTTTATTAGGTTCAAACAAATATATCTGTTATATCATTATATATGACGATATAAGTGCTTAAATGATAATTAAAACTAATGTCTGAAATATAAAACATATGGTAACCCTGGTATGGTCGTAAATTTAGATTACCAAGAGGAGAATAGAAACCTCTAACATCCCTATCTTTACAAAAGTGATTTATTAGGAAAAAAACTGTAGTGAATTTCGGTAAGACTTATGGTTATATGGGTTTTAATATCGAATACTCTACATTTCAAAGCTAAATATTTATATTTTATATACGATTTCATTGTTCCAAATTATATTAATAACTTAAAACACATTCAAACCATTAAAAAAACATTAAGGACTTTGTTACATATTGATGATAAATCGGCACCTGGATAGAAAGCTATTTTAGAGGATACTGACAAAATCTCTAATTCGATAATAGGTATGAAAAAATTACAACTGCTTCTAGAGGTTTCATACAAACATTTTACAGGGGCGTTCTTTTGCTCTTGTGTTATGCAATTAATTATTCAAACAAATTAATAGTTTCAATAAACGGTTTTAACTTCCAATCGAGTTACAAAATATCACGGAAAAATATTTCATTATCCGAATACTCGGAACTAATTTTATCTACAACTTAACAACGAAATAAATTTCCGGCGACTCTTTCCTTGGAGTTATTTATGCGGCAATCTCCGCTAAACGCTGTTTAGTTTAAAATTCATTAAACTGCCATTTTGGGGAAGCTTGTTTTTATTTAACTTTTGTAATATTTATTTCTGTCGGATAGTCATCAAAGGGTTTCGGTCATCTTTTTGGGCCGAGTTTTAATTAATTTAGGGGTAGTTTTGAAAATATTTATGTTTTATCTATGTAAGTCATTTTATATCGTAGATGACATTATAAAATTGGCTCAGATACTACGATAACAATTTTACCATCTCTTAGCCATATTATAGGAAAAATAATAACTTTTCCTTCAATGTTCAAAATTCCCGCTAAGCTGATCCGGCTTACAGCCTTTAAAATTCTAACAGCACTTTGCAACTCGCTATTTGAAAAGATGATGTTATTATTATCTAGACTTATTGACTCAATGTATCTTCTACCAGATACAAAAGTGTGTAAATATTACAATTCAGATCAAATACTAGACTATCAAATTGAGCTCACGCTGTGATGCAGTTCCGTTCTGAGACCGCCTTTAGATAAATCCGTGCAATTAGTCTGATTGATTCTTAAGAGAGTTTTACGCCCTTGCTCCTCTAGAACCTTCTATTCAATCAAGCAATATTTAAAAAACCATTCTGATTTTAACCGCAGTATAACTTTAACATTTTGATACATAGAATCGTTTTGAGGTACGTCTATGACAAAAAGATCATATATGTTTAATTATAGCAAGATAATAAAATGTTAGATGGCATTAGTAAACCAGACCAAAAATATATTATAAATATAAGAAATACATTTATTTATAATTTTTACAACAATTGAAATTGTATACTTCTTGAAAGCGTCTTGCGAACGAAACCAGTAAATTGAGATTAAATTTAATGCAACGGAACCTTGTACTCGGAGTGAAGTGCTGCTGGTACAGCGTTAATTTTATTTGAGTCCATGTAGGTCTTATTTATGAGTCTAGACCGAGAACGCTAAATACGAAAACTTAAACATATAACTGGACACTAGACTTATGTAAAGAGATATAAATGTTGTTATCGTTATTTAAGTACATATAATTTACATGATAGCATACAAAAACCATAACACGTTTTCTTCATATTTCATCAATAAATAATAAGCCAGTGTCGCTAATATGCGTATACATACACTAATAATGTACAATATGTGATGTTAATTATGGCATAAACTATGAAATTGTTCAAAATATATTGTAATATTAAACAATTTAAATGGAAATGACAAAGGGGAAATGTAAAAGGAACCCTGTAACACTATCAATCGTTATATTCTTTATCTGCATTCCTACAAACCGATGGCTTCAAGTATTCCATAGACCACTTGTTATTGTCATAACCAAAGTTGCGGTTGGCTGATTTACAAGTGACGATCATAAACCCAGCCGTGCAAGACGAATCAAGGTGGACGGTACTGACCACAGAAAAGCCAGATTAAAATTTTAGTTACATTTTACAAAAATGTAATCAATACGCCAGCTTAGCAAATATTACGCAACGTACATGTATTTTTATATTTTTTAGCATCATTTTATATTTAATATATATCAAACGCTGCCAAGAACACACTTCGTATTAAAAATATCTAAAAAGAAGGCCCAATGTTTTAATATACAGTCGAAAAAAAATCTGCTTAGTAATGCAATGAAAACATTTTTAAGACAGATTCAGAGCGATATACCGCGAGTAATAGAGCAAGTCCAGATGTTTTCAAACTCCTCTCTCTGTCTCTATAAGTGTCTGCGGATATCTTAAACTGTAGGACCAATTGAAATTAAATTTTGCGGTAGTTCAAAGTAATTTTCAACCCGCAATTCCCTAGGGATAATATACTTGAATCGATACATACTAAACTTAATCTTATAAACCTGTAAATGCTTAACCCTACCTTCTAATATCACGTCGGCTAAAATTGAGATATAATTGTAATAATAGCGTTAAATTCACTATTGTTTGGTTCAAAACATGCTAACCAAAGGCATAAGGGACTCGTTAGAATATCCATACTAAAAAATAAATAGTTCATCGAAAAATGGATAGAATAGCCGCTCTCGTATACAGCGATATTTCGCAAACATAGCGGACGAATTCGCGGGAACTAGTGTATAATTAAAATCTTACGTTTTTGCTTGCCCTGATCTCGAAACATCACAATGTGAAAAACAATCGCTCAGTTTTTGTAACGTCACAAAGGTTTGCTGCAGGCGTTTCGTTGTCTTCAGTATCACGCTTTATACAACCTCCACTTCAAGATGGTCCTTTCATTCGGTTTGCATGCACTATATGAATAAGACGATGGGAATGCAAACAGAAAAATACTCTGGTGGTGAAAATATTTTATGTAAAGCTACATACCTACCTCTTTGTTTACCCATATTAATTGAAAATACTTCATCATTAGGTGTTTTGAAAAAAAAAACCTATAATTTTGTAGGCTAAATACTTGCGCTACTAAATATTATTTAAGATAGCAGGATTATCTTCATAGGACGAATCCCCTTTCTCTTGCATATGGGGATCTTAAATCACTCAATGCATATGATGTACATCATTACTCTTCTTAACATAAAAACAATTAACAAAAAAATAATTTTAATAAATAAAGGAAACAATGAATATATATACAATATATTAACTATAATTCACAGTTTTTATAAATAAAACGTCAAAATGATAGTCTGCCATAGTAGATTCAAACTTTTTAATTTATATTTTTGAAATGGGACAGTGTTGGCAATCGCAGAGGTCTGACTACACTGGACACTTAACTCATGTCTTGTTCATAGACGTAAAATACGAGGGTATTTCAAAGACTGTGGCATGTCATGTATCCATCTTGTCGGTCTTTGATCGTATATTTGTTGGTCCTTTTGTCATGACAAATGCAAGATTGTGCGGTTTAGGCGTCCCAAAAGCTTTAAAGAGAAAAATCTAACTTTCATATTAAACTCACAGCATCTGTTTCATTCGTATTAATTAAGACAGACATCGTAAAACGCGCGGTGTTTATATTAACACAGTAAATATGTATATATAAAGTAGTCAATGTGTTGATCTTACTAGATCCGATCCGATGTTAGCTACCAAGATATTTCAATATACACAAAGGATTGGTTTTAAAGTTAACTGTCTGTTTAAAGGCTCTAATGGCTCAAAACTTACGCCATCTGAATGCGATAGTTGAACACTCTCTCGTTTGATTTATATATGTACTAAAAGCAACGTTTTCAGTAAAGAACAAACTGTAAGTTAAAAGCGTATTACAACTAAAGTTTAGGTTTAGTTAATAAATATCAGCTTGGGTGTATGGCGGATGTCCAAAGCCTAGTCAGAAACTGGACAGAATGTGAAAATTGCGCGCTTCGTTCCATTGCATTTTTTATTAAAGCAAAATGAGAGGTTACCCTTTTCAGGTAAATATGAATATGAAAATTACCTGCATTTAAGTAGCTCCCTTATGACAGAAGCAATATCCATCCATCGCGTTGACTAATGAAAAACAAAGGAAAGCCGGTAGCCACGCGCTTTCTTTTTTAATTTAAATTGCAGACTGCATATAGGTGCAGTTTTATCAAATATAATTCGGGTCCTTTGAAATCCATTTATTACGTTGTTTACGGTTTGTTTCCAAAGAGGTCCAAGTAACGCTTGGACACCTCTTCAAGCTGCAAGATAAGATTAATGAAATATTAGTTATTATATTATATATATATATATATATATATATATATATATAATATATATAATACTATATATATAATACTATATTATATATATATATACAAACAGGAACTTAATGTTAAAGTTCTCCGATATACCAGCATGCCCTTGGAATAGCTCTAGCTAAATGGATCGATTTTACTGCACTGCAATTCGCGAATCACATATTTTGAGTTGGTTAAAATACTATAACAGTTCTCCACCATTTACAACCAAGATAAAACGTGAGAAATATAAAAAGTCTGATAAGCTTTTATAAAAATAATAAGCATTTAAGGAGCACCATTATTTGAATAAAACAGCATTTTTGTGGTATAAAACCATGTCATGGGCCTAAAAAATATTGAGCATTTATGCTCAGGCTGTACGTAGGTATTTGGTCAATTTTATTTACATTCGCTCCTGTCTTGTGCCTTGCATCGTCTAAGATGTAGCGTACCACTTACTGAGCAACTGACGAGAAGTGAGCCACACTTTGTAATTTAAAACCCTTCCACATGATAACGTTTCATACATACACGTTCTTATATTTTATTCTCTATGTAGTAACTTGCAAGTGATTTTACTTAGCTCGAGAAAGCCTTCTTATTAATATGAATGAGTTTTATGTTCAAATTGCAGATATAACTTAATACTATAGTGTATTTATCGTATTATAATTATAATGGGTATAAACAGGAATTTATAGATATCAAAACATCAGACGTGGTCACAGAGAAACTGTATTACAGTCGCACGGATTACAAATGGTAATTATGATATTATTTATCAGATATTAGATATTTTGCATAGAACAAATATCTACAAATCTATCTTCCGGCTGGTATACAACTGAAACACGAACGATACCTCGTCCGCTCGTAATGTCACCGGTGTAAGTAAATATCGTTTTACAAGAAGAAAAAAATAATATAATGGGGAAGTAAAGGATTGTTATGTGCTGATATGGTATAATACTTTGTTGACTTTAGCGTTTTTACTTCAATTACCACTTCTCTTCTAGTTCCATCGCTCAATCAAACTGAGCTCCGTACCAAATATTGCCTGTATTAATAACAACTGGTATATAAATAAGCAACCCTACCTGGCAGCCCAATTTACAGTAACAAACTTTGTATACGACACCCGGCCTGTGCTGTGCTATTTCCGATTGTCAAACGAGTCCTTAACTTCAACGGCTTTTAAGCTTCAAAGCTTTTCATAAATTAACGATTAATTTAAGTAATAATAATTATTAGAGAATCAGTGTTATTATCGACTATTGAACACATGTTTATCTTTTAATGCTGCAACAGTTTAACGTTGTTATATATTATATTATGATTATAACTATACTTTTAAAATGAATGACAAAAATTTATATGTATTAAAAGAAACAAGAATTTTAAATATTTAAATGGAATGTATGAATATAGTATTTGGAAAAAAAATATTATGAGAAAAAAGTTACATAGCTAATGTTGAATAGTTAACCTTAATATATATATTACCGAGGTCTGCTAACTTACTTGTCTGCTGCTTATTGTGCAAATTACTTATTTATAATTTGAGTACAGACGTTTTAATATAAAAATATTTCAAACAAACAGTCTTTATCCTCAATTATCTTGGCGCAGTTCTTTCTCTTAATTCCTCTCGCCCGGTAAATATGCAAATTACGAGGAAAATTTAAAATATGCTTAAATGCGATAGTTAGTATAATCAGCTCTGCGGAATTCTTTGTTAAAGGCTTAAAGCATATTATTAAATACCTACCCTAAACATATTTATAGAAAAACTTGCAAGAAAGAATGAATGATTTTAAGTTCATTGTGAGAAGAACCTGCAATAAATGTTCCATTGCTATCTTAATATAAAAATATATTAACTTCCCATTTTTAAACTAGGTAATTCTTTTAACGTATTTCTTAACTAGCGCAACTTTGTCGCGCTTTCTTCGGCTTGGTAAAGAAAATGAACAAAAAAGTGGTGTTAAACAAAGCCAGAAGTTCTTATAACGTCAGCGAAAGATTATAAGATTTATATGTATAATAACTTTTGAATCAATGTTGCTGTGCTTCAAACGTAACAGCGTCCGTCTATCAATACTATTCTGTACTGTAGAATGTTATGTAAATATTTTGTTTGGAAAAAATGAAATTAAAATATACTAATAATACTAAATAATATATCTATTAATTGCTCCCTATCCTATCCTATAGTTCCTATTGCAACTGGCAATGCCAAAGGTAGGATTGAGATTTTTAAGATATGTTGTATTGAGTTTAGTATTTGTCTAGTAATACTCGACCATAATTAACAAATGTCATATATTTTCCACTCTTATCGCCTTAGATCAAAATGACGTGCGCTAAACACAATTGTCCACTTTACATAAAATCCCATCAAATTTATTATTATTTTGTAACACATTGTTTGTAGGGCATCAATCAAAACGGAAAAAATTACAAAATTAGGGGCATAAGTGGTTGTTTACTAAGCTAAATAATTAACTGTATTTTTCGAATTAAGTCGCGGGAACTGTTTTAGTGGCTGGATGAGGAAGACCGAGGACCGAGTGTTATGGCGCTCCTTGGGAGAGGCCTATGTCCAGCAGTGGACCAATATAGACTGATGATGATGATGATGAACTGTTTTAGTTTCCGGGATGAAAAGTATCTTAAAAGTTGCCCACGGAGTGTGGTGCCTTATACCCACAAACAACATTCTAGGAAATTAGCCCATACAACCAGAAAAACAGAAACAAAATTTGAATTATTACATCCTCCTGGCTCGATTTTTAGTACTTTATTTTAAATATACAGCAATTCAATCTCTACAGTTTTATTATACGTATTTATTAAATTTATAGACTCCATCAGTCCGCTCTCTACTTATATCCTTATGTTTTATTTTTTTAATGAAAAGCCATACAAATATTCGGTTATATTTAGGTTAATTTCGGTTTATTTCGGTTTACTCATATGTGAAAAATTAAACTATAGTAATGAGAACTGTAGGGAACTATTGAATACTTTAAGGCTATCATACAAAACCTAGCACCTGTTAAAAACACATTTTACTACGGATAAATAAAAACTATAAGCAAAACTGAAAACTAGCTTTACACGTAGGGCTGACACGTAGGTCAAGAAAATATTTAATTATTTATTCAATTATCTCGTGGGCCATTAATGATGAGATTACATTTTAACATACATAACAGTATATGAGTATGATTCTTGATGTCTTAAAATTAAGAACTTAATGGGCAATCTTTAAAAATATATATGTATTTTTCCTAGTAATTTCAATTACTAGGACAATAGAATATATTTGAAGACATCCACGTGGCCGTACTCTTTTCATTTAAATTTGGATTATATTTGATTTCTTTCTTAATTTAATTACGTTATAATTCTTGCCTATAAAAAGAGGCTAATAATACAGTAGAGTCTAAAACTTGGGCCTAAAAAAGTCATACGTAAAAATCACTTGAAGTAGCTTTCCGCGTTAGCATTTTAAGAGTTCCAATCCAAAGCATAACTGTCGATTGATCAAACATTGCAGCATCAATCTACATCTCTAATATATGAGTGGTTGGCTAAGTTTTTTTTAAATATAGCGCTTTTTTATTCTATCTCATTAAATTAATATCAACCCTAGCGCATAGATTCGAAAGCTAAGCTTTAGGTACAAAAAGCGGCACTAATGCCAAGGGTTCTTAATGTAATGGACGTTAGAAGTTTTAATATACGGCCACTAATAGAACAGGGGTGAACTTTTGCACGCGGAATTTGGGACAGACAGCCCGTAAGGATGAATTTTATAAACGGAAAACGGGAATCGTTGTTGAATTTCTTTTTTGTAGAATTTGGCAATATTTGAAAATATGACATGTACACCCAAAGAACGCGTTTTGTTTGCTTGGTTTGGTCAATAGTAGTCTACGTGTTATAGACGCAATTTATTTATTATTTATTTATTTATTTATTTATTTATTATTATTATATATTAATCTGGAATACCAAATGTATGTTCTAAAATGATAGCATGTAATTGTACTTACATGAAAAAGAGCGGAATACATTAAGTATCAAACGTAGATCTCAAACTTTATACCAAATTTTATGTTCCCCATTTTTTTTGTCAATAAAGTCAGGACGAGTGTGTATCGTTTGTTTAGGCACTTCCAGGGCACGTGCTCACTCGTTCGGAAATTAAAAACATGGCTTTCGAGTTTAAAGAGGAAACTTTCCCGCTAAACTCGATGTCTGGTGAAAAACTTTTTTACTGTACAAATACAATCGTATCCTTTTTATGGGGGATGGATTTAAATAGTGGGTATAAGGAAGTTATTTTCCTATAACGAGGTTTTTATTCGACCGACACGACGTATAAAGAATCAATAAATAAAAACTGCATTGTTCATAATAAAGTGTGTTTACTCGAGAAGTGAATAGATATATTGTTTAATCACATGGTTCGTTAATTTCATCAGTAGCAGCTCTGAAGCCTTAAGATATTTAATACCACAAAACGAAAACAACTTCACTCATTCCACTCCAGGAAAATGATTTGTCATATAATTGTGTAAATAGGCTGTGTCAAATGAAAATAAAACTCAACAGTAAGTTGCATTCAAACCTTTACTGTGACGCGAAGAATAGTTAGAATAGTTTGAAACTTGGCATGTCTTGAGCCAATAAACAAATCCAAAGCCAATCATCCGTGTATCTTTAGATCACAAAAATCTAATTCCAAAAAAATGGTTACATATGTATCTTTATTTCCCTACATTCATTCGCTTATACTCAAAAAGATGGGGCGAAGTTTGAAATTATATTTATACTGTTTTATGCTTAATTCTATACTAACCACATATTCAATTAGCTTACTTATTAGGAGACAGAAAGGATATAATTCTAGAAGATATAAGGACAATAATGATAATCGAAAAGAATAAATTCAAATATAATAAAAATATTTATAAAACTCCCTAACGTTTTAGGTTAGACTGTCATATGATACCTAGAAGTCAGTCCGATAGAAAACATAATTTGAAAGGAGTATTACTATAACAGCACCATACAAGTTATTCGAAGTTATTTTGTCCCAATCTATTAAATTTTATTTTGCGAGGACCAACAATATAAAATAGAACATAATCCTGGCTTGTTGGACCTACACTTTATACGGTAATATTAAACGGGGCGTAAAACCTTCACCGTAATCTGTACACGACACTCACACGGCCAGTAAGACGTGGTACACACAATTTTTTATATTAATGTGTGATGTGATGACCAAGGGAAATAGAGATAATATTTTTTAAATGTAGTTATATATTTAGTTTTAATATTTACGCAAATAAAACAAAATTTCCAGATCTATGACAAAACTACGAAGAACACCTTGGCAACAATACTCGTACCGGACACAATATGCACTGTATTGTGTAGTAAAATTTTTAATATTATTAAAAAGTGTTGAAATTATTTCTAAATACATATTTTCGAGAAAATAACAAACGTGTGTATAAAATAGCTAAAGAATATATATAGACTTAATGGAATTCGCGAACGGTGCTTCGCCAAAATTAGCGATACCGCGAATGGTGGCGCTAGTTAATAAATTTATTAAATCTGCACCAGAGCAAGATATATTTGTGACAGGCTTGTTGAGAATGAGTGAAGCCTGCAAGGAGGTTTTATTTTTAAGTATACCTATACTTAGAAATTACCTTAACCTTAACCTTAAGGTATCTTATTTTACATCAAAGTGTGTTAAGTAAACCAATAATTCATTTCATTTTTTTTAGTGTACCGTTATTTATCATTGATACCATGTGCGCAGGGTCTTACATACCTTTATGTCAAGCGTGGATATTCAGTTATTCTATTATCTCATTTAAGTTGTGGACTTTTAGCCCCAAATAACATAAGCAGCATAGCGGTTGAGGTTTATGACAGGTTGTAAAACTAAAATTAACAGCGTTATAAGGGTTTGTCAAATATTTTAAGGTAATTTACCTAAAAAAGGTGTAATACGTATAACGGAAGATGTACATAAACAAAGTATTAATTTCTTATTTATATCTATTAAATAAGTTATACGTATTAATAATAAGTTTACTTAGGTATACATATGTCATTAAAGCATGTGATAACTATAGAGTTTAAAATACATATGGTAAATAATAATACTTTGCAACGGATTGTAGGCGATTCATTATTACTATTATTTATGCCGACTTTGGGACGGCGATAATAACTTAAGAGATAAATAACGTGAATCTGAAGAACTGGCCTTAAATCTGATTTTCTTATTTGTGTTTAAGCAGGAATAAAAATATAATTTATAGAGATCATTCTGAATAAATCTTATTAAGTATTATAAAACAGGAACTCAAATAAGAAATCTAAAATCAGGCTCAATGTCGTAAATCTAGAAACAGAAAAACGTTATTTATTTTTCAATTTTTCATTCGTAATAACTTACTTCATATTATTAGAAAAGACGAGAGTAAGAATGTGAAAGGATAATAAAATCGCGGCGAGCCATCCCATGAGATTGTTTCGACAAATTGCTAGCTAGGAATTTAATATAAATCTGGCTGAAAGGGGTCTTTCGGACCCATGATTATTACACACTGAATATCCTATTTTTCAAGGTTTGTAGTCCCACTAAAAAGTACGTATAAAACAGTGGTCCAAAGATTTTTATAACTAAATCCACAGAGTAAAATATAAATATATTGAGTATTTAGTAGTTGAGGCGTATAATGAGTATAAACACATGAAATCTATTCATAAATCGTTCCATCAAATGTAATTTCAGGAAAATAAAGTATATTTAATTATATTTTAATCAAAAGCTTCCACAGTTATTTGCAATGCACTCAAAATATCGTGAAAACCCCGAATTTGCATTGAAATGAGCGCGAAATGACCGCGACCCCTCATTAGGAGAGGAGTCTTCAGAACTAAGTACTTACGTCTTTGTATGTCAGAATAAAATATGGTATGAAATTGTAATTTCACAATCATAGGGGTAGACAAATATGTTAATAATCATTCGTAAAAAATACTCTTACCATCTCAGCGTAATTTGGAATATGGATGATATCTCCAAGGTCTTTAAAACTACCTCTAAGAGTAAATATATTTTTTTAATACATACATGAAAATATAAACAGAACTATGCAACACAGATACGGAATTTATAGCCAGATAGCCAGCCTCTTTACATAAAACAGTCGCTAGTAGTTAGTTATAAGGTAAACTTGAACTTCCGAATATATTCGTTAACTTATTTTTACTTGGATTTGTTACCGCTAACTTTTCACGAACGACGTCCAGAAGCAAAGACCGGCTTTGAGTTTCTGACAAAGACATACCATATAAATACTGTCTATGCCGCGCTACTTCCTAAGCTCGCCACCATTGTAACAAAAATGTTATATTTTATGAAAAACATGCATTGTCCGCCATGAAATGTGGTGACGTACAGGGTCCAGCATTTGCATATTTTGCGAATTTTTCCCGGATTTAAAGGAAGAAAGAGTTTTTTTTCCACTTAAATTGTGGAAATGTTTTACCCTAAGTAAGTTTTCTAGAAGCGTTAATAAAACATTTAATATAATTACAGTAGTGCATTCATGTAATAAACAGCAATAATGTTACATTAACTGCGTACTAAATGAAATCATAATATTACTGTATATGTATGTACGTATATATAGGTCAAACGCGCGTATTATGATAAATGTACGTCAATGAAACCACAGGGAACACCTGAAATATAATAAACATATAAAAGGTACTGTACAATTACAGTAACATAGTATTGGAGAGTGTAAAATTCAAGCGAATTTTTCCGCATTTTCAGTTCAGTCTGCAGGGACATCGGAATGCGTCCACTTGCTTTATTACGTCATGCGCTAAGTTAAAAGCAATCGGCGGAAATTACACTTGCCAGTACTGAAAGAACACATAATGTCCAATATCATGAACAATGTCAATATCTAAGTTTATTGCTAGTTCTTACTCTAAAGTAGATAGACCGGTGAATAGCGTATTAGGCATTTAAATAATATTTCTAAAATTCTAAAGGCAAATTATATTACATAGAGATTGACGTTTCTTGTGTTCGTTCAATCGCGGTCAACGAGGTCAACTTTTGTAGAAAAGGAAAGAAACTTTTGTTTACACATATTAAAACAAAGACAAGTAGAACTCCTTTAAAATCGCCTAAAATATCGTGAAATTCTCTGTAATTAATTAACCGTTACGTTACGGAGAAGTTTATCAAATAAAGGCAAACTTATCCGGAATTATCATGATTAGTATTTTTTTATATTGACCAAATTTTGTAGATAATTGACGAAACAAACTGGGCGTAGTTTTTACCGTGGTGTCATGCAAGAAGCACATCCCAAAAATATTCTCCTGTCAAAGTGTTAATGGCCCGTGCATTGCACACATTGACGTAAACTGTTAATGGAACAGTCAAGTGGTCCAGGCTGATGCTTTTTAATAGAAATATTTTTAGAAACATTCAAAGCGCTATCAACACATTTTCATATTAAATTCTATTGAAAATTCGTTTCAATGCGCAACGGGTCTCATATTGAAAGCATTAAGGCGTCTATACGAATTCATGGCCGATAAACTAGGACTTAGCCCCGTGTGGTTCAAACCAGGGATCGATAATTTATAACGACACTTTCTCTAAGAAACGCATTCCACTTTTATACTATCACCTCAAATGAAAGCTACGAATAGAAAGATAGCGTTTTGAATTAATTATCTTATATTTATACGTAAATTCTTCGCTCTAGACTTTAATATGTCATCAGTTGAAATCGTCAATGCTTTGAAGTAGCAAATATTCACAAGTACTTAGTTGTGGTATTGAAACGATTACATTCGAATATACTGAGCATCAATGAATAGATCTCTGAATACACACCTTGTTAGCGCTACTGTAATAGGGCTATGGATATTCAATTTTCATTTAACGAAACAAATAAATAATTACTTATTTATTAAAGGTGACTTTCACAAGAGTGCTGTGGTGTAGGAGTTTCGATGCCGTGTTTTTAACAACGTTTGGATGAAGATAACGATGAATGGGGTAGATTTGGAACCGAGATATTCTTCTGTGGCTTTATTTGCCACTTAGCCTAGTCAATGATCGATATATAGTACCTCGATATATTATACAAGGAATCTAAATAATAGCATAAATAGAACGTCTTTAAAAATGTGTTCACAATTCTGTTTCAATATTATAAAAAGAATCTCGTTATTTATTTCAAATTCTCTATAACCAAATGAATGTTACACGATTTACTGATACGTCATCAATAAAATAAAAACTAAGTAATCGTTACCCTTAAATATAAATTTGACAACCCTAACCCCTGAACCAGCCAATTAGTTGTGCTTAAGTCCTATTAATTCATGAAACAAACATTCATTGAATGTTCAATTACCTTTAAGATTTATTTATACAACCTTCCTCTTGAAACATTGTCTATTAATGCATTCAAATTTATTTAGTACGACGCTAAAAAGCCGTCTTTTTATGCCATAGAAAAGTATAGGTATAGTCATTTTATGGTGGTCGATCATTTCATAAAATTATTTCATGTCCTGGTCATGCCAAGCTAATAAATTCACGGACACCGTAAGAGTATATATATATTATATATATTTGTGAAGATAAATTGTTTAATTATTAGCTAAGACAGTTGGGTAGGTTCCGATTACTCCACAATATAAATGGCAGCGGTGAAAATAAATTGTATTTTAACACAAATTAACTTTAATCCAATAATTGCATTAAAATATCGTGTTAATCCACATATATTATTTAAACAAATTCACACATCCTTAATAATATAAATAAAGCATGCTACAATTCAGTATTCTATAATTAAAGTTTATCATTGCATAAAATAACATTAGTTTGCTTAAAAATGTATGGATAATCAATTTGAATTGTTTTATTTGAATTAGTATTGTATTATTTTTCTATATTCACAGAAGTACTTAACAACTGTGAACTTAATCCACCCTGTAAGCTTACACAGATAATGTGAAGAGTTTTATACAAATAACAAATCAATGCAACAGTTCCAGACTACATACAAATGACGTCATAGTGAGCGATCATTCAACGTACCGGCCCTAATTGGTGGTCGCGTGTGATCGAGAGTTTCAATGCAACCATTCGCTCTGCAGACCATTCAATACGTCATAGATCTTCATTCTCTCACGTAAATTTATCATTATTTCGATGGATTAATTGAATGGATTTTACTTTATTAAAAATCTTTAAAATATTCTATTTAAATTCCCGTACAAATTAACATCATTCAAACTTACCTTTTTATTATATACCTAACAGTTCTACGAATGCATTTAATGTTATAACGTTGCAATTAACGTATTTAATTAGACACATCTTATCATATAAACTTTTTAGTGTAACTTATGCTAAACTATGAACATTAAGACTATTATACGCTATAAATGAGCTATCAGGTATATCCTCCAACCTCCTCTTTTCAGCCAAAGAAGTCTCTACCAATAAAGGAAATGAATGAAAAAATACGAAAAAGCATGTTTGTACAAAGACATTACAGAATGAGCTAATTAACTTCTACGAGAGTTCGGTCTCGTTATGTCAAGTTTATTTGCACAAAAATCACTAAATGTGTACCTTCATCAAAATTCCATGCGTTCATTAAGTTTCCGCGGAACAATTCCATTTCTAGACATTCCGGGGATATTCTGCGTATTGATTTTACTGTACAGTGTGTGATTAAATAGATAACGCGATTCGCCACCTATATCTTGGTAAAGGTTCTAATAGTTTATTTTATGAATTTGTTACATAGATATGACCGACCATATACGGCTGACATAGATAATAGAGTTAACCGCGATGCAATGGGAGGCTAGAATGTGTTCCCGACCTTTGAGGATGTAGAACCTCGTATCGATTCCAAACTATATCCAACTGAGCTTAAATAGACGTCCAGCATAAGTAGAATTTAAACTTAAGTCACCAATGTTTCGTCGTCACCCCGTATATCCGTAAAGAAACAACAATGAAGTCTTTTAGACTCCTAACAATGGCGGCAAGGAAAATGCGACTACCGCTGTTTCAAATTATAACCGTCACGTCAGTATGTCATCACGTAATCATAACATTAACATTTTGCAATACATTAGCAGTTTCACAACAAATGAATAAGTTTCACGCTGGCATAAACTTCAAGAATTGTGACTTCAATATAACTTTTGAAAAATACTTAGTGTAATTTCATTTATTTACTTAAACGCTAGCGCAGCGATCCAAATTGGGATTTCGCCTCCAAGACCAGACAACGCCACCTCGGCGTTGCCACGCCGCCAATCATGTGCTAAACAACACTAAAATACTTAATATAAAAAAGCTAATCTGATATACGTGAATAAATGTCGTTCTTGGTGGATTATATAGTTTGAGTCAAACAATGGTTTTCTTATTAGGTTTTTAAATATTCATTGGTCTCATCCATCCATGTTAATGCTATGATAATAATGATAAACTTTGGAACAAACACTTTGGAAAACCTTAGATTAAACTAAAATTATTTCCGCCACAGTCGTTTAAGTTTATCCCATGAATCTTGAAAAGGCTATAAGAACCTCATGGCATAAATGAGTCCATAACTTTTTATTGAAACATAATTCGTTATTTAAAAAAACCTACTACTCTGTTACTATTATTACTTCACAATATAATTCATTAATTGTTGAGATTTTTGTGGGTTTTTATGTTTATTCTATATATTTATTTATATTGTGTAAATACATTCTTACTACAAAGAACGGAAAGCAGAAGAGTTTCACTTGAATTATACTTTGTTTTTATCTGATCTCATAGTATAAACAAAGAATACATATAATTCACGTACTACGGTCCTTACATAAATTTTAAATTATTCATTATACTCGCCCATACAAAATTATGTTATGCAAATAAACAAATTTGGCAAAACATTTAAACTAATGGGACATAAACGTCCACATCTTGAATGCCTAAACTTTCCAAGATTTTCTCTATTCATGCGTCTCAATTATTAAAACATCGTAATTATAGTTCCCACTGTAGCCGCTCTAATTGCACAAAGTTTTCTCCTTTCCTTCATTAAGACTGTTCAAATTCCCACCGAGATGCGTCAGCCCATTCCTAGATACTTCTATTTAATACGCTGCAAAGTGTGAGTGAAAATTAATTTAGCTAAGTTTAAGGTGTTAAAGTTCTATACGTTGTTTAAAGTTCGTTTTAATGTAATACATTCTCAGTTTTGATTTTGTACGAGACTTTAGAGAGAAAATGTTTCATAAGCCAGAGACTAACGCACGAGATCAAATATGATCGCTTGAAACTTATGTTATAAAACCCAAATTAAATGAGAATTCACAAAATAATTATTCTATATTGATATATTTACTTTTAACATTTTCTACATCTCATAACTGTTGTAAGAAATCTTATTGTATCAAAACAAAGATTTCGTCCCGTTTCTTGACTTGGTAACTCGCTGGTCATCAATCTTGAGCAAATCTTTTTTACCAAATGCCTTTCTGATTACATACAGTGCCAGGGCGGAATATATTTGAAAATCGAATGTGTTCCATCCTGTGGGTAACGAGTTTTGTTGCGAGCTTGGTTTTGGGAATTTTGAGGTATCCCTGATGTTAGAAACTATTTCTTTTTGTATCGTATACAGGTACAGAATATAATATAAAATGCAACCTGTATAAGAAAGAAAACTTTCTGTGCAGAGTGAGGTAGATTTTAATCTTCTTCAGGTTTGTCTCATCGATTAATGAATCCTGAAAAGTTGCTAATTCCGCCCAAGATTCGACACATAATAAAATATATAAAACAAGAAAGTATTATATTTTTGAATACTACGTACTAATAAAAATTCTAAGAATATATCTTTAAATAACGTTTAAGAAATAAATTCTTAATAATCTAATATGGGTAACTACTTAAGATAAACAATCTGAAAATAAATTCATATCTATTAATGGTTAATTGAATTATGTCTTATTTAATCCGTATAATGAAGCTTATTTATTTACAGCTCTGAAGGCATTCATTATGTAAATCCGTGCTCTATCCAAATTGCCCTCTACCACGGAACGTAAATCGACATTTTGTGTGAAAATGTAAATACTAACATACTACGAAATATGTATGTAGTTTGAGTCCGGTAATATAACAAAGCAGCTAATGTTTTAACATCTATAGAAATTTGACAAATTTGTATTATGTTCTGCATCAAATGTAAACACATTTCGGAGTCTGATTAGATTTTCACTTTTATGGCAAGGAGTCTAAGGTTTTACTTTATTTGATTTGATCAATAAAAGAAACTCCTACACGCTAAAGTAGTTCTTACAATACTAGTAATATTATATTTTACATTGTTTTGTTTGTATATATTTTTAAACAGAATAAGAGATTGTATTCTTCTACATAAATATAACGCAGTAACTCCTCAGTATCCCAAAAAGTTTTGGAGAACCTAATCAAGGCTTACAAATGATTAACTGATATAATTTATGATTTTGCAACATCGCTTCATAGTACGGGGGCGTGAACCTAATTATGGCCGCTTATTTTGCCGTGAAAATGTGACAGTTCGTTAGTCCGAATCTTACTGAATATAATGCTTTATTACATTGTTCTTGCTAGCGACGCAAACATTTTTATTATTCTTATAACTCGCCTCTTAACAAGAGAAGTAATTACATAAGCGACTTTTATTTCTTAGATTCTCCTTGGTTACATTTAACGTATACGTATGTACATGTTATAGCAGTTATAAGTTATCTATAGATAACATCTTAAAGGTTTTAGCGAAGAAATTATTAAGTCAGTTAAAAGATGTAGGTCCCGCTCGCTCGTGAGTATTATAAGAATATTTTTGATATTGTCTCGTTGGAACCGCAACGCAAGACACAACTAATATAGGGAAAGAAAACACGCACCACGTCCCACTTCTATACGGACAGTATTAATTATTAAGAAAAATGTTCCACATAAGTCGTCAGTCTCCTGTGAGACTCGCGCGCGCCGACGTATCCGAGCGATTGCTTATCAAAGCCATCGCTAGGTGGAGAGGCCACTTCAGAGAGTTCCACTAGCGTCATCTGTTTGCCGTCTCTCGAAGTCCAAACACGAAAAAATAACTGAATTTTAATGAATCCTAACAATTTAGCTTATAATAAAGATCTTCAGTATATTAAACAACTTATGTATACAGAAAGGTGCATTTAAGGTTCTTTACTTAGGTTTAATAAATAACAACAATAAATCAAAAGGTGAGCCATTTAAATTAACAATTATAGTTATATGACTTTACAAATACAAAATATTGTACTAATTTAAATGATCTAAAACTATTTTAATTATGTGTGAAAAAAGTTTTCACTAGAAAGCTAACATAAATTTCAAGCGCAATTCATATGGTTACAAACCGTGACTCAAACAACTAATAACTATTGAAATAAAATATTTTCACAGTTAGACAACTTTGTTTCAGTTAGACCAATTATAATATTTACCTGTAAAATTATAAACGAATTTATGACATATATATAAACCTGTTGCAGCTGCTGACTCGATTCAGTCTGAGTTTTATTGAATTATCAAGAACAATGTATAAAATGTTAGGTACTAATAAAGTTTACAATTTTTCATTGTATTCCAACAGAACAACAAACTCCCAGTAGCTAAATATCTAAGCATGCTTTTTAGACAATTGTCTTGCTTAAAATTATATTTAGTACGCCACATATCTTAAGCTGTTCACGTTGCTAAAAAGAACGAGTAGGTACAGCTTTATAACAGATATACCATTTCCTAACCTGCTGCTTTAAAATAAGGATCAAATTTCCGTGTTCAACTTTGTTGCTTAGGTTGTTCCTCACATGTTTTCAGTACACTTTATTCACGGCAGCGTCACATTAGTTTCAGAGCCTCACCTGCGTTTCTTAGTCTGCAAACATATTTTACATTGCTTTTGATTTGGGAAGAACCATATAAAGCCAGTAACTGCGTTGCCAGATATGTCTGAGTTATAGTCAGCTGCTGCGCTCTCGCGTCTGTTTTATGACTCTTGAGAACATTTTTCAAGCTAATTCATTTATATTAATTATAACTGTTGTACGCTGATACATAAATTTTTAGATCAGAGTAGATGTCTGTTGTTTATCAATTTATCTAGTTGGCACGATCACCTTTAAAAACGATGATTGGAAGGAAAATTATATCAGCTCAATAATAGCTATATAAATATCAATAAGCTGATACAATTTTGCTTCCAATTAAAGTATGTAACAATACAAGTCATATGTTTTTAATTCAACATTCATATCCCAAGTATTTGCAGTATAATAAAGCATATTGTCACTTGAGATGATCATATCAATAGTACTTTATATCGTATAAGTGTGTAACTTTTGTTTTTTGAAGGCAAATCAGAACTACAAAAATCGAATGTGACATCATCAAGAGCAGAACAATGCTCGCTGTGTCTGGCATGGCCAATCAATTTACGTGAATCACCTCACGTCGTGGTATTGTCCTGGCACGCCACTACAATGAGTCCTACTGCTTCACATTTACTGGAAAATAGTTGGGAATAAACATTGTGTATGTACAATACTCTTTTGTCTGTGCTGGTTTTCACTGGGATAAACTAAAAAACGTTTGGTTTTGCTTTAAATTCGCCGTTTAAAGCTGTGGAATATTTGACAACTAAATCGTATTTTTTTCGTTTGAGCTATACATAAAGACGTTAAGCTTACAAAGTAAAATGGATCATCTTATTGTTAAAAAAATCTGTCCATTCACTCTTTTAACTAAAGTACTCTTTCGTCATTTTATGACAGAGCAGACCTGCAGTTTTGGTAAAAAGATGCAATTAGACTGATATTTTTTTTCACAAATCACCCATTGCATTATCTTTCACCAGAAACGTATTATATGTAGTGGTTTTTCTTTAAAGCAACAAAAAACAGTTAAAAAGATTATGTTAAGAAACATTTCGATGTCGTATCAATATATACATATATGAATAAAAAATTAATAAAAAGTACATATATGAACGTAAAAGAACGATAGCTAACTGGAGAACGAATCACTATTTTCTTTAAATTGTATTTTCGATATAAATTGTGTATATATAAAGTGTCTTGAAGAGATTTTGGAATTTCGTTAATTAGCGAGGCACCAAAAGACTGAAGAATAAGTCTCTTGTTATGCGTGATGTAATTCACTTTTAATTTTTACTAACTTTTCTTGTTCACTTCCACGACGTGTTTAATGTTGTCAAAAAATGAAAAATTATCGACGATGGTGAAATCATAAGTATTCATGATCCAAAATATTGGTGAACGTTTACCAACGTTTGCAGTTTAGAAAATTAGATGCGTCAGTAAATCCGGCGGGACCTTTTTAATTTTTCAAAAGGTACAAATTATGGCGCTAACTTTTGTTTTCGGCTAACGAAGCCAATTTTCGCAGTAACTAAGTTTGTTCAGATTTATGGAGTCCACGTTAATTATATTAACAGACGTTATTGCTAGTTTTCCACGAACATATTTATAATTAAAATATTTAACGTTATTTTAAATGTCATTTTCTATAGCAATTAAATTTTATACTATATTAAGTTCCAGCTGTCCAATGATTTCTGATACTTCGTAGATTTGCGGAAAAATCTAAAATGCATATCGTACCGTACCTAAAGTGTTTCTTAAAAACTTCAGAAACCTGACTAATGCGTTTGAATATAAGATGATACATTACTTTTATAGCTGTTAAAAAGTACTTTAAATGTTTTAAATGCATAACATCGTCTATACACAAAGTTATTGCGTCTAGACAAAAGAAATGTTTAAAATTTTAGAGCATCTCAATTAAAGTATATTTCTGTTTTATTGCTTGTGTCTGTTTCATGATTTTGTAAAGCCAATCAGCCGGGAAAAATATTTATAGCAAAGGGATAATTGTCTCTGATATATTAAGTGTTCAAAATTAACATACAACAGTAAATGACATTTGTACTAAATAAATTACGGAGCAGCGGAACGAAAAACACTTAGCTATGATTACGGAATTTCCTCTGAGTTATTTACAAATTTCAGCATTTTGGAAGTTTTGTTTAAATGTATTGTTTATGTAGTGCTGGATCGCTTATCATTGTAGTTATGTAGTTTTTTGTTATAGTAAAAATCATTATACTACAATATCAGGTTCTATATTTACTATTGGCATGCAATAAATAATATGACGTATAAACCCATATAACTACTTTTATTGTTGATTAGAAATATAATTCTTTGTTTCGGGTAATAAAAGTCACGTTGCTTGGGGCTCACTAATAAGATTATGTATTACTATTTCCCCTGGTTTCGACTACAGATAGGAGTAAATAATCGGCTGATGTTTCCAAGGTTATCTTTTATTCAGTAGTAACAACTAGACACCATTAAATATTCACATTTAAGAAATGACATTTGTTTATAAAAGAAAATTTAATGGATTCTTCATTCATTCGTATCGCTTGCGATAGTTAAGGTAAATAAAAGTGTAATAAAAATTGACATAATGAGGATATTTTCATTAAAAAAATTGAATAAAGTTAGTCTAGCTACTTTCTGTACCACCACTGGTCGACATGATTTAAATGTATTTAAAAGAAATTTTATTACGTTATGAATCTTTTGCTTCATCGTTTTTTATCTGTAGCGGCATCTTAAAACTACGGCTACAATCACGACTAAGTCAAACGCTGATTCGCGCTAACGATTTCTCTCGACCGGCATGTAAACAACTTTGTATCAGCCACTAGGGACTTCGGGTCAGCCAGTCAGCGGTTCGAACCTATACGTTTGAGAAGACGCACACCTGAATTCCTTCACAGATCATTCTAAGTTGGAATTGGAAAGGTCGCCTCCAATAAGTTATTCAACTTACGTAAATAACCTAAAGTACGTAAGGTAAGTGATACAAGTTATGAGTTTTTGTTTCTACAAAACCAATTTTCTTCATTTGCCACGTCTGAGGAATAGGAAGTTCCTCTTAATTGGGCTTGTGTAACCGCATAGATATAAAGAATCGTTAGTCACGCTTAGGACGCACGCTTACAGGATTCAAGAGCTGCTATTATTAATAATAATAATCTTTATGACTTACCTTATATACTCAACCGTAACACTAGTCACACCATCACATTGACGCGATCATTTCATATGATAGAATATATATTTATATTGAACTAGCTGATCCGGCAAACGTTGTTTTGCCATACATGTGATTTCAATTTTCAATTAATAAATAAAAAATAGGGATTGATTGTAGAGGGGTAAAAATATAGGGTTGTAATGTATTTTTGTATATTGTATAATAAAAAAATAGAAACTAAAAATTTTGTCTAAAAAATAAAATGAAAAATTTAAGGCTGCACTACCCTTAACATTTAGGGGGATGAAAAATATATGTTGTCCGATTCTCAGACCTCACCAATATGCACACAAAGTTTCATGAGAATCGGTCAAGCCGTTTGGGAACGAAAACTGTGACACGAGAATTTTATATATAAGATGATTTCATTGAGATCCATTCATCTGTTTCAGAATATTTCCAATATAATTTCCTCTCACACGATTAAATATATCTCACATATGCACACAAACACATATTGTCACGTGTAGGAATTTCATATTTGACAAATGTGTAAGAATAAATATTTCGTGGGCGCGATTTGATGAAATATGTAGAAAGTCGAGTCGCTCTGGGAAGGATCAATGTTCAATATACTTGTGTAGAATACATAATTTATATTTTCTTATGTCATTCAGTTTTTCAATGACAATGGAAAAATACCTTGTGCTTCGATTTCGATTAATCATTGATACTTATTGTTATACACATTCGATTTCTCACATGCGTTCATCGGTGAAGAAACCCCACTCGATTACTAAAGAAAATTTTTCAGTAAAATATGTGTGTCTACTGTAAATCAAAGAACATTTGCGAGATAGCAACCGCTTTATGAATATTATTTTCAATAGGTGTATTTTACTTATTAGTTCAAGAAAGACAAAATTATATTGAACTACGTATATGCTATCCCAGATTCCCAGTCGGAATTAGACTTCCACTAGACTTCCCGTTATACTAACCTAATTTCTTTTGTAGCAGGTAATTTCTCCTACAATTAGAACATATATTAGTCCATGGTGGGGATTTAAACGAATAAGTACAAAATGCTTTGTAAAACATTTCATACGAAATCTATTTCTTAAACACATTTAAGCAATTCTATTGTATTTTTTATTTAAACAAGTGTGAGAATTTAAAATATTTACACACTGAAAATAGTGGACATAGTCTGGAATGAAATTAGGAGTGCCCTGTCAAGTAATTAAGAAGCCTAGCTATATCATACTTTGGCTATAAAGCTACCACGGGAATAAATTGATAAAGGAATTTCCATCAAGAAACAATCAACATGGAAAAGTTTGAGTTATCTGGTATTAACAGACGTTCTAAAGCGTTCCGAAGTTAATCCAATCCAGTAAGTTGGCGAGTTGGCAACTAACACAATAGAAAGATTAGGAGAACTCTTCAGAACCGACAAATACATTGTCCAACTTAACAATTTTCAAAGTATAAAAGTCAACGCTACGGATTATTACCGGAGATTTGCCTGTTTCAACTATAATTATTGTTTTTAGATCTTTAAGTGGCACGTATTTCTATTACTTTCTTAAGACAAAATTTAAGCATATCGATTTTTTTAAGATATTATTTCTGTGACCGCCCCATGGCACCTGAAGAAATCTCATATAGGTTTCAAAGGTAAAAACCCAAGATATCCCCATGCCGAACCGACGATCCCAGGTCCAATACACGGTGCAGTCAAGTCAACATTTTTGTGTTGGTCTAACACCCAGACCTAATATATATAACAACTTTGTATACAAGTGTATGACTATGCATTGTATTGGCACCCATAATACAAACTGTAAATAGCTTACATTGTGGCTAACCGACCTTGTGTCAAAAATGTCCCGATATTATTATTATACGAACTGTTACATACGGTTTTTATGCCTTTTATGCTGCGATCAGTAATATAATATACAATATATTCCATCAATTATTTTAAATTTTTTGTGATTAGTCTCCATTCAAACTCGCGACGTGGAATTTCTGTCAGTGTATATAAAAGTAATCAGTGGTCAGTTGTTGTAATTATAAATATAAAAATATAATAAAGTATTTTCGACGAAAAGTATTTTTTTAAACTCAAACTCGACGAGGTAACAGAACGTATAATGTACTAAAATGTCACACAAGCGAGCAATCAAATTACTCTTTAGTATACGAATTAAAAATAACCGTAACAATTTTAAGTGTGCAATAAATCTCCCGAAGCAGACTCGTACGTAGAAAATCTACAAGCCATTACTAGAAATTAAGTTAAAAGGGTGCAAGAAATTTGGCACGTTTCGCCTGATAGCCATCTCATGCGCTCTTGCGGTGCACTGTAATTGTTTTTGTTAATGGCTTCGTGGTTTTTGCTTTATAGAAACTTAATAGTTTTAATTAAAAGTGTACCACAAACTTAATATGTTTATCAATCATCTTTATTATACTAAATTATATTTTTATTACACTTTTAATGTTTGATTTCAGAACTATTTAGTGTTAATGTTATATCCGCTTGAATGGAATGATAGGCAATAAATTTATAGCTGCCACTAGACAAACCATTATTGTGTTCATAGTTATAAAAGTGGGTCTTTGAAAAAAAAAATTAAGTTTTGTTATGAAAAATACTATAACTATTAAAATAGTAATAAATTTATATGATACAATAAAAACTTTACTCCGGAGACATGATTTTAATTCTTAATAAAGTTTTGTTATCAATACTATATTACTATATTAATAAGCACTTCCCATTCAACCCATATGTTAACCAAACGGTATGTGGGAGAAGCAATTAGTGCCAATATCAGAACTGTGTTTGTCTTGTATGAAACTTAGTACGAGTTAGCTTTAACTTCGCAATACGAGTTCAGAATGATATTCAATTTCACTTAACGTTATTATAAATATTTATATTGCGAGTATTCGTTATAATATATGTTATGTATATACAAAATCTACTGAGAAAAAGTTTTTAGGCAGATTAAATGAATGAGAACTCAATAAAAAAGTCCACTAACATTAATGGTATTGGAAGACATTAATTTACCTAAGACAAAAGCATGAATAGCGAAGGGTCGCTATAATTTTTAAAACAGCAGCGTCTTGCGGTTTTCATCTAGACTTTTTTCACCTTGGTAGAGGACACATTCAATAAAAATATATTTATTTATTGTATATAAATAATATCGGCCACTTTCATAAATTGCATAACAAATTACTTTCTTTGATAATAAATAGCAAGAATAGGGCAATTATAGCTCCGGATAAGGTTATCTACGTGCATAGAAAATTGGCAACACAATGTATTTCTATACTATGTAGATTACTCTCCCAATTCCTCTTACATTCATCATTATTTATGAGTATAATGTATCTAAGATTTATAAATCCATAAATTGCATAGAAGCTGGCTCAGTATTCTGAGAAAAGAAACCCCTAAGAGCTATGTTGCAAGAAGCAAAGCATATTATAAAGTAACTTTGATATTTTCAAAATTCTAAATAAGGTACTGATTCGTTAATTTTGTATGAAATTGCGAGAAATTAATACCAAGTTGGATAAGTAAATAAAAAACTTGCTGTTTGCCTGTGGATTCGGGAAGCTGTATCAGCTAATCAAACTACATCGATTAATTTTTGTTCGCTAACAGCATTCGGGAATCAATTAAATCAAAATTCAATCTTAACTAGTACTATACTTGCATCGTGTCTCTGTCCTCTGTATGTTTGAAATAATTTGGGAATTTACTACTGCTAAATGTATTACTTATTTTACGTATAAGTAGTAATAATAAATACGTATAAGAAAGAAATACGTAAAAAAGCACGCGCGCTGTCGTTATAATCACGACCTTTTCTTTAACTGTTATTGCACCTCGACACCTAGGCGTGCCTGTCAGAAAAATACACTTCTCACTCTTTTCTAACCGCGCAACACAAACTAGAATAATTATAGACATTGTAAATGTAACACTTTTGTTTTACAAATATAATTTAGCATATAAATTTTTTCGTCTAAAGTATAGTACTGTATTTACAGTTATATTTAATAAAACATTTTAGGGTGTAAAAGGACAAGGGCCAATCTCTTAGAGAAAGAGGCTCGTGAAACGTATTTGCTTTGCGGCTTTCACGGCCCTAATATATATGACGTCATCTATCATCTTATATCAAGGGTATAAAGATATTACCCACAGTGAGAAGTTTATAAGGCTAATATTAGTTAAAGCTATGTATGATAAGATACATATTGTATGTATGTTCACCTGTACCGTGTGGCTACAGAACTGAAGTCAATTTAAAGTTTGTGAGTTAATTTATGTTAGTTGCGATAGCGTTCACATGGTTTATATATGAATAAACATATTCGGGAAGCTTATATGGTACTGTAAATTTACCCCTATTTTATCATTATTACAGATAAATTGGTTCGAAGTATTGGTTTCACGATTTGATTGTAATTTTTAACCTGGCGGATAAATTCGGATTACAATTTTTGTCGCAGTAATTGGTTCCCCGTAATAGAAACATTTTTTTAATCTTTACAGATTAAAAGTCATTTGAATTGGGATCAATGTTTAGATCACCGAAGATGCCGGCACAAACTTTGATTTTGTTCATTGTATTTAAATGTACAAATTATTTTTACTCAAACGTACTAGTTAATAAGTTCTGATTTATCTTGACTAAAACAAGATTTTTACTACAAATTAAAGATTTGTAGTCTAAATTACTGGTTGGTGTCGCCCAAAATTGAGGTACATCCATATTATTGTCTTTTATTAACATAACTATTACTCATTTAAAGAAAAACACTTTTTTAACGGATTATGTATTTTACAAAATTTAAGTATATTACATTATTTTCCTGACGTTTCATAAAAGAAGAAGAAAAATCTTTACATCCATATTTTTAACTTAAAACAAGTGCCTTCAACTGTGATTTATATTAAAATACTATTTAATAATCAAAAAAGTCATTACAGCTCACATCATACAGTAAGAGTTCCCGTGATACAATAATTAATTATTTTGCAAAAACTAATTTAAGCCACGACACAGAATTGCTGTAGTGCAGCTTGCATTTTGATTAACGTTGGCCGCAGAATGTGAAATATTCTAAAAACCAACTTTTGGCTGGATTCTATTTCGGAAGCTCCTGCGGCGACATACTCGTAGCGTTCGCCTGCAAAATGACATGTGGGCCGCATTTACACCGAAGAGTCTCCAGACTGTTACTGCACATTATAACCTTTCAATTATTGGGTGAGATTCCTAATGGCATTGATTAATTACTGATTCATAAGATCGTACTTCCTACTAATCACAAACATATAATGAAGGACAATATAGGATCGCTTTTTGTGAACGCAAGCTCCATGCGTGCAAAATGGATAAGTAAGAGTTCCAAGAGATATTCTATGTGAGGTGAACATTTTTCAGTAAATAATTTGACCTATATAGATTTGCACTTTTATATACGAATCGCTCTCAACACAGCGTCAACATATTCACAGGTAAAGACGAGGTTAGTCAGGTAAAATGTATATTCTAATTTGATTTATTTATTTTGATACTTTGCACTGTTGTATACCTAATGAAATAAAATAAACTATCGGAATGCCTCAGTTAATATTTACTGTGTAAATTCGGAACGTTACGTCTGTCAGTCTGTCACAAGCTATCTACGATGTTGGTTTTTTGGTATTTGTTTATTGTAAGGATGGAGTTAGGAAACGATCTATTGATTATACGACTATATGTTATATACAGATTTATTGTTTTGTCTAATTTAATATGCTCAGATTCAGTGGATCCTAGATTCAGTTTTCGACGTACAATAGGAGAAATATCTATGAAATATCATACAAACATTAAATACAAACATTGATGCAATTATATTCAACTAATTTTTTTATCGTTATCGGTCAGTAATTTCTGACTAAGAATCTTACTTTTTAAATTATACATAGTCATTCTTAACCATAGATATAGATATCATAATTAATTTCCCGGCTTTTTTCACTCTTCATACGTAGCGTGACATATTGAAAGCCGATCCCTCCTTGAGTGATGTTGGCCGTTGCGCTGGAGTTTGTCAAATCATACGCCAATATTCCCTGAAAAAAGTTTAAGTATAAATACCTATTTAATTTTAATTGTTTTTGTATGCACGAGAGTTATATGTTTTATTATAATATATTATATATTAAATAACATCTACTCATCGAACTATAAACTAAAAAGAAAGAGTCGCGTGATAATTTGTTTAACTAAGAGGGCCGGAGGTGACTGCTAATTACCATTATTATTACTATATTTACTTTTTAATACAACTGTAAAATAAGGTTTTACACATAAAAAACCAACGCTAGTTAAGTAAACTAAAATGCGTCATCTTGTTGCGACCGCTTCAAGGTTTACCTAATCAAATGTAACAAATTTGTAACAAAAGATTATTCCAATTGTATGTACCTAAATGTATGAGCGCAAATATCGTGATACATAAATATTATTATTGTTCACTATTCACATTCTATTTGTTCAAATGTTGAGTTTTATACAAGCGCAAACACGATAACTCCAAAATGGTTGTAAATATTGCTAGAATTCTCTATCACACTACAACCTAGCAAACAATATTATATACATAAACCTACTTATTCCTTGTATTAATATAATTAATTTAATGTTAACTTACCTGGATAGTCGGTCTATAATACGCGTACGAGCTAGAAGGTATTGTGTAAGTGAAATTTTCCACGCGTTTCCTCCACAAGTTTGAGGAATACCGAACATTCCGATGGAATAACAGGGGTCGGAACACATTCGTACCCATAAATGAATGGTTACATTCCACAAAAACAAAAACCGCAATACCAAATAAATACACTAAAACCTTCATTATATCTTGTAACAAATACAATAAATTTAAATTTAGAATATAAAAATCGAAACAGTCGCAATATGCCAGCACAACGAACGACAATTAACGTTTTAAAGAGAAAACGACATTATATAGTCTGTCGTTAAGTTATAAAGGCGGGAAATTAGATATTTTTTTTCACAAAGGCAATGAAGTTTGTAATTAAATACTTTTTAATTGAACAAAGCATTTGTCTTTCTATGATAAGAAAAAGTACCGTTATTACTAAAAACTTGAAAATTAATTAATATCTATCTTGATTAAAGTATGTCATTACAGCTTGATTATATTCAAACATACATTAATATATAATTCATGATTACATATAAACCTTTGAAATAATTTTCAATGAGAGGAACAACATTTTTAGTACTTATATTCAATGCACATTTCGTGCATTATATGTCGTACTACAAAATATTCATTATGATAGTTGAACTACTAAACTCATTTAAAAGAGCAGTGGAAATTTATAAATAGCAGAAAAATTTGTTGTCATAAGATAATGTTACAAAAACCCATTTTAAATGTAAATTTGTATAGAATTGTCGGAAATTTTCGCATCCTTAGTATTCAAAAGGGACAATCGTTTTATTGCATTGAAAAATGTATTCTGTCCGTGTCAAAAAGGTTTTCATGTTTGTTAAAAAGGCGAGGGTGATTTTTCTTGCTTTTTTAGCGAAGAGGCATGTCTGGAGGGGTGTTTTTAACAAAAGGAAAGGTTTGACCGTTTCGTGTTGTGAGAAGTAGCTTAGTTGATAAGCGTACTAATACTGTATAGCTAAAGAGTTTTTGGGTTAGCCGCTCTAATCTCAGCCCTTTTGTCATATATATGTAGGTGAAATTGCGAAGCACAGCTAATATTAGCATATTTTTGAAAATTCTAATAATACTATAATTAATTCAACAATGAGCGCACTTAACTTTACATCACCCATTTTGTGTTGACACAGAGTAAAAATAATATTAAAAAGACTAATAAAAAAATATTAACTAGAGTCCTCAGAAAGATATGTACTTTACGTTATAAATCGTGTGTAAAAGACATTTATATCCTTCGCATTATGTGTTTTCCTTATCATTGTTTATCTTGTCGCAATTTTTCAATTTTCGCGCCATATGCGTTGTGATACAAGACGTGCAAATCAAGATGGATGGACAGAGATGTTATGTATCACCGGAGACGGTATTTGGTTGAATAGAACCGTGTATTTGCAAAACCTGGATTTGAAATACGTTTGTATTATTTAGCTGGTGACAGAATAATAATATAATGTATTTTTCTTATATATTATGACACTAATCTAAGGATTTACTAAAACAATAAAGTGTATTATCATTTTCGTTTATTTTCAGTCGAATATAACGCATAAATAAAGCATAAATAAAGTACATCGTATGTTACATTATAGCATTATATTTTAATTTGATTCAAATTTAATTTTTTTAGCAATGGTTTGTAAATTTGTAATTTGTAATTATACGTGTTAAATGGTCATACAACATTAACCACTTATCTCAATTATTACATCTAGCGTCTACTAGAAATACTTTTATAAATAGTAATAGCCATTGTTTTATCGTATAATGATTAAATAAAATAATCTTAAGACCAAGGAAAATACTCATAATAGAAACTCAGAACACCAAACTGTCAAATGTTCCAATTCCAAAATGATGTCTCAAATACTCCCTCTTAATTAAATTAAGAGGGTGTCATAGTACACTGATTATTGAAAAGGTCGCTTTAAATATTTAATGAGCAGAGTATAATTATTAAATTTCAATTATCTTAAAAGCCAGCTGTTCCCAATAAGATTCTATTAAGAAATCATTTTGGGTTCATTGACCGCTTTAATTGAAGGGTGATGTAAAATCTACACCCACCAAAAATCTAATCTAATAATGCAATTTTTAGTAATTTTTATTTAGATCAGAAAGTGGAAACACAAATCTAAATGTATAAAATTTTCTTCACTCCAAGGTTTGTATTCTGCGAATGTTTATAGCTATCTTGTAACTCCTAACAAACTTGCAAAAAATTAAAGATTTCAATATACTCGTAATTATTTGTTATCATATAGTAATCGTGTTTACAGATGAACTTATTATCTTACTTCAACAGAATTACATCATAAACGTCAACAAATTTGCTGCCAACGAAGCACGAAAGTAATTTAATCTCAAAACCTTCGATATAATAAAATCCACGGGGTCAAGGGGTATTGATCAAGGCTTTGCGAGATAAGATCCCGAAATTGTAACATCCTCCTTTGAGCCGAGAGCCCTTCAACATCTGACACCACTGCATCCGGTTTCCGGCGCATAGAATGCTTTATCATAATACCATGGAAGGATCTGTTCCGGTCGTATTTGAATATTATTTATTTATTTTTAAAGTTTCAAACAGGTGTTAGATTAGGCTAAAGTTTATACTAAAAATCTTGACTTATATGTGTTAAAGTTTCGTAAGTGTTGAATGCTCCAAAGGCAAATTTATGATATATGATTAAAAAAAGAAACTAGGCAGTGGTTATATAATATTATTTATTGTCACTAACATGTACCAAAAAAGTATAGAAATTAAAATATCCTGTACCGTTTGGTACAGACATATATGTCGTCACCCCCTCGTTTCGATGATATCACAGACGATGACGAGCTCACTGAAATAAACAATAATAATTGCTTTTTTACATTTCCTTACAATTTTTAAAATGAGGTAATTATTAAACATATCTTTATGTCTTTTTACAAAATTTGTAAGAAATAAGTTGATTGGAAAACTTTGATCAAATCTCCATTATTTATGCACCGCTTATATACCCTAATCACACAGAAATTATTAACAAAAGTTGAAAAGAAAGCAGTATCCATAAAAAAATCATCAAACAATTTGGAAAGAATGAGGAGTTGCAATGTTTTATTTGGATAGTATAATCTACATCTTTAGAAGAAACATGACCTCATGCCCTCAAATACCCTAAAATAAACTGTCATGCTACTAGTTGTAACATACCGTGAGCCAATTAAAAGCAGACCAACATAATGATCACGTGACCAAAGCCGCTCAGCAGTAACGTGACTACTTATTACTAAACGGTACCTACTACAAGTTATATTGTTGATACATCGTGTCTTACATGTATTATGCTTTTGTCAAGGGTGGCCTGGCCTAACCTTGCTCTATAGATTTACCAACATTAACATCAATTTTCAATTCGTACCAGTAGTTTATGCAATTCGCAAACAAACCCTTGATTTTTATAATATTTGTTTAGATTCAAAAATGTATAAAAAATAATAATTACATAACTGTTTTTGAAGCTTATCCCTCTCATTATATTGTTCATAACATACTATTTACACTGCACATTGATTTATTGCTAATCGGTATTTTTTATCTAAATAATTTTTAAAAAAGTTACGTGACCTTCAGTAATCTAACTACATACCTTTACATTTATTCATCTCAAGAAAATTTTTCTTCTTCGAAATTTTTCTATTCGCCTTGTAAAACTTCGCTCGCTTGTCGGAGCCAAACTTTATAGCTAATTCAAAATGATTTAAGCGTCTTCTTAAATTTTTATTCGCTAATATTATCCGCTCCCACACTTTACACGCCCGACAAACAATGCATAGACATCGATCATCTAAATAGCTGAAAGCAACGTATTAAGTAAGTATTTTGTACATTTTTAAAGGAGTAACTGTTAATTCTATTTTACGGTCCTTTAAGAACCACAGCGTAATTAAGTGGTAATTTTATACATTTAATGACTATAATAAAAAACTCGGAGCGTTGGTATATATATTTTGTAGGTAACTTTAATCATATTTTCTACTAATAAACGGACACAAAGAGTAGGTAGTGTCGTAAAAGAGATGTAGGGACGTATAATATATTTGCAAGGACAACAATGGCAATATTCGCAACTGAAATATTAATTTGGGTATTTATTTTTGGAAGTAAAGCTGTTTTAACAAAAAAAACCTTATCCACAAACATTAAATCTTTGTCTACAAATATTTCATGTCAGCTCCACGACACGCTACTTCCATAACTACATGAAACCTATGTACGTATAAGTATATCAAACACATAAAAACAAGTAGGTACTCACGAAAATATTTTCCAAGATAATTCCAGTGGCAAGGAAGAAATAACGTCGCGTTTCGTCTCTGGAAATATTTTAGTGCCAAACACAAAAACTGACTCGTACATTATTTCATAATATTTTATGTTAAATGTTATTCAAGTGAAGAACTACGTAAGCAGGCACACTACCTGTGAATTAAATAAAACCTCTTTCACTTTCCAGTTTTACTTTAAATTATTTTAAAATATTATTATAATAATAAAATATTCTTAAGTTCGAAACAGGAGGTTTTACAAATAATATTTTCTTTCAAAACATTTAATATGATAAAACTGAAGACTGCGGCATCTACCCGTGAATTGTTTTATTATAACGTGCAAGCTTTTGACTTATTAATTCTTATGCGTAGTGCTACTGCCATCTGTCGGCTGTTTTTTATGGTGAAAAATTAAAAAAATACACATTGTATCTCGCGATGGGCTTTCGTGATCTTGTTTTCACTTTAATGTTGGCTATTCTTCAGCTTAATAAGTAGAAAATATAATAATGTAGGCCAACAGCTGCCAAAATTACTGATTGTGGAAATTTTCAGTATTGGATATTATATCTCGCCTTCGAATGGTTTCATCCATTGCCGTAGTATAACTCCTTGGTTATAAAAGCACTGTGCAATTATTATTATTTTTTTCAAATTTCGATGAGGTAGGCTATGTTAAAGCTTAGCCCTGCTCTAAACATTAAGATTTTTTATACTGGGCAAAATTGGTAAACAAACCGTATTAAATCAGAAAAACCACATATTTTGACACTTATTTCACAAGGTTAGATGTATACACTTAAATTATTAAAATCTATCAGTTTTACATTAAAAACTTGTTAAATTACAGTAAACAAATAATGTCACAGATACAGAATAATTGTTTTATCTTAAACGTCTTAAGACATATCAATAGCTGTCAATAATTGGGCTGTACCAAATAGTTAATGAATGGTGAATGTTCATATAGATTCAACTCATGTAATAATCTCGATGAAAGTTTTGGAAGGATTATTTTTGCACAGTTACCTTAAATATATTATTATTATAGTCAATAGTTATCTTAAATAGATTTTTTAATTTTTGCATCACTCATTCATATCATTCTTCCGTTCGCTGTTCTGTAAATAATTATAACTGGTGAACGCACCCTTTGGGCCTTTATTCTTTGAAAGCTATTTTGATTCTAGGGGACATATTATAATATAATAACAAATCTTTCATCCACGTAGATATGATAAAAGAGTTACAAGTTTTTATTTTTTTACGCGTTTGTATTTTGTAATTCTGTAAAAGGAGACAGATAAAATATGTGTCATTGTCAAGTGTAGCATAAAATATAATAACCATTTCTTTCTAACCAAAACTATTCTTAAAATACTTAAAAGGTATTAAAATATTTTACCTAGGGTGTAGGGATAACACAGAATAACAACAAGCTAGTTGTTTAGTTGAATAATTATTATTATTGTTTTGAGTACTATTTTACACAATACCATAGATTTCAAAGGATATAACTTTTTTAATAATGTATCATCTGTAATATCAACATATAAAATAAACTTTTGTGAACTATCTTATACCAATTTACTAAATACACCAGTTGTTTTTGCAAATAATCTGATAAAAATTCTAAGCTTTATCACCTCTCTTCTACTGTAGCAATGGTTACATAAATTAAGCCTAATTTTTGTCAAAGATTTATTTATTTACTTGCAACACTGCCTCAATCAACAAGCGGCGGAACGTTTGCATCATTGCATTTTTTTTAGATAAAAACTACTTTTATAATTTCTACGTTTAATTTCTTAAACCTATATTGAAATGGAAGTCAATAGTATATATTATTTCCTTTGATATTACAATTTTTAACTATACTTTTTAGCGATCTTGTGGTAGTGACAGATGCTACAGTGATAATACGCGCCAGTTCAGCAAATTTTGACGAATATACTTGGAACAACAGCAAAATTAATCTAAAAACTCAGTGCAATGGCCCTTTCTCCTAGTAAAGAAGGTAATGACAATTACACATTAAACCTATTCGATTATTTGTTACCGCTTATTGTCAACATGATCAGATTGGGATGGCTAATGGTTCACGTTTTCTTGTTCGATTTTAAAATTATATGACATGACTTCGAATGGTTTTAGTTGTATCTTTTTTTAAATAACTTTATTACATATCTGTCACATGAGAAATCTAAATTGGTCTTATAAAAGCCAAGTTCCAAACACCGAAAACAATTGTGTAATTGAAATTGGTTGTGTGTACAAAAACATCGATAGGTTTAATATATATTATATATTTTAATAATTATCTTGTTTCTATTAGAATCTATAAGGAATATTAATTAGAGAAAATATGTTATGATAATAGCTAGCGGGAATGAGCATAAAAAGGTTCAATAATCAATGTCATAGATTGTTTATTTTGAGGTTATGCAATGAAATGACAGGAAGAAGATTTTTGTAACTAACTTCAAATAATCCATTGGATGAGGCTGTTTTGAATTATTGTTTTGACTTGTATAATTTCTACTTTTTAACTTACTCATTGTTTGATACAAAGCTAATTATTTAGTTAAATATGTAATAATTTCAAATTAATACAGACTCCATAGCCACATCATTAATAATTAATGATACATATATGTATATGAAAGATATATTACTAAATATAATGCCATAGTAATAGTATATTAAATACTTGATTTTGAGATTGACACTACATAGTACATATTTAAGAAAAATGTACATATTAAATGAAAAGTATTAACTATGTTGTTTAACTACCTACTGCATAGCCTATTAAAACGTTTTAAAAAATACTTTTTTACTATTATATATATTGTATGCCTTTACATTGGATACACTGTACCACTAACTTATCACTGACCCACTAGCCAGTTCTTATTATTATTATTTTTATATTTACCCAGTAATGTAATTTCCTTATGGTCCTTATGGTCACTGAAAGTTTGAACTCTCTCTATCATTTAATATAAGGTTATGAGAAAAAGATTCAGAGAGGGTTACTAAGGAGATTGTTGTTTCTGACCTTCATGTTATCAACTAATAATTATGCAGTTACATCAGTCTTTGGAATGGAATTATGAACTTAAACTTCCCTAATTAGGAACTTAACTAACTATTATCTAATTGTAATTATAAAAATATGTCTACAACATTCAAATTAGTATACCCGATTTGTTAGCGCTAACACCACCAAATCAAAATTGCCATTGTTATACATTTTACTGCCTGCTTTAAAATGTCGTAATCATTGCAAATTATAGATAAGTCTTAAGAGTTAGAAAATAACAGTATTTTCATTTTCTGCTTTGTTATAGATGACCAAGTGTTGCAAGTGACTGCAGAGGCTGACACATCACAAAATCTTTTTTCTGAAAGCCCTGTGTATGAACCAGATGATGTTGTTGTTATTAATGATAGTATTGAGGTTTGTGTTGTTTAATAAAAATTGATAACTGAACTCAATGTAATTTCCATTAAACAGAAACCTTCGACTATCTCTCTTATTGTGCTTCTTCTATAATGAGAAGAGAACTTTTTAATAAATTTATTAAAATGGATTTTTTTTTTTTATGATTTTGCAATGGACTTTAATGTTATCTTACCTCAAAGACAATATTTAATTAATTACCTACTATTATAGTATTTATTTAATTTTTCAGATTAAGGAGCCAACTGCTACTGAATCCAAAACTCAAGGCATGTGATTTAATTTTTAAAATGAAACATATTTCCAAAATAAATTTCAATAGTCTTTGACATATTATTATTAATTTTGCAGATACTGGCCTTGCTCCACCGAAAAGGAAATTGTCAGAAGAAAACATTGATAATAGTGCAAAAATAATAAAATTAGATCCAGAAGTTATTGAATCAGAAAATGTAAATATTTCATCATCGTGGTGTAACACCCAATCCTTGGATCATGAAGTTATGGAAATAACTAGTGTAGCAAAAAGAAACTTAGAAGACGCAATACCATCAACTTCAAGGGTAAGGACTCCTGTTCGATCTAGTCCAAGGAAAGTCACTAAGAGAAGTAACAGTGCTGAGGTTTCCACACCTAAAACGCCCAAAACGCCAAAGTCACGTTCTGCAAGTGTTGATATAAGCAAAAACCAACACGAGAAAACAAAGGGACTTTAAAGAAGAGATTAATAAAATTACAAAAGAAAGCCTAAGCCGACCCAGTGTAGAGTTTGTTAAGGAAATACCACCTCCAGTGATCCCGGAGACTATTCCTGAAGAAAACATTCCAGATGTAATGGATGAATTGAATGATTCACAAAATTTGCGTCTAGTTCTAACACCATCTCCAGAAAATGTTGAAGATGAAAAACCTGTGAACTATAACAGTGAACCAATAGCTGTAAGTCACAGAAATGAAATGGTAGCACCTAATGAAATTAAAAAGGCGAAAAGTGAAGGTTATGAATGTTCAGACACTTTATCAAATTCATTTAGCAAAGAATACAACAAAGGCAAAACAACTGACCAAGAAAGCACTGATAGCTTAGGGTCAATAGGTCTAGATAGTCCCGAGCAGCATCCTTCAGCAAAATCAAAATTGATTACAAAACTATCGAATGGCAATTCTTCTACGCCTAGTGATATTACTGAAACTAAAAATATATCCAATGATAATATAACTCCTGATACTTCAAAACTCAATGGCAACAAGGGAAAGCGCGGGAAAATTGAGTCCTTCCGAGCTAGCAACACGACGACACCATCTACCATATCTCCATTACAAAATGGACACTCCTTACCCATCAGTACACCTCAAATACCCATTTTTGATATTCATGTATCACATAATGAAGACTGTGAATTTTTATCTCTGTATGTTGTCAGAACTGACAATGATGTGGGAATTGACATGTGTAAGGAGTATCAACGGATATCGAAACGCTTCACAATTGATCCTTACTTAGGTGATATTTCAACTAGTACCTCACCGTCTAGTGTTACTAGTGGGGGAGTAATCAACCTGCCAAATAGGTCATCATTTGTTTCAACTGTTAGCTCAACATCTTCATTGAGCAATCGAACCAGCGATGGTGCCTTTGTTGTGCCCCAACCACCAAGAAAGTATGTCTCTAACCCATCCTCATCAGTCAAAGGATATGATGGTTTGATGAAAAAACTTCAAGAAATCTTTTCCCACATTAGGGAATCAAGTGAAGATAGTAATCGCTCTATGCATGACGATAAAATTTCCATAGGGGTACAAACTTCAGACCCTTTAAGCAATGGAAGTGCCAGCCCAGAAGAAATAGAAAAATTGGATAAGGCAACACCTAAGAGCTCACTAAAGAAAACTAGAGTGCGAGGTCGAAGACCGATTGTGGGAAAAACTAAACGTGCTTTATTACCCACACAGCATGAAGAAGCTGAATTTACTGAAATACATTCGCCTGAGCCATCTACCAACGGCGATGGCAAGATGTCGCCAAAAGATACGAAAGACGAGAAACCTCTAGCTAGTTTGATTGGAACCCCTAAGTCTATTTCAAAACTGAAGAAGCAACGCAGACCTACCTCACCGAGACCTGCTACTCCGGTGGAAAAAGCTGTTGTGAAGCCAGAATACCCAGGATTTGCCCCTGATACAGTAGTCTTAGCCAAATGGGTCGATAAGCGTTATTACTCCGGAAAGGTTCTGGAAATTACGGAACCCAATAAATATCTCATCAAATTTGACGACGGTCAGAGCAAAGTACTCTTAGATGACTTTATAATATTTGGAGATATGAAGAAATTGCCATTGCAAGGACAATCAGTGTATGCACTAGTTGATGAAGAACAAAATTATGAGCCAGGGTTAGTTCTGGACGTTGAAGAAAATAGCCGTGGCACTGTTACATACAGGTGTACAACAGATGGGTAAGTATTTTTATATATAATAACCTAGTAATATTGTATGGTCATAGACGCGTGAGTTCATGCACTAAATACTTTACAATTTACAATTTTTATTTCATGACCTAAAACGAGTTTGATTTTAAACTTTTTATTGTTGAAACTGTATTGTGATCTTTATTTTCAAAGCTGGTCGAATAAAAAATATACTAAATAGATTTTAATGAATAATTAATACACGGTATTATATGCATACTAAATATAGGTAAACATACATTAAAATATAATGATTAGAAATTTGATGATCTAAATAAATTATATTATTATTCAATGGGAAGCTAGAATCTTATAATTCAAATTCAATAGAAAATTTTATGTTACAGTGACACAATAGTAATAGTAACGGCTAGTGAACTCTATCTAACCGAGGACCAAGCTAAGTCCCTGAAGGACTCGGGGCGACCCCGTTCACCATTCAGCCCGTCTACCCCAAGACGGCGTCACAACCGCGAATTAGACTTGGATAATATTATTCAGGTACTGTAAACTTGCCACGTAGGCAAAGAACATACAAACTGAAGAGCCGCTATTATTATACCACATGTAATGTGTTTCAATACAAATTTAAATTGATGTAAATTAGTCTTTCGATCGAAATATTTAAGGATAAGTTTTTACAATTCATCTTATTTAGAAAACGATTTAGTTTTGATTTTAGAGAGGAAAGTGCACAGTCATGTGTAACATCTAGACTTCACATTAAATGGAGAATAAAGAGAATGTAACTACATACATAGTTTTCAAGACTGTCTACAATCATAAACATATTATAGTTTTCATAAACTCTTAAAATTATATTTTATTTAGGGGCCTCGAAGCGCTCGCAGTCGAGACAAAGCCGCTAACTCCAGTGCAAGGAAACGTGTCGCATCACCAAAGAGTCCTAAAGCTTCTACTTCCGGTAAATATCATTAATTGTTTCTTTGAGTAATTAACTCCTACACCAACCAAAATAATTCTCTTCAGAATTCTATAATTATAACTACCATTCTCTAATTTGAGTTATTACCTCATACTTTTATATGTATAACTTTTTAATATATTATATGATGACTTGAAATATTTCTTGTTATTTTCAATTCAATTCTTTAAAGGATTTGTAACGCGCGTTGATTTCAGTATTTACCGCATACATGCCTTTTCAACAATACCACCTATTTATTGTCAAGATATTCAATATAATTAAATTATTTATTGGCTGTGATATTTAATGTTTGTCCTATTCTTTGATTGATGGTACAATAATTTTTGTATTCCGTTGATGTTTCTTGTCATGCTATAATTTTCAGGTGTCAAAACAAAAAGCGCGCCAGCACCTGGTCGCAAGCGTCTCGCGAGTGAGAGCAGCGAAATGAGTGAAAGCAGTAACTCTGCGCCACCCGTCAGGTTGGAAGAAGTGGCTGGTGTTGAACCTGAAGTTCAGAAGACGCCAAGAAAGATTGATGGAGTTAAAGGTGGGTTGTACACAGAGTAAATAATTCAGATAGTTTTACTATAGATGGCAGTATAAACAATTTTCATGTTTGCACAAAGACGTTTGGCGGCGCTTTAATACATGTAGAAAGAATTAATGTGTTAATGCGTTTAATGAATTAAGTAACTAGATGGCATTTCAATAAATTTGATATTTCACGAGATCATATTTAATATATATGAAGACTATTTTGTGAAATATTCACATAAAACAACTATAAGATTTTTAATATTTTTATATAATTAGACATTGGCAATAAATAGATTTTTGAAATATATAAAAATATGTTATTATTGGTAATATTATGAATCAGCTGGACCCTTACAACTGAAAGGAGCCGCGAAGCAAAACATAGGCAAGAAGAATTCCAAGTTAAACAAGTTTGAGAATGACGAAGACACCATATCTACGTTAGGGCCAATACCCACTACGGGAAGCACGCTCTTTGCTGGTCTCCACTTCTTACTCACATGTACTGACCAGCCCCGACCTGTAAGGGGAACAGTTACGGAAACAGAATTAGAAAAGGTTAGTTCAAATGAAATAGTTATTAGTTTGGAGGTTAAACATTACTAACATAACACTATAAAGTTCTCATGTGCTTTCTCTGTTCCATGAAGCTTCTAAAAAAAATACTATGCTATCTGACAACGTAAATATTTTCTTTAGTTTTTTGTTGTTTATAGATGAACTTTGTTAAATAATAGTTTTATTCGATTATTTCAGAACCAAGAAACACGTCATTATTCATCAGAGGAAGATGGCGAGACGACATCCTCTATGATTGGTACAGACACTGAAGACCTGGTGTTCTGTAACCGGCCTTTCAATAAGGAGAGGCTGAAAGAGCAGTTGGAAGCTGGCGGTGGAACTGTATATAGGTAAAGTTTTAAATATGAACAAAAAAAAAGATACTATATGAACCAACTCATACAAATACAATATAATTCCAAAACTGTTGAACCAGCCAGCCTGTCTGCATTACAGTTCAATATTGTATTGACGCAAATTCAGTCATGGAGAAATATCTTTTTTTTTTGCTATTATAGTTGTGTAATCATCAGTTTGTTTGGTTGAATGCGCTAATCTCGGGAACAGCTGTACTTGAGATATTATTTTTTGTTGGATAGTGTTTAACGAAGACTAGATATAAGTATATAACAGTTCCTTTTATTATACTATTCCTTATTTAGGCGCAACCGCTACAAACATACGCCATATACATATGAGTAATCATTGGGTTCTAAAAAACGAGTGTTACATTTTCAGTGACTTTGATGACGTGCCAAAGAACAAATATTCCGTGTGCAAACTGATAGCACCTAGGCCGTGTTTAACAATGAAGTACATCCTCTGCCTTGCTGCGGACATCCGTGCTGTGTCCCACGGGTGGGTGATAATGAGCTGCAGTTCGGGCCGTTTGGTGGATATAGATGCGTACGCTCTTCCTACAGGCCTGGCGCTCAATAAGAACGCCTTTATCAATTGGGTGAGTGTGCATACACATGTAGTGCGTTGACATTTTGTTTGTGTTTGAATGGCATGAAATGACAATTCCGGTTCTAGGATTTATTTAATTAATTCTTTGAAAATTTAAAGCTTACAAAACTCTAATAGACCAATATACAAACAATACTCCGCGAAAAACCCACAACAACTCGACGTACGTTTCGCTCCGACACCGGAGCATCATCAGGATATTGCCTCTACGAACAGCGTTCGATGAGTGACGGTGCTAACGTCGAGTGGTTGTGGGTTTTTCGCGGAGTATTGCTTATATTTTGGTCTATTAGGGTTTTGTACTCTGGACTTCCGCAAAGTAACGCCTGCTTCTATTAATTATTAATTTAAAGCTTTCCAATCTTCATTAATATCATTTTAATTGTTACATGTTTAAATATTAATCTCACATTCTTATAGTTGTTATTTTTTTAATAGCATTCCATGTTCTTCCACTATCATATAGTTGACGCTAGAACGTTTCGGCTTTCCAAATAGTTTTTAATACAAGTCTTGGTATGTTAGTTCTTCATTTTTGAGTGTCTTACCGTATAATAAAACAACCTTGTAATGAAATTTCCAGGTCCCACAATCCGGCAAACGAAACACGACATTCTTCAAGGACAAGTTGATCCTCATTTGTGGAGATCAGGACACATTCGTCAAGTTCTGGGACCGAGTTTGCACCCTTGCTGGAGCATCAACACGGGTTGTAAACGAGGAAGAGTTAAACATGTCCGGAGCGTACGCTTTGGTCACCGACTGGGATTGTCCTCATGAGGTAAGAAAAACTAGAAACACATTATTACCACAACAATTCAACGTAAATTTAACTTTAAAGTAAAATATTTTCATTATTTTACATGGTATAGATGCATGTGTGTGTGGAAGGAGTGTAATCTCGTATACGAATATACAAATTTTGAATTAATATTCTTGTAATAAAATATAGTAAATAATGTGAATTCTACTAATATAAGCGCGAAAGCTTCTAAGTATAGATGGATCTTTGTTACTATTTCACGTAAAAACTACTGAATAGATTTTTATGTAACTTTACAATAATATGGCTTATATGTGTTCTGTACACAGGCTACAATTTATGAGTGAATTGTCCAAAACCAAAACTTTCAAGTAAGTAAGTGCGCTGTTAAATCGCTAGTTACACATATATGTATTATGGAATTTATCTTAAATAATCTATATCTAATGTATCAACCACTACCAAAATAGTAAACCATAATTACAATAAAATTTATAATCTTCTTCAGATGCACATTTGGTGGTATATATTTTTATGTTTGACATCATATATGAATCAATATAATACAATGATTTGATTCCTGAAAATAATAAAAAGATACTTTTAACGCTTCTGGTATATTTTTTTCAAAAAAAATTTATGCCACGCTACAAGAAGCTACTAGAAATATTTATCCTGCACGAAGGAAATCGCGGGCACCAATAGTTACAGGTCACTGCCACGAAAAGAGTATCAGTTTCCAAGGAAGGAGCTTTCCCTTTTCCTGCCCTTCTGACCGCGATATCTAATTTTTACATAGCACACATTCACAAACATATCCTCTCCTCAATAATATTTTTTAATATTTCAGGTCCAAAACAAGGCCAATCAGGACAGCATTCCCCTAGTTTCCACGACGTGGGTAAAGCAGTGCCTCATAGAAGGCAAAGTGCTGCCCCCAACCAGCCACGATCGGTTCTCATTCATGTATACTGAGCCCGAATGATCCTGGGACTTTAAAAAAGTGCTCATTATACGTGAATTTTGACACTTATGAGTGCTAGTGACATTGACACAGTGTTTTCTCTAATGTTAGGTGTGGTGCAAAGGAAGATAGACTTTTCTGGTTTAAGTGTCATCTCTTCATAAGGTAGTATAGTTGCCTATGTGTATACAGTTTCTTTACTCCAATATGGGAGAAATACCTTAAAGCTTGCAGTACTCAACTGATAAAACTAATAGCAAAAATATATCAAATATAATGTAACCAAAACCACTGAAACATATATAAAAAATGTTATTTAAATTTTCAGTTGTCCCGATCTGCAGTTTCAATTTTTTTTATTAAAAAAAGTATTATTCCAGATCTTATTAGGATCACTCACTTGTATAGTCATTGCTCTGTGGAGATATAGGAAGTTGTGTGAGGTATGATTTGGTTTAGTTTGAAATTATGTAATTACCAAGTATTGAGTTTGAACACAAAAAAACTTATACTTTGAAAAATAATTTAATTCAATGTCTTTTACATAACTGTAATTATATTATTGGAATTGAAATTGCATTCCAGCTAAGTTCATGTAAATAAACATAAATTATCAAAAGTAACTTTACATTATTTAAAATTAAAGGAGTTTTAAAATGAAGCGTTTGACTAGATGAGATGTGTGTGATATAAAAGTAATGTAAATTTTCACTTGTAAACTGATATTCAATTATGATATAAGAACCTTATATAAGTACAGTGTAAAAATAAATTAAAAATAGTTTAGAAATATGGTTGTAAAAGCAAATCTATGTATTTGAGAAAGACCATAGTTTCATAGGATTAACACCTTAATCCATATGTATACATACATCCATACTACACCCCCCACTTAAACTTCAAAAGCTGTTGTATTGCATTTTTTTTACTTCATTCTAATGTCTTTTTGGTCACGCAAACAGTGCAATAGTACTGGTTGATTTATTTTATGAATAATTATTCATGCTTTTGAAAGGATCAATCCTTTATAAATACTTTTTAGTGATTACCAATTATTTATATTTAGTTGAATCTTAACAAAAGGCAATAGAAACGTTGATTCAATTCCGATATGAGACATCTAAAAGGTTAGATATAGGCCTAGCTTAATGTCATTTCAGTTTAGATATTGAGTGAACTATATGAAGTTTGTAGTAAGTAATTAAATCTGATATTTCCCATACATTAAGTACATTTTTCCATACACAGCCATGTTTTTAAGCAATTCTTACTGTTCAAGTAAGTGTGGAAGCAGATTATAACAATTTAATAATTGAAATAAGTATTTTCCAATTTCAACTGCGGGCTAATTTCCAATCATACATAGACAGACTAGATAATATTTGCTTTATTTTGTATGAAAGTACTGTGTTTATTAATCAATACAGATGACATTCAGAAATACATACATATGCCTTTTTTATTGCATTTATTATTGCTACTTTAAGATAAAATCATGGTTTAAACTTTTCATTTGTTGTTAACTATAATTAGGCTAGTTTAAATTATTAATACTTTATGGGATAGTTGTATTGGTTTTTATTGTTACAACTTGTTTGGTTGTTGTAACAATTTTAATTGTGTGGATTATGCTAAGATTGACATGATAATTATGATGCGCCTATGTCAAGTGTATTATAATAATATTGACTAAAAACTTGTAAAAAATAATTGTATTTGTAAGAAATTTTGTGATTTATTTAGTATTGTCTTTTTCGCTATTTATCGTCGTGAAAAACTTCTATAGTCTGTATCTAGAATATGTTGAATTTATGATTAACTTAAATTAAGTTTCATTGTGTTTATATATTTTTTATTCTGACATTTCCAGATTATGTAAATTATTTGATGGTTTAAGTAATTTTTCAATAGATACCAATTTTTTTTTGTTCCCAAATATTTCAATCTTGAATTAAATCTAATGTGGCTGTAAAAATTGATAGTTCTAGATGCTTATTCACAATGAGGAATAATTCTTTTATTTCTAAGTTGACCAAATATACCATAGTCCACTTAAATAGGTGGCAAATTTTGGGAAATGTAATATTTTCTTTGTTTTTTTACTATTTTTTTAGTTAGCCTTCCTATTTAAATGCATTATAGTGTATATGGTGTTGAATCAACCCTGTGGGATTTAAAAAATTTGCTTAGCTAAACTGTGACTGGCTATTGTAATAAACACGAATGACAAATATATTCTCATTCTGTCATGTGACCACTAAGCATTCACATACAAATTGGCCTTAGTGGATCACTTGCAAAATCGATATATCCCAGGTATAAAATTTAATATTTCATTTGTATGTAGAAAGAAATGTAGTTTTCCTGTTTATTGCAATTTTTGTTGCATTTAATACTTTGTTAATTATATGCATTGATGGATTTCAGTGTAATGACTAAACTATTAATAAATCATAAGAATTACAAATCGTTTCATTGTTGGGGTCCTTTTAATTTACACTTATATTAAAATAAAGTAATTAAAATAATACTTTTTAAGGCTCTTGTCAAACATTCTACTCATGCAGCTTGTAGGCCAGTTTCACCCAGAGGGCATTGAATACAATACAAGTTCAGTATAACAACACATTCAGGCTGCTATTGGGCTTGCCTAGATTCTATAGTGCATCGGGCATCCGCGAAAGGATGATTTCAACACTATCGTTCGAAAAAGAGTGGCATCGCTGATGAGTCGTATTCGGCATAATGGTAGCCTGAGTGTGTTGATATCAAAACACGACACCGCATTGTTAAAAAGGTGGCGTTCCATTCATGCCCAACCTTAGTTTTTTTAATTTTTTTAGTCTTTTTTACCATACTAACCTATTTATATATGGATCTCTGGTCTGAAATAAAGTTTTATTATTATAATATATAAGTGAACATAGTGGTGATATTTTCAGTGTTATAATTATATTATTAATTTTATAATTATACATTACATAAAACCAAAAGTTTTTTTACTAAAATGAGAGTAGAAATTTGGCTTATTATTGTCTGTTTCATTACAGACATGTAGTATATGAATTTTCTGTCACCATTTATCAATTTGGTCCAGCAAAATTTGTTCTCATATTTTCTTGCATTATAAAATTATTTTTTTATTTTATATTTATAAAAAAGCACTCTAGTAGAATATATCAGCACTGCTATTGTTTGCTGAATTGTGTTGACAGTTGGCAGAAATAGATGGCGTTGAGTTAAGTAAAATAATAAAAATGTTTTTCTTTTATTCTTGTATTATTAAGGAAAATTATCAATTATAATTTGGAAGGATTTCAGTCTTATAATTTAGGAATAAATATGAGGGCTAAAGTGTGGTAACTAATCTTGAAAGATCGTCTTATGAGATACTATGAAATAGACCCGTGAGTAGGCGTTTCTGGGACTACTGACCAGAAAATTCACGGAAAATTTGACGTCAGAAAGTTGATCTATCGTAAGAAACGACATTCTTTTAGCGACTACAAAAAAAAGAGTCAGTTGGTGTGCAAAATTCATGGTCAACGTTTTATCTGACCCGAAGAAGCTGTTCGCGCATTTTTGTACATACTCGCAATTCAGAGTGACATAAATGTTTTAAAAACTGGTTTATACGCCTGCAAAAGTGTCTTATATATCGCAGAGGATTCTTTGAAAAAAGAAATATTAATAATCTATTAAATTGTCTTTTTTAATTCTTTTTAATCTCTAGGTAAACTTATCCTTGAGCTTAAAAATTTTGCTGAGCAATTTAATTCCTCTTTTCAACACATTCAATAGATAATGGAACTTTATTCAAAATTAATATCAAAAAAATAAGTTACTCAAATCTTGAAAGAAAAATTGTTATAATATTATAAAGCTGCCTCGGGAGAATTCCTAGAAACCTCTCGTAACAATACCTAAATAATATTCAAATTCAAACGATTTCGTAATTTCTCTAAATAGTGTTTACGCATACGGAATTTACATACAATCGCCTTGAGTATAAAAACACCTACATAATTATTTATCGTAAGAACAATGCTGGTCGTTTTGACCCCTGGGGGTGATATGATGACTCCTCCAGAGTGTATCGTTTAACCCTAAATGCTTTTAGGGCCAAACTTAAGGTTACCCATATAAAAGCAACGGGTATGCCAGACTTGAAACAGTTCGAGGCTAGCTATTGTGGGGTTTTTAATTTAAAATGTCCTAGGTTAAGTCATGTGGCTAAGAATACCATTATGATGATCTTAGAGTGTGGCTATGAAGATATATCCGCGTGGATGGACTGTGTATGTGTGAGGCTTAGTGGTTGGTGTGTGTTTTCATCGTTACTTGTGTTAACTTCATAACTAAATACACAGATGTAACATATGACAATACTGAATATCTACAGATAAAATGGCACATTAAGTAACTTGTTCGGAAATCGTTTAAGGCATGAAAAATTTGTGTTTCGATCTGATAAATTGTGAGCCCAATTATTAAAGGGAGTTGCTGAATATTGATAGTCGTTTTGTAACATGCACCATATTAAATATTTTATTAACAGATTTACCGGCACGTACTTAACAAAGTGTGGACTAAATGGAATTATGAAAAGTACAAACTTAATACTTTCGGTTATCACTGCTGTTCTTATCTTTTTAAATACGTCAAAGTTTATCAACTTAACCTTAACATGATAGCTACAATTTCATGAAAACATCGTTTATTTAAATTAAACCTTATATTTCTTTTTATTTAATTTTAAATAACAATTAAATGTTATGTAATGCAACTTCTGGTAAAGGAATGTTAAAAAATCTCTATGCTAATGTTTAAAATATTTGAAATAGCTACGATATCTATTATATCGGCTTTGGCGACAATCTGATACTTTAATATTTTTATAATAATACCTAATCATTATTTATAAGAATACGTTATAGATACACACTCTAAATTATTACATTTTAAAATATAAAGAGAAACATTTATTGCCTTGTTGATAGATTAAATATAAAAACTTGAGCAGTTGTTTGTCGTACACAAATAAATTTTATTTTGGTTACATAACATATTTTCTATTACTCTTAATCTAACGCTAACAAACAAGAACTAAAACGGCCGTCATATGAAATTATTATTTTTTAAATTATTTCTGTTGTATTTACCTCTACATCTAGTTAAATTTTGGTAAGGAGCGTATTCTCTGATGATTAGTTGTTACATTTACAGTTACTACTATGTCTTTGTTTTCAAATATAACTTCTGCAAAATAATAATTCAAGATACATAATACCTATACTTTTTGCTTTATGATTGCCAGTAATAAAATACGCCTTGTTTACTGTCCTCTTATCGGAGTGATAAATATTGTGAGATCATTCCTTTATATGACTATTGAACGATTAATGTTTATTATAAGAACGACAAGTCCACTTGTTTATATGTAAGCAAAAATTACCATCATTTCAATTAAGAAATATTATTATAAAATTAGTAGTTACACAGGCTACAGATTTATTGCTAAAGAAATCAACATAGCAAATTATGTCTTTCTGATAATCAATTCCAAACCTTCAAACATCTAAAATTATAAAGAAATTTAATTAATAAATAAATACATGAAGCTATTCTCATTTAATTCAATAGTAAAAATATTGAATGCATCAACAAAACATCTATCCAAAATAATAAATCTTTACCATAGCTCTGTCAATACCTATACGATGTTTATCTATATTTTTTGAGCCATAAAAACAAGGGAAGCTCTCTCAAGAGGCCACTTTTCGTTATCATTAAGATAGCGCGAATGTGTCAAGAAAAAATATTGTGGTTATGATAATAGCCCGTTTTTATAACTTCTGATACGTCTAGTACCTATATAAAATATTATCGGGGGTTTATAGCTTATATGCCCACATATATTTAATATAATATATAATATATGATTTTATAAAAACATGTACCTATGTGGCCCAAAATGTGGTGTCGTACGTTTTCGACGCATCATAAGGAGACTTCATATATCATAGGAGCTTTCATGTCTTCTCAATATACTTGTGAAATTTGTCTGATACTCGCTACACAAAAGTCGTAATATACTCTATAAGTAACATCGTACATTCATTAACATTTAGTCCCAGCACTCAAAGGGGGCAGAGCGGATGAGAAGAACTGGCAATAAACTCCCCGCCACTGCTTTTAATCTCCAAGTTTTTGATTTACAAAAGGCTTGCAAAGAGTTGCAACCATTACACCATACTCTTCGCAACATCTTGAATCAATTTATAAAATAAAAAACCTACAAGGAAGTAATTAGCAGCATGAAATTAAAATCATGAACTTATATAATTCCACAAAACTTAAACACAAAGTGAACTAAATTAATTACGTAATACCATTACAAAAAGGTTTATTCGACAAGTCGTTCACGAGTATGACGCTTGTCCAGCCATCTAAGTAGGTCTATTCAACACATTAAGCTACTGATAAAGATAATAAATAAACTATTATAAATTAAGTATTACTTTGACGTTAGGTAATTTTCTAATATGCCCAATAATTGATAGAGCGCCTGTGTTTTTTAACTGTCTTAATATTGAGGTTCATGTGATACGGCCTGGTGATAGAGACAGACGGCCTGCTAAGTTCCAGCACCGGAGTCCCGTTTTTACCCCTTGGGTACGAAACGGGTGCAATCTGAGGCCATGACCCACTTAGAATTAATATATTTATTCCAAAAAAGGCTTAAGTTATGTATTTTACAAAATTTAAGTATATTACATCATTTTTATATTTTCCCGACGTTTCGCTTTGCAGCGTGCGTGGTCACGATAGACTAAGTCAGCAAATAAGGCTGCTCGCTGCTATCACTGAAAACAATACATAAGCGAACATAGTATCGCGGCTTTTAACACGAACAGGAAGGCTTTAGAGTTCAATAAGATATAATAAGTGGGAGTGCCAACCAATGGGAGTACGTCGCGGGGTCACGACCTCACCAATCAGGCAGGGCGCCGCCCTACATAATTGTTCATATCACTGAAATACAGCTGTAAAAATTGACAATTTGAGTAAGGAACTTTGAAAGTGTCAAACGTTAAAAATCACTGCATAAATTGATTAATAATTATATTAATATTTTAACAAAATCTGTATCACAATTACAAAAATGATTACATTAAAAACAGTGACATACCTGGATATTTCAAGTAAACATAGCTGTATATTTACGCTTAGTTTAATACAATTCAGTTCATATAACAAAATAGTTCTGAAAGTACTGTCTTCATGTATTGTCGTAACCAAACCAATTTATTTTTAGGAACTGGCTTAATTAAAGTCTTACAGAGTTAATATTCCCAATTAACTTTGAATTATAGATTAGGTTTCAAGTAGAAGCTACAGTGAATCCAATGGTACAAAAGCTGAATAGCAAGGGCGAGGCAAGGCGCGGGCGGGTGAGTTATTGATTTTCAGCCGAGACGTTTGCGAGCGTTTCTTACTGTCCACAGTTGAGAGGTACTGAAATATGTTACACAGTGTGTGGCTTGATTAAGTCATTCCCCGAGAACAATATTTTGTTTAGCAGAACGAATAAGACATCAGTTTGACGCTTATTATTATAACAGATGATAATATTTGCTTTAAAGCTGATATTAGCCTCATATTCTAACATGCTATGTCAATTAAATCAACAACAATAATTTTTTTCTTAGAGTATGCTATACAGACTATACTACATAATTTAAAAATAAATGCACTTCTATAATAGTGACAACAATTGACAAAATCCTCGCTTTCATTTATTATGCCATGTCACGTTAGAATGTGTAAGCATTACCTAATGCGAGAGAGGGAAAACCATTCACTCTAAATCCGCTAGCACACAACAGAAATATTCAGCATTAAACTGTAAACATTAATATTCGCGTTCTAAAATAACCGCAAGCTTTGTGTTAGATCAAACGAAACAAAACAAAACGACCAAACACAGCAGGGTGAACAAAAACTAGCACCCTCATTACTGACTGAAAAATTACTTTGATCATGCCGACTATAGGGTAGCTTTTGAAGCCTGAAAAACAATAAACATATGACACATACTGTCAATTAAATTATTTGAATGGGAAATACAGATAGATTTTAATATATATACCGTAAGAACAGACAACAAAAACGTGAACATTCGGAATATAAAAATTGCGACACTTTAATATATATATATAAAATATAGTATCAGTCATCAGTCTATTACAACTCTATTTTTTGTTCGTCGGAAATCGAAATTACACTCACATACTCTGTGCGCTAGCAATCTGCTTGCTAGCGCAGTGACTGCCTAGACAGTGCGCAAAGTATTAAACATTACTTTTTTGATTTTAACTACGAAATAACATTTGATCTATTAAAGATAAGGAAAATAATCAGTTGCACAAACGCCCTAGTCAACTAATTAATACTCAATTAACTAAAACCAGTCTGTGTGCAAATCAATCCGTTAGGGCGGGGTTCTAATCAACATAAACAGTAAACACGTCGTGTTCAATTAGCACCCCACTATATCCAACAGCTAAATAGTTCAATGATCATGGTATACATTTATTGCGAGCAGACGTTGGGCCCACGAAAAGTTTGTTAAGTTTTCGGAACATATCTTTGTATTGTATACGTAAAACAGTCAATTTCTTTTATATATTCATGTCATTATAGTATTATTCCTTATGTTAAATATCTAATAATATTAACATTTATAATTCAGTGTAATTGACATTTTTAAACAATATCAATTCTCAGAGTATTTAGGTATCATAAGTTGCATTATAAAATATATATAGAAAGTACACCGCTCGTAGCAGTAACGTATTGGAAAAATGGTATTTGATTATGTTCAAATACATAAAATCAGTCTTCTATAAGCCTTCAAATAAAATATAATAGTAAAGTATAACTTTTCACCACAGTCTTAATGTAATTTACGCAAAGGCGACAAAACAAGGTAAAACAGTGTATAATATTTCTAAATATTTCACGTAAAAACTACCAAATGGATTTATATAAAACTTTACCTTATACATCAGAATAACACATAAACAACAATTTATAAATTTTGTTGCGGAAACCTCCAAATAAAATATTCAAAGTATTCCTAATCTGCATAATACCTATCTAATCTATTTATCCATTTAACATCAGTGTACACAGCGGATCGTTTAAGAAATCTCAAATCGCATCAGTTTAATACGCTAATACGTGTGCAAACATTAAAAACCCGATCACAACGGCGTGTGGTGTCGTAATAATAAGCGTATATAGCCGACCACTGTATTTAGAACTCCGAAAAAACACATTTCAGAAGCGACTTTCTTGTATGCGCAATACTACGAGTCAAAAATTGAACTATTCATGGATGGATTGAGAGTCAAAATAATGTACCGTATTGTATTATTCATTTTACAATATTCGATGTGATGTTATCTCTTTCGTCTCTCATCTCTACGTTTTACGCAGTTGTGAAGAGGCACTGATCCCTTTTAGTTAAAATACGATTAAGTTATATTTAATGACCAAGGTATATAGTATTAATATAAATAAATTTAATTTTTTAATTCCTAAAACGTATTTGGTATAGCCAATTGCGTTTTAATCTGGTAACTATATATTCTCTAAAAGGGTGATTAGGTCTTTAATGCTAATACTCTCTACAATTTGGTGAAATATAAGTTATTTATTACTTGACACTCTTGTCTATATAAATGCTAGATATTTATTCTGATGCGATAGATGATGGCTAGAAGTGTATTAAATCTTCTTAGTAAATAAGTGAATTTAGTTATAATACACACTTTTGAAAGTCAAATAAATTTGTTTACATAAAAATATTGTCCGTTTGCATCGCTTTTACTACAGTTACTTGTCTCTTACCATCACAGTGTTAACTTACTTTGACAAAGAGGGACTTTTGTCCCTCCTAATAAAACCTTATTTAAAGCCCAAATATAATGTTTATTTTTATTTCGACAACTGTATCTACCTACAACAGCAATTTTCATACAAATATTTAACGCCAAACGTTGTATCTCATAAAGCCTGGTGAGGGGTCTTTTAGAACGGCTTTCGATTACGATGCGAGCTTTCGACTCGTCAAGTGGTAGAAAATCGTATCTGGGAGGGTTTCAACTTGATAGGTTTAATGCTGTGCTCGAATTAACAAATTGCATTGGGTTGTGCTGCGGGTTTGTATGCATTAAATTATCATTCTACATATATCGTCCTCGTTTTAATTAATGTTTCAGTTTATTAGGTAAACATCAATGGAAAGGGTTTTAAGAAGTAGTAACTTGTATGCCTTGCACAGCTTGTAACTTGTTATACCTGGTCAGGTATATAAGGTTGAGGATTTTAATACAAATTATGGGGTATTCAAGAGATATGTTAAGCCAATGACCTCGTAGTACTTATATTTTAATCTAATAAGATTTATTATGAGGCAACTCAAATTTTTCATACCATTTGAAGTGGATTATTCTTATGTTTAGACTAAATTGTTTTTCATCTAAAGCCAAAAAATGAAACAGAAATACTACGTGATTTTCAGTCTTATACATAAACGTACATGTCGTACGTGGAATCAAAAGAAATACGTCTGCATAATATCACGTCTCTGTTAAACTGTATGCCGAGGAACAAATGTGTTATTACGTACATTTTGAAATGTTACCCCATTTTAATTACTTTCAGACCGTTATACAATAGGAGGAATAATATATATAGCATTACTTAAAAATGGGAATAGGAAATGAACCCATGACCTCTCAATGTGCGCATGGATTGATCCTTATGGTATTTTGCTTCGGAACGCACAAAAACCACGGAATCCCGAGGGGCGGAACCACCTGTGAATTCCGCATATTTCCAATCACGACACATTTTGTTAGTTCACTATACAGGTTGGTCAGAAAAACAAAGTTTAGGCGCTTATATTAATTTTTACTGTAATTTAACGCAAAAGTTGTAAATTTATATATTATGCTAATTCAAACTGAAACGTCCAATTTTCTTATTAGATCGATTTCTTCGAGTGTTACGATGTTCTAATTTTATTACTGTTATTTGTATATGCCTAGTATTTAAAGAATATAACATTTTTTTTATTTCAAATAACAGGAAAGAATCTATTTAAACCTAATTGTTTAAGTAATGAAATTAGTATTGGGAAAAAATTAATTCTAATGGATTTAAAAGAAACATCATGTAAATGATATGACCCCGTGAGAATTCGCTTCGGCCGGCTTCTCCATAATACACAATTTTAACCAGGAAACGTTTTTGCTCACGGCATCTAAGAAAATATTGCTACTGAAATAGTATAAATTTTATAAACCGTAAATTTTATTCAACCGTACAAAACTAAAGAATACTAACAAAGGGGAAATTTTCAAGTTGATTTTCTTTTCACATATTAGTAGTTTTATTAGTAATTTTTCAAATAATTATTATTTTCTTATTATAATTTTACTGGCAAGTTTGCAATTAAAAATACCCTTTCAATAATTCGCATACAGATTCTAGTTAGAATAATACGAATGGCGGGAATCAGCTCGGGATTTTTTTATATCCTGTGGTGATTTGCCACCTGTTTGCGCGTTTCCCACGCATGGCAACACGTGGGGTTATACTGTTAATTTTGGGAATTGTCAATAGACACCTGTGTCGCGGCTGTGATTTTAAATTTGTATTTGATTTTAAACAGGTGCATTAAAGGGAACATGCAACTTTTATGCGTTCCATAGGTGTCTTTTTTATATATAATAATAAGCTCTTTTTTATAGTATAATTAATTATTTAAACTCTAATTTTTATTTAGGTTTATTATAGTTAACATATCTATTATAACAAATATCTGGAAAAATTTTGTTTACCTTACAGATTGCTTTTTCGTCGATACTTAAATTTAAATGTTGTAAATATCATATAAAAATGTGTATGTGATTGTACCTGTAATAATATTGCATTATAAGGTAATACAAATTTGATAGTAGTGTTATAATGCGAAGGGTTGTAACGCGAATACGGTATTTGTTTCCGTAGAATAAACAACTTTCCGGTTAAAGAATTTTTTGTGATCTCTTTCGATTTATCAGATTGTACAAGAATTAATGTTTTCTTGTAATAATATATTTCAAAGTACCTTGAATGAGTACATTTTACAAGATTCATATTATTTACAAATCCTGTTTCTTACTACCTACGTCTTCAGTAGAGTACTTACCAGAAGAGCATCAATAAAAACGAGTTTTGTTAGCATACCAAATAGTTTTCAGAAATAATTGATTTGTTCACATCTAATAAAATACATTCATAGAATTAATTAACAAAGCAGTTAAACCAATAAACTGTTTAGAAAATTACCGTCTTTCGCCCCCATTATTTTTTTCCACGACAATTATACACTAAACGAATATTAATTGACAATCTTACACCGTGTCGTCGGATAAATTATTACCGTGAACACCGCTTAATGACCATTGTATGACCGTAATCGTTTACCAAAGCTTTTTACCTCACGTAAAAGGAAAATAAAACCTTATTACTATAACGTTATGAATTTTATTCGTAACTTTTGCCGGCGATTACATTATTGTCAAAAATGACATCTCAATTGACAGCTGCGAGCGGCCATATTGATTTGTCGGCAAATTTATGACGTCCACCCACGGCTTGTTTGAGAATGGACATCCGAAACTCATTAATAGAGCATTTGCGTCATTTTGCGGTATGCCTCTTTTGAATCGATTAGCTGAGTTTTTGCATGTTTTTTGAAGAAAGCAATTAGCAGTACCGGTAAATTGTAGGCGGTTAGAATAAACGGCACGTGTCTTTTGACAAATTTCAGACCCTTTTTACTGAGGACAAAACATAATATTACAATACCATCATTCTTTTGCTTTTAGTTTCACAATAGGGTATACTTATATCGCGCATGGTTTTTGTGCGATTATTAAATGATTTTCAGGTACATATAATTATATATATTTTATATAACTTTCGATACAGCAGTAGTTCGGTACCTTGCACAAAAATTACTTATTTGTATCCGATACAAATTTTCTATCGAAATTAAAAATAATTTGTTAAATAGACATAAAAACGATAACAGTTATCTGAAATATACATTCAATTATTCGACAGAAACCATAATCGGATTACAATGATAAGGTTAATTTAGTGAAATCTCGGAAACCCTACAAATGTACTGGGACGTATGTGGGTCGGTAAAGGAAAGAAATCATTTTCCGTCTTTATTCCTAGACTTCCGTTTCCGTGTTGGCTTCAATAAGGGTGACCATTTATAAATTAATATGATAATTACGAAACAAATATTTCGTATCACATTATTGAAAATACTGAGGCTATGTAAGACAAACGCACATACATTGCGATGGGCCCTGAATGGCAATCAGCTGAACTATGGTGTACTTAGCTTAAAGGATGTCTACAGTAATTCTCCATTGCAAGATCACGTTTTAACTCGCTCCAGGTCTTTCCGGTCCTCTTCGGTTCATCAGCAACAATGCGTCGCCATATTTTTTAAGACGACTCTTCTTTCCTTGAGGATTCCTGCTGGTTGGGATGGAATCCCTATCTCTTTAGAGTGTGTGGCCTATACCAAAGTCTGTATCCTATTAAATTCTCAAGTTAGAGGTTGTTTAATGCTAGGTAGTAGTAGGCCAAAATCCTTATAATTTATGGTGTACCTACAAAGTGTGTCACAATAGCATTAGTAAGAAAGACAATCCTCTTTGTCCCGCGCTTTCTTACCGCAGTCCGTATGGCTTCCCACATTCAATTGCACGATCCTTATAATAATAAGTAACCATATTATACTTCGTTCTTGGAAAATTTACATATAACAAAATTGACATAAATACAAATTTCGTCCTATTGCTTACACTGTCGTGTTTATTTTGAGTACCACGTAAATTGTTTGTGTTTTATTACAAAATTACTTACATTTAACTTAGTATTATCAATTGACTAAAAATTCGTTATTTGAGATTCCCTGGCTCATGCAACACAAACTCAACCCAATATAACTCTCCGGAATTCTCCGTAAGTCATTATGTAATATTATCTATCATTAAAGATGACTGCAACCCCTGCAGTATTTTTCAAAATCCCCAAAACAAACAATTTTAATGGCGGAACTCACCTTCACCTTCCGTTTCCTATACATCACCGATGTCTATGATTGAAGGGAGTTCTGCCCATATGTGAATACAGAGCAATTCATTAAGTAGATAATGTAGGAACTATATGTGTACGACATGACGTTTACTATCACTTATAATTGTACTATAAACTTTATATTAAATTAAAATTGTATCAATAGTTTTAACTACTTTTACGTGCATTACATGTATTACCTATTTACAGTACTTTGCTGCAATTGCATGAACTTAATAAAGAAAAAAGGTAAACACTAGATCAATTTTTCACGGAACAAATCCAATTTCTAAAAAACAATTCTTTTGTCTTTATTAAGAATACGTAAATCGCGACCAATCATTAACTTGTAATAAATATAAGACAGTATTTAGACAGGAAATGATTATTGGCTGAGTGACCACGAACTGAAAGGTGATACCAAAAGGGAGGTCACACGTGCAACTTCCTTCCACCTTTGACAATTCATTTAATAATATAATGTTTCAAGCATTTACGGGCATACGATCATATTATATATATGTAATATTGAAAAAACCTCTCAATTACCGTCGAAATTTGTAAATTTAAAATAATTTTACTTTTTGTATTTTGTATTAGTAAATAAATAAGTTACTGCGCTTAAAAAAAAGTATTAAAAACATCAATGATGATTACGACTGTAAAAACACAGTCCTGTTCGCGATCTGTCCTGTCGGAATCAAACGTTGTAGACACGTAAATCGATCTGTATCGCATTTTTATACCTTCTAAAAAGAAATCCTCGTGGGTTGTTACCCACTGTTAAACTGTTGTTTAATATCACGTCTACCGTGGTCAAGCACGCGAAGAGTCGGAAAAATTTAAAATAATGTAAATATACTTAAATTTTGCAAAAAATACATAACTTAAATCCGTTAATAAACTGTTTTTCTTTAAAAGTTTAATATCAGGTGGGCCACTAGAATGTGCTGAAGCGACTAATAAAATGGACTGGTTTTAAGCTATACTTTATAAAGTTGTCTCTTTGCTTGCTAATACATACCAATATTAGAACAACAAGTCTCACCTAAATAAATATTTTTTAGTTGCATAGTCTAATAAATCATAAAATACAGTCATATATCTTTATTAAAACCGCAAGGACTTAATAATATAAAACATTAAACATACAATCGGAATAAAGCTAATAAAACCTTACTAAATTAAAAAGCTAATCTAAAAAGGAAACGATCATAATAAAACTAAATAATAGTACGATTAAAATTCATCGGTTATCAAAACATCTTTTCTTTGCCCACTTTTTAAAAAGACAATTTCTAAGCAACTTCCCGCCGTAATATTTCCATATTTTAGGCCGAAACAAAGTTAATTTACATACAAAGTAAACATATTAAATCAATTTAGAACTTTATGCGTACGTAATAGAGGTAGTAATCAAATGTCGATAGCAAAATTAAGTTTGCGAATGTGTACATCATATCGAGATTCGCAAAACTATGGGGTTGTTGAAGAAATGTGTCAGCTTTATGTCCATAGCTTTGAATGATACGTTATTTTTATTCATAGCTTATTATTATTGTTTCGTGGAGTTTAGGGTGCATCGGTGGTCAAACAAAATTTATTCGAAATAATCGCGTTGAATACATTATCGAAATTTTAACTAAGAACGAATCAGAATAAAGAATTGGCAAATTTATTCGAAGTTAATAGAGGTCGTATGAACGACAAAAGGAAATTATAACAATATTTACACTTCAAAATTAAAAAATAATATTGTTATATAAAATTTGTTTCCTGGCTATCTTTAAGTAATCTTTGTAAACCTTAATATAATTTCACATTGCATTTGTTTCATGCGCATAAAGCCGAACAGGCTCAATGTGCTGGAACACATTGAATCCAGAACATTCATTCTTATGTTTTAAAAAAATATTCGTGATTTATTGCTATATCGAAAAATTGTCCCCAGCCGTGACGAATTTGCTCAATTTTTATTTTACCCCAATTCACATAAATTGTACGTTCAATACCTAACGGAATTGGACAATGCGTATCCGCAACTGAACATAGATTTATAATCAATAGTGCTTTAAAGCCTATATTGATTCACATTCGTAATAAACACAGACTATTTCATATTCATTTTTGTAGTTTTGTTTTTGTCATTAAATTTATATGAACTTGAAACTATCAGATTAAAATATATGTCTGCTAGATATTTACCGTGATATATACCGGGATATATACAAAAAGACGTTTGTGAAATTTTAAGCAATTGTCGTAACTGGTAAAACAGTAGGAAAAACTACCGTAAACTAACTTGAACAACTAAAGAAACATCATGAAACTTTTCCAATACCATTAGCATGTTATTCTAAAAGATAACAAACAGTACCAAAGGAATGGGCACTATCTAACTGAAATGGATCTCTTTCAGTTTAATGGGTGATATTTTTTGGGCTGGGTCAAAGGTTAAGAGCGACCAATCGTGGCCAAGTCTGAGATAAGTAGTTTGAGATGAAAGATTCTATTCTTGGATCGTCTGGAGTTTTCGTACTTGGTAATGTGGTTTCTTGGTATAGATCGGTTGATGCTCCGTAATATATTCCTTGCATACATATAGTATATGTACGTAGTATTTTTAAAGCAAACGCCTTAAAGGTAACGATCGCGAGCTTTAGGTTTTTGTACATAATTTCGAGCTGATCTGCCATTGATATTACAATATACGATTCAAGATTGAAGTACGGTTAAGAATATGTATCGAGCACATGGATTTTGGTTTCATAGTAAAATTATTTTTAGCACTTTTCCAGATTCAACTTTTAACAAATTTGATTTATATTTTATTAAAATCATTTATTGACCAACCGGACTATGCCTAGGCGTACTACGCCAGACTGTGCTAGATATGAAATATAAAATAATTAATTAAAATGGTCGACTATATTTTTTGGGATTATCATAACTTTATTTTTATTTTAGGTAAACTCACGCGCAATAAAAGTAAATAACCATTAAATCTCCGAAATATACTTTGTGTGTTTAAAGAAAAAGTTAAACTCCTTTTATGCAATGAATAGAAGATAGATTTAATAAGATTCATTTATGCTGTGGATGTCAACATGAATTCTACAAATATTTCGGTATTTGAATGTATTACTAAGTATATAAGTGAACATTTATACATAATAGACATATACACACTTGTATATGGCACACCAAGACTTGCTAATTAAAAAAATATAATATTGATGTTTACTGAGTTTTTACTACTTTTTAATCGCTATTATTGACTGTTAAATCAAGATATAATCATATACGTAATATATAATTAAACACCAAAATAAATTAAAACTAAACGTACAATTGATATAAAGCCAAGTGGCGCGTTAAAAAGTTATTTTAAATCCAAATATGTTTTTTATCCCTCAACAAACCGTTCCATAAATCTAAAACTAGACAAAATAAATTTGACAAAAACTGTTCCCTTGCGTCACCGAAATGAGCCGAAGTGATGTGTATACGACACTTCATTTGCTTCACATCAACCGTACTAATATCGAACATCGCAACTCAGCGGACCACGAAAATAAACAAATTCCACAAAAAACATTCCCCACAATTAAAAAAAAGTCCAAAGTTATTTCGATTTCCATAAATACTCGAAGTGCCACCGTTTTTTGAGATATATCTTCCTGACTTTTTTCAAGATGCAAGTGATGCTATATCGATGGCGTTGTTATCGACATTATAAAGCCTAAATATATACTTTAAATTTATATACAATGTTAAATTTAATACAACAAGACCTTACACTGCCTACCAATCTCAAACGACTAATATGTAAGCTATACCCAAAATCAATTCAAAGATTTCTCTACTATAATACTCTATCGATGGTCTCTAGACAGACGATTTAGGCGTGACAATGAGCGAAGGTTTCTGGTTTCACAATATTTATATTCCGATTATATATACTCCAACCCTCAAAACTTTAAACATATATTTCGGTAGGTATTTATTGTAACTTAACATCGATATAAGACCATCCCTATCAGAATGCTTTACAGCACACACATTGTATTTGGTTTTCAAATCCACACGCGCGTTACTGTCTACATAAATTGTAAACACTTCCGACCTAAGTTATTCTCTTAATAATTATTTTAAGTTCATAATATATTTAGTCGATTTAGCCATTCTTCATTTAGATGTAATAATCATTTTGTTCTGTCACGATAAGTTGGGGAATTTTAAACTTTAATATATGAATAAATTATGTGATTTTTTTAAACTAATGTGATCGTGAAATCTGCCTAATCTCACGTCTCGGAAAGGGAATTATTGAAAAAGATTTTTAAACTTTTTTTTTTAAGTTTTTAGAACTAATCAAAGCAATATAATAATTATAACTTAGAACCTTCTAATTGGTTAATATATAATAAGGGCATAGATATATTTTTGCGCGTTTGCATTGGTCAAAAATTTTCGGCTTTATTACCGTATCACAGGATCCGCCTTTTTACGGTTGAGACTCTGCTCACGTTATATTATGAATTAGAGTAATAATAAGTAAGTGAAACAGGTTTGCTCCATTTGGTGCGGCCATCTCAATGAGATGCACAGTTTTGAACGAGGCACGTGAACAACGCGTGTCGGATGCTGTAATGTATTCTTTTGATTGTAAATGGGTTAAGAATGTTTGTATTTCGTACCTCACTTGATTCGTGATTAACCTGAAGGTTCATAACAATGCTATGTGTAAAACTTCCATGTGACAAAGGTCAAAGCCAAAGATAAATGACCTAACAAGTGAGTTCGGTTCTCAAGCGCCCCAACGGTCACCATTCATCAATATTCAAGAAATTCCACTTTCTACGCAACTAGAGCTATTCATACGCATAAATCGTGGCCAAAAATTCGCGCTATTATCCGCGAATTCTCACAATACACGGGATACAAGCATTAATTATAAATTCTGGACTTATTGTCCGGCAAAGGTCAGCGCTTGACCCGTGAGAATAGAAAAAAAGATTCAAAATCGCGACCCTTAAATTTGAATATCCCCTTGGTATCCGTTAAGAAAACAGTTTTATTGTTAGCGGGCCGGTCAGTCGGCTTTTGTGTGCAAATAATTTATTCTGTCGCATGTACAGTGCTGTGTCATCGTATTATTATTCAAATGGGGCAGGTGCGCGGACACAAACAGTACTGACCTCCGCTGCCGTTCCTTAATTACCTAATGATGAAGCCGTGGAAACCAAACTGTTACTTTGATGTGATTGTTATACATTCGTCGTTAATACAACGTCAAACATTAGTCAATCTTTTACATAATGTATATTACGAGTGGCAGTACGAGACTAAAAGAGACATAAACATATAATATGTTGTTAAAGTTACCAAGTCATCCTTGGTTACACTTGGCTACACTTCAGTTTTGTTGATTTCCAAAGAATAGACGCGTTGTGGTCTCGCTGACCACTACTAGCGGATAAGAAAATTACCAAACCATAACCGATAAACCGATATCTATTTTATTTAACAACTGTATATGTGGAAAGTGTTAAGAATTATAATTAAGCCTAAAACAGTTTATCGTACAAACTGTTTTAGTCTAAATATATTTCATTCATGTATAGACGGCGTAATGTCTAAACATCATGGCGTGCACTAAAAACATAAACCTATACCTAAAACTACAAAATACAGCCCAAGAAAACCGTTTATTATACGTAAGGGCGCTATCAGCAAACACTTTTATATTCCCTCATTTTCCAGAAAAGGGAAATTTACTTATAGGCCATCAATCAGTGCCGCGGATTATAGCCCTCAGATTTTCATTCTCCATCGATACATTAGAATTTTGTTTTTATTTATAAAAGTTATAGATAAAAGATTAATTCGAATTAAAAATAATAAAATGCCTCTGTTACATATTATATTCTTAAATAACCAGCTTCGTATACTTTGAATTAAGCTTGATTTGGTTATAAAAGCAATTTATTATTTACGAACAGATTATACATTAATTAGACCATAAAAATACTACATAAATCCATTACAATCCACTGTTTTTAACTGCAGTACTCATCTGTCTCTTTTGTACATTTTGTACATACAATTTGACAGAAAGAGATGAAACATTTCTTCATAATTATTTTTCTTAGCTCCCATCTCGCTACTTGCCCTAAAATGATAAGCTATGTACAAAAATGGTCCCACCCCAACGTCATACATAAATAATAATATGTATCCACACAATAATATATCTATCAGTGGATTTTTATAGTTCGAGAATATTGGTAATATATTAATGAATTCAATGATATAAATAAGCCATTTAAAGAATGACCAAGATTGAGGAACGATCTCTCGATAAAAGTTTACGAGTTTCGGGTAAAGGGTGGAAATCTGTCTGCTATACACTGTTTCCATTGTATGCCGTCGTGATAACTGAGAAGCGGAATAATGAAAAACAATAATGATATCATAATATCAACGAAATGCAAGGTATTTTTAAACAATAAAATATATATAGTACAAGATTTTGCTTTGAAATATTAGAATAGTATTTTTCGTGGTATAATGTTCTTTTTATTATTATAAAATATCTTCATTGTTCAGGATACTTTTAGCTATCGATAATATTATATCCATTTGTTTCGATCTACGTTAATAAAAGTTTCTTTATTTTCTATTTAACATTAATTATGACATTAGATCATTAATCAATGTAAACCTAATTGTTACAGGATATGCAGTGATATCTTGCTGTTTGTCTATAAAATTACATGCCCGTGTTTCAATGGACACATATTTCAAATGAAATGTGTAAAGGGTTGGCCTGATCCGTATAAGCTCGCTCTAAACCACGCCACATCCACGCCCAAGGCTTTACTAACCCTGGATTATGGTGATTTCCATCCATACGGAGACGCTCGTTTGTTTTTATGACTAGATTAGACTTAATATTGTTATCAATTTTTTTTACTCTATTTACGATTTCGAAGTATGAGATTTGACGAAATGTATACATATTTGTATTGTGTTCTATTTTCAAATATTCAATCGAAACAAGAGAAATCTGCCATTTAAAAATATAGTTCGAAATTCAAAATTGAATTGCGTCTCCTATCGATAGCAGATTTGACGCGCTTTCGTAGAGACAGTTGATGACATGAGAATACATTAAGCACACTGTTGAATGTTTAAAATTAATAAAAATTGAAATATATATTCATGAGTACTTACTTTACTTAGCACTAATAATTAGCACTTAATTGTTTCCGTAATTATTAGTACAATACTAAACGAAGTTAACTGAATGTAATAAAATATTTGTATATAATTTCAGTTTCTAGTTATCCCAATAATACATCCGAAACAAAGGCTAGGTACATTAAATCCCATTCTGTTTGATAAAATGCAGTTTGATACGAGTTCTTGTTATTTATAGCGAAATTATACAGTGCGCGTGAGAATAGCAACTTGCTAAGGGACGCTGGACTTTCCGGGTTTATAGATTATACTAACCGTTATATTTAAATGGAATGCCAAGCGGATCTGAAAACGATTTTTGTGAAAGAGATTTTTGTGCCGAGGGAGACTAGATTTAAAAGTGCCAATTCGATGCATAATAATAAAAGTTGTGTTTTCAGGCCGCTACTTCTGTCTTGTTTCAGTATATATAAAGTTTAATCTTATTTTCAATTAAATAATTTAATATATATAACATTATTTTTTTTTAATATCAATGTATTAAGGTTTTGCATATAAAGTTAATTGAGTCTAATACAAAAAGTTTATTTAATATTTATAGAAATTTGACGAAAAGTCGTATAATGAATGCAGCAAGCTACAGGCGACGTAAGTCCTGCCTAGTTCCACGTTCAGTGAAACGATTCTGTTTTTCATGTTCAATGTAGACCATAACATTAACTTTCTACGAGTTTTGGTTAAATTATTGGGGGCTTTGTAAATATTAATCTCGCAAATTTTTGTCAACATCCCTCAGACCCGTGGAGGGCAAACTTTGATCGATGGCTGTAATATTTGCGTAATAACTTACGTTATTTTACCATGAGTTGAAAATTTTTTCTTTCTTGTTTATTATAGTGTATATGTGTGTGTGTGTGTGTGTGTGTACTAGAATTATATTCTAGCATGTTTTAAAATCGAAAAAGTTATTTTTCTACTGTTTTGTTATCGTATTTAATATTTTGCCGGTGCATGCAGCACTATCAACGAGTCTAAAGAGACCCGTAAAACCACCAGCTTTTTAAACAGCTGACATTCAAAAAATCAAATTTTATAAGTTTCACATCGCATATTTCACACACACACACACAGGCACACGCATAAATCTCGCAAAGAAATATTAAAATTAAAATTTAATTACTCCTTATGTAAAAATGTAAATCGAAACTCCTATGTACACTGGAAGAGCGAGGCATTCCCTACACAAGTGTCTCTTGACTACTTTTTGGGAAGCCCCGTCAACTCAATTGTATAGATTTACTTGAAAATAAATACTTTTTTCTTTTTTCTTTTCTTCTTTCTTTATATTATTTAACTAAGATAAGTACCTATGTTTAAACTCACGATGTGTGTTTACTGTAATAAAAGCCGTATTTTTAAAACTAAATTTCAAATTACGTATCAATTCACATAGAAGTGGACAGATGTTACTAAAAAAGGTCTATTTACGTAAAAGGCGTGAGAGTTGCCCGTTACAAAAATAGAGCTTGTTAGTGGTCACTCGGTTTTTTTCTTTTTAACAATAGCTCAGCAAATTTGTATAACACTCCGCGAGTGGTTGAGAAAACAGTTTTTTTACTTTTTACGAGATTAAATATTTATGGCAAGACACAATAGATTCTGGGGCAAAAAAGATGTCACTTTTTAAGGGTGGTTTGGGAGTTGGGCAGTGGATTATAAAATTAGTTGGTTAGAGCAGATAATATGTACATATGTTAGCTCCCTGTATTTAAATTTAGATTATCTTAACTTTGATTTTTAGTTTAATAAATGTAATAATATTCAAATATAATGTTCTATTAATTGTTTTAGTTAGTATAACTTCTTAAGTGATACCGCCGTCCATGGGCACTCCACTCAATTCTGGAGTGCCCGCAAGTTCGATGCCGGTCGGGCCGGTTCGGTCCTTCAAGTGACAATACGGTCTTTTTTTGATGGTGGTTCGCTTTTCAGATGCTGGTATTAATCCCAACAATTTCCAATACTGTGCATGATAAATGTGATAGAAGGATCAGGACCTCTCTTTGGATGAGATCAAGAGGAAGGAGTTACTGGGTTTATAGAGTTGCAAACGCTGACCCGGTGTGAATTAAGTCCAAATGATCGTGACGTAGCTCGATAAGTCAACGCCGAGAATACCGATGCTGGCTAAGGCCAAGTGTCATCAAAGAGAAAAGTAATGACAAAAGGAGAGACTTTGATATTGTTTGTATAATGTGAGCATCGTGGTTGTTTAATGTCAAAATTAAGTTCACATTAAAATTAACTGAATCATAATGAATATTTTTAATTACTTCTTAAATAAATCTCTTACTGACCTTAAACTATATTGCACTAGACTGGCATAACATACAAGCAAATATATTTTAAAATAGACATTCTGCAAAGCTTATGTCCAACAAAAGATACCGATAAGATCGAATTTTCTAAGCAAACGCACACGACCGGCCAAGGTGCGCCAATCTATTGTGCAACCTCCTTGCCTATAAACTTCTTTCACCGGCTCAGAACATAATTGCCCCTCGTTTTAAAAAAATAAAGTTATTCGGTATTCAAAACACATGTCACTTATCGATTTATCGCGTCACGAATCGGAATGTCCTTTTTGGACGAATTTTAGTTACCGTGAAGATGGTGACAGTTCCCATGACGGGTGAATTAAAATTTTACAAATTTGAAAAGATGTTCGGACATATTATTGTCACAATTTCGGAAGTAATACGGATTAGTTCCGTTATGTCTGCACGACATTTTGTTGCGATCTACATAATAGGTGATTTTTTCTAGACATTGTCTCTAGAAAATCCATTTATTTATTACATGTGAGGTAAGATATTTCAATTTTTTTCAAATGCAATAATAATTAATAATATTTAAATAAAACAAAAGAGCGTTATGCATTCGTTAAACGCCTTTATAGCCGTATAAAGCTATATTAAAAGATCACAGTATGTTTCATTACAAAATTAGAAAACAGCGAGACGTTATATATATATACTAGTTATTCCCTGCTGTTTTACTCACATAAAAATATCCGAGCACCGAAAGCAACGAAGTTTTTTTTAACACACTTTCATAAAAAAATATGCTCCGCTCTTATCGATAGTAGACCTGTCGCCTTCCTCGATAAATGAACAAACACTAAAATATTTCAATTCGCACTGGTTTATATCGCGTTCAACCGATTTACCAGAAATATCGTTTATAATAAAATATTTTTTCTATGTCAGATATGGAGATTAGTTTCGGGTGAAATGGATCCCAATTGTACCGGATGGGGTGGTCTCTGATTTCGGTAACAAAAGTCTAGATTGTACGATAACCTAGCCACAATACATCGGTGCTTTACACCCTCTAGCGGTTCTAGGGTTGCCATACACCAAATATATTTCAATAACTTCACTGACCATACTGGATCTGATTTATTACAGAAGGTATTCGTGATGTCTTGAATGGAAGGAAAATAAAATCTTAAGTCGATTAATATAGCACGAATATAAGATGAGGTTCACGTTCTATCATCTTCTTAAATAGGAAGATAATAAGTGTAGTATATTGAAAAGTTAGAAAATGCATTGTATGATCTTCACTAGAAATTATAAGGATTTATTTACATATGTTAGTGTTCGCGTTGTAATGGCAACCCTAGTTCAATCAATAGAAGCCCACGCAATGATTGGCATAATAACGGACGACCTGATCATAGATAAGCTATTAATTTCACTCAAGTACGGCAACCAAAAGTTGATAATAGCCTGTTATTACTCTATGGTTTTTATTATGAGGTAGACCATACATGCTCGTTTCTACGGATTTAACTTGTCTTTAATTTGTGGCCAGTAGTATTATTTAAAATAAAATAAAGTACTGTTGTGCTCAGCCTGGTATGTTATTTCAGTTCAATTATTTTTAATTAAATTAACTTTTTACATATAAATAAATACGTATAATTATAACTTTTTCAATATATGATAAAATAGATACTATTTTTTTTCGAGGTCTTAAAAGTTTTGTACTAAATAATGTGATTTCAGTTCAGTCAAATAATGATCATCGTAATCGTCTTTTATTGACATAACTGTTACTCATTTAAAGAAAAACACTTTATTAACGGATTTAAGGTATGTATTTTTGCAAAATTTAAATATATTTTAAATTTTTCCGACGTTTCGCGTACTTTACAGCAAAAATACATAACTTAAATTCGTTAATAAAGTGTTTATCTTTAAATGATCATCGTTTTAAACAGCAGACTGATCTAGTCGATCGTTCGTAACGAGCCTAAAGCATACAAATATTGTTTTGTATTTAATTGTATGCCACTGATTGGGGTAGAGTGCCCTTGAGGTTTGGCTTGATTGATTAATATTCAAATCTGCCCGACTTCACATCAACTTTTTGATATCCCTTTCAGTAAGAATAATTAGCTTGACTTGGGACATTTTAATTATTTTGAACTTTATATTAACGTTTTGAGAGGATTAAAACTAGTTATAATTATTTTTATCAAAACTCGTATTTATTTATTAAGAAATAAACATCCCTATAGGATATAATATATAAATATATATGAAAACACACGATTGGAGTTGTTTCAGTTAGCTATCACATAAAAATCATATTAGAGGTATAATTAATCCTAATATAATTTTTGAGCAAACGAGCAGGCGTCACTAAGAATAAACTAAAACTAACCGTTCTTGGACCGATAATGGCAGCTGAATTACGGTCATACAACATACGTGAGCTATTTTCTGGAACTCTCAAGTCGTAGCTGGATCCCCAAAGGGATGGATCGCAGCACTATCGTTAAAATATGTCGACAAATTTCATTAATTTACGAAGTCGGTTAATAATTATGTTACAATGCTTGTCACTCAGGTCAGCTGATTGCAAGCAATTATTTCGTGTAATGACGGGTCAGGAACTCTTGATACGACTTATACGCGCTCCACATAGTAAATGTTTAGATATACATTATCTTGTGTTCAGGTCATATGAGTATAATTTAACATAGCAGTAATAAGGAGATTTGTGTATTTTACTCAGTGAAACTTTAATTGTTACGAAATTCTGATGTAAGGCTAATAATAATAAAATTATTAACACACGAAAACATACAGTTAATAATGCTATGTTTTAAGACTGTCAACAATTGTCTATGTAGACTATAAAGACATTTGTTTCGTGTCCAAAACCCATGTTATCTTGTAAGACTAATAACGATTGCGATTTACATGTCTTACAAGTTAATAAACTTAAAACTTCACAAAAACATACCTTTAATTAATCTATACCAGATGTCAAATGTCAGATATAGATTGACTTAACACCTCACACGATAAAATATCGTTCACAGAAAACAAAAAATGCTTTAGAGCCTAGCGGGAAGTGTGAGTAAAAAGTAGTGCAAAAACGGTGATAAATTTGTCAAGACGATACCGCCATAGCGACGTTTTTGTCAGTGGCCTAGCTTTTTTCTTAAGATTAAATTCCATATTCCGCTCAAATGCAAATACCGAGGTTGGTCAAAAATTGGCTTAGTCTTCGAATACATTTAAGTATTTAAGTAACACGGAAACCCAAAATTCACTTATTATTTTTTGTATATATTAATAAGTTACATTTGAATTAAAGCATGTGTTACTGAACTGACGGAGTGTTAAACCTACAGCTGTAGTTACTTTAATTTCGCTTCATAAACGTATTATACGTTTATATGTTTACGTTACGGTCGCGTCGCGACTTTTAAGACTCACAATAACTTAAATTTTCTATGTTTATTGTATAATATAATCCGTCCAAATACACTCTCATAAATTTCTGCTCGTCTCTTTCTATAAAGTTATGTTTTTCTGATGACATGAGATAGTAGTTTAATTAAAACGACTGTGTCTTGGCATGAATTTATTTTTTAATCGTTCGTATCGTTCGTATAACTACAAACAACAAAACGTTGGTATGTCCTTCTTCTATAATTGATATTATGTGGAAACCTTCAACGAATTGGCCCTACGTTTATACCGATTCTAACCTCATTTACATACAATCGTTTAAAATTATGTAAATGACTTCGCATTAATTAATTCTACATTTGTGCTATACTTGTAATAAAATCGAATAAATGTTAAATACCAAAGTCTATTTCACGTAATCTTAAAGGTCCGTAATCTGAGGTTTGACTCTAGAAACTTCTACGAACTATACAGATAAATATTAGTCCGGTCAATTTAGACATTCGAAGTTACATAAATTCCCACCAAGCTGAAAATCGGTAAGATCGCTTAAAATATCATTAAAAACAAAACTTGAAAGTTCCCCATGTTTCCCCTGTAAGGAAAAAATTTTATTCAAGGTCAAAGGTCAAAAAAATGAGTTTTTCGCGATTTTCAGCAAAACGGTAAGTTTTATCATAAAAATACCTTAGACAAAAATTGTAGATTATAAAATTATCTACAAAAACTAAATTAATACTTTTTTTTCTACGAGCCACCGTTTTTGAGATATAACGATTCAAAAAGCTGTAGAAGTTGTAATCGTCATAATATGCACACGTTTCCTCGCCACCTATGAGGTAGTGTACTTGGCGCGTTTTATTTTTAAGTGGTTTCCCCAGTAGGCCTATTCCACCGGTCAGTTTTGATCCTGTTTTATTTGAAACTATTGAAAAATAATGGATTTTAGCAGAGATTGAAAAAATAAAGGCAATTTAAATTAAAAAAAATGTAGTGAAATTTAATCGTCCGAGTCGTAACTGTCAAATTCTTTTTCTTGTTCTTCTTCTTGATCTTCTTGTTCTTGTTCATCTTGTTCTTGTTCTTCTTGTTCTTCTTCATCTTCATCCTGAGTGCATGTAAACTGCGTTAATAGCGATGTATCGCATGTTGCCTCGTTGGAATCAAACGGATCCTCTTCTGTTGGTGATTCAATATTAGAACACGACCGGCCTTGACAATGCGTACATGCGGGAGAACAAAACAATCCGACTTTTTTGCAACCACATTTAGCACTGCATCCCTTTTTGCAGTTGCAAAAAATCGAGTTCAAAAGTTTTTCTGGCGCAGGTGGAAGTAAAGTATGCACTGGTTCCAATAAATTGTTGACCAACTTCCAACCCCAGTCTGTAGGGTCTAGCTGATAACCAAGCCACACTTGAACTTGGTAATATACTCTAAAAAGATGTTGATGAGCAGCAACTAAGGTTGGAGGAAGACAAGCTAATTGTACTTGTTTTTTACTTTTGGTGTTTCTAACGAAACATGCATATCTAAACTTATCTAAGCAGGTAGTTTTATATTAGTAGTGTAAGTTACAATGACCGATAGAAAAATATTTTAACATATATTACAACTACAGAGATGTATATATACGTGGCGTACTCATGCATACTATGACGATTACAACTTTTACAACTTTTTGAATCGTTATATCTCAAAAACGGTGGCTCGTAGAAAAAAAAGTATTAATTTAGTTTTTGTAGATAATTTTATAATCTACAATTTTTGTCTAAGGTATTTTTATGATAAAACTTACCGTTTTGCTGAAAATCGCGAAAAACTCATTTTTTTGACCTTTGACCTTGAATAACATTTTTTCCTTACAGGGGAAACATGGGGAACTTTCAAGTTTTGTTTTTAATTATATTTTAAGCAATCTTACCGATTTTCAGCTTGGTGGGAATTTATGTAACTTTACTCTTATTTTTTCGTCTAATTTGACCGGACTATATCTACATTAAAACTTTTAAAAGTAATGATTATTTTAAATAGTTCAACATGTTTTATAAAATACTAAAAACAGATTAATTCTATAATATGTGGCCAGAATGTTTTGTCAAAAAATGTTTCGTCTTTCGCCTTTAATTTGATGTCAATTTATCACAATTTTATAAGCCTTTTATCCGAACCCTTAAATAAGCGTTGACATCTTAAATATCCTTAAAACCTGTAAACAGTACAGTCGTCGCGTGCCTACGCGCAGCATCCAACCCTAATCTTAACCCTTAAACGTGTGCCGGGATCACCTACCTTCGATCCCTCGTTTATCTCAATCTTTTTATCCCTTTACTAAAGGGTACATTGGCAAGGATTCTGTAACCACGTGCCTTTTGTTAAGATAAAATGGTCCTTTAGACCCTCCTATGTATAGCAATTGAAGGTCATATATTTCTATGTTATATTGTTTGGTTTGCCTTTGATATGCATGTAAATTTACATACATTTCTAATCCTCCAGCTATTAACATTTTTTATCCTTATCACACTCGTAGCGGTTTGCTGTTGAAATACGCGACAAAACATTAAAGCGAACGTGTATGAACCTCAGTTATATAACGACGAAAAGGGTCGGAGTTCTATATCATATTTGGGATGTCTTGTAACGCGTGAATTGAAAACCGTGAGACCACACATGCTATGAATAAAACTACGATTCCGAAAACCAGATTTCTTTCTTCATCAATATTCACAATATTAGACGAAGCCCCTTATTCGGAACGCTTTTTTGTACAGGTTTAACGACTTTTTTCTTTAGTAAAAGACACTGGTGACCCCTGACCTAAGAAGGGTCTTCTTTGTACCCAATCTAGTTTGTATGAAAAAAGTATGTATAATAGTGGAGTGACGGTTTGGCTGAAATTGTATATGAGCAGTTGGTATCTTGAAATGAATTTTATTCACCTAAATAGCGTGACCATGTAACGTTCATAGAAATCTGAAATGCCCATAAAGGTGATAAACAATACAGAAATGGAATCAAGCTATTTTTAAATGTTAAGATATGCCAAAAATGTATTTTTTAATCTTCGGTTTCGTTTCAATTCACGTTGTTAGTCTATGGAACTTCTGTCTAAATGCAGCTTTCGAAGTTTTACCTTAAAAGCAGTTACTTTTTATAGTTACCACCATTGTACACTTTCTGTTAACCAAAAGCATCGGTTCATTAAATATTTAATTCATAAATTTTCATAGGCCAAATATTTTATATACTATTAGATTAATCATTAATTTAGAATTTAAATATTCATTAATAACTAATACTTACGGATACATCAATAACCGTTAATACTCTATACACCTTTGCAATTTTTTACTTCACAATCTCACAATACAGAACGCGCCCGTTAAGTAACCCAATTTTTACACCATAAATAATAGAAAAAATAACAAAAGCACGTTCTTACGTAAAAATGTCCGAATTAATTTGTATAACGCCCCGATGCTTACACACAACGTGTATTGAGATCGAAAATTAGTCTACATTCAGCGTTTTTTGTGTTTTTTTTATTCTAATACTTTGACATTGACAGTTCGAGATAGGAATCGAGGATAAATAATCTCATTGAAAATTAATACCATTCTGAAGAAGTTTTGCGTCGCCTGATTGGGTTTATTGTTAAAGTTTTTTAGGAATTGGGAGCTTCTGTAAACAGTTGGCGTACGTGAAATGAATAATAAGTTCAAATACGAAGCATGCCTTATGTTTTAATATAAGACTAGCCCGAGTGAAAACTGAAAATTTATTTAAGTACAATTAATGTTAATTGTTTATTATATGGCGAGGAGACTCTCAATACTATAGTAAAGGTTTGATATCTGTGTGCCAACGATTTTCTTTGTATGTGCATAAATTGAACAACAAAATTCAGTGAAATCAGTGACTAACTCTATGAAGTAGACACATTTCACCGGGCATAACGAGTATGGAGCTTGGGAGTGATGCAATCGTTATTATTGTTCTATGATAAAAAAAACATTATTACAATCAATTTAAGAATTGGCATAATAAATGTTACAATCTACAATAAACTGTAAGACTATATTCATGTCAATTTGTATTGTGTAAGCTTCCCTTATAAGATCAGTTAACACAGCATCACTAGGGTTAACCACTAACCCCTTAACGCGTGCTATATTGGGGTTAAATCTTAAGAAAGATCTTTTTACAACCGTAAAAATTTGTGTTTGTGTGAGAGACTTTAATGTCAATTGTATGAGGCACGCTGGTATGTCTCCCATGGAATTGACATAAAATGTCAATATATATTTTTAATTAATTTTATTGATATTACGTAGACACGCAAAAGATACAGATTCAGTGCTTAATGTAATGGTAAATGTAATGAGAGTTTCCTTTTGCAAAGGAAAAATATGCAATGAATATGCTACCCATTATGAATATGCTTAGTTAAATGTAATTCATTAATGTGAAGCTAGCTAATAAACACATATTTATTGAATTTTTCCTATCATGAAACTACAAAATATTCTGCTTTCGAGACATGTTCAATTAATTATATGTTTGGTCTATATTCGTGACTTTGATAATATTACCTTTTTCCGTTTAACAATATTTTGCCACAATTCAGAAATCATATAGATAAAGATAATAGCTATAAAAATAGGTCTGACCGGGTCGGTAGGGTCCAGTGATTAAATATTGATCACTTCTCCTCTGGGAAATACCAGAGACGATCGCTCATCGATTTTAGCTTATCTCTTTTCACTTCTTTAACATACACACCAATTGTATGGCTAAATAGACCACTACAAACTTTGGTAGTAATAGAAGTTATTTAAACAAAAAATAGGTTTTCATTAGGCGACTCATACCGCATACAATTTAATACAATTAGAGTACGAGGTTTGATTTTTGAGTTTTTAGCATATGCTCCAAAAATAATTCCTACCTACTAATAGCTCTTGAGTAAAAGCCTGTTCTATATTGGAACGGTTATTAGTATCGTCAAAGGGAAGCTTAAATCCCATAACACCCACTCTTTGTGATGAAACCACGCGTGACGCAACCTTGCGCTTCCCTCGCTTAATCGCTCCGACTAAGTAGCATTAAACGCTGCCATACAATCCTATCACTTGCCAACAAATCTGATTTTCACTGCACTTTAATCCGATATCAACGGATCTCTTTTATTACCTCCAGTATGCACAATTTCCTCCCACGTAATATACATCGCTGCGTTCGCTGCGTTGCATATTGCTGGATGCGTGTAAGACCTTCAATGGTTGTGGAATGCGTATAATATCCGCACAGAGGCATGATGATTTCCCAAAAGCTCTCACCGTGTAGTCAATTAAGTGATCAGCCAGGGGTTCTGCACAATTGGTCGCCTCCGCACAAAGAGACAACGTGAGCGGTACGCGATATTGCGAACGATGTTTTATTAGAGAGATTAGGGTAGATTTTTAATAAGCGCTGTTTATCACTGGAATATAATGTTAAAGTTTTATGGATAAGAATGTATTGTATGTTAAAACGATATAAATGAATAATCGTACATATTGTTATGAATAGCAATAGGAATAAAAACCTGAATGTTTTACAGAGGAACCCTCCCGAGCGTATTTTCGGTCAATCAATGAAATTCGGTGGCGAAATCGGCGGCGGCGTTGAAGCGTGAAATCGTATCAGGGTTTATTCGAGCGCGACCATTGGTTACCCGCCTCTGACCGTATTGAGGGCCAGTTTTGATCTGATTTTATCATACGACAATTATATTTTCCGTTTTCGGATATTTTTAGAATCGGTTACCCAGCCAAGTACTTTTATATAGATTTCTTGGAATTTATTTTACTTTACGATTTCATAGAAACAGTTTATTCAAGTTATTTAAATAGCTAAGGTACTGTGAAACTGTCTCTTTGTGTCACATTGAGCTTTGGCTGCGAGGAACAGACACTGGTGAGTACTTTTACTAAATTATTTTTTTTATGGATAAGAATTCATGTCGACAGTCACGCAGTATCTGTGTAATGAAGACATCGGGAAGCCAAAGATATCACATGTAGAGCACAGAGCTGATAACCCATCACCCCGTTATCTTGAGGAAAATAGGTTATTACTGCAATGATGCTCTTTGAACGACGTATTTTGTCTTTATATTCTAAGATATATTGAGAGCGAGTATTGGTTAAATCGTCATATTAAAAAGTCTGATCTCACGTGTCAAAGCCAATTTCGCTACCAGCATCACATTGGCAGCTTTACAATAACGGTTTTCCAGTCTTGTGACTGCCAGTAAGCTTCTACATCAGAAATAAAGTTCTTTGAATATATAAGCTTTCATAAGCTTAAAATTGCGTGGTATGAATTCTCAATACTGCAATCGTCATCGTCTTGAAATTATTGGGTCAATGCCAAAGTCAATATATATTCATATAAGTTACACTGGTGGCGATTCTGATGTACACCTCTAAAACTAAAAATCTCTACATTTTGTTATAGACCTGTAAAACAGTTTTAGAGAGCGTAACCTATTCTGTATATCTCTAAATTGAGAGCAATAAGGTTTAAAATGTCCATGTAGAAATATATAGAATAGCTTACACACGTTTGACAGGTCTAAACCTAAATTTAGAGATTTTAGTTTTAGAGATGTACATCAGAATCGCCACCATTGTCATAAAAGCAAAAATCTTTTGTAAATATATTTCGAAATTATCAGGTATCAGTAGAAAGTATGCCAAAATAGCAGAACACACAAAATACTCGAATCGCGTACACAAATTTAAGTCCGACCAACACACAAGCACTCAAAGTATAAGGTGAGCCTCAAATCGGTGGGTTTTTTTTACATTTTGGTAACTTCAAAAGTCCATTTCAGTGCAGAATGCCTCGCGTCGAAATAAATCAATCAGTTCGAATTAAAACAAATGCTATCGATCTTAATAAGAAGTACATGTCGGGTTTAAATCACTCGATCGTTTCTTTGTTTATTTGTAACTTTCTGTTCGTTTGTTTGTCGTTTCGGGATAATTTAGGAACACGACGCGATGCAAAAAGTTGATAGATATAAGTGATGCTTCAGTTATATATTTTGTAGGGTTCCTTATACAAAGGGAAAGTGTGTGTATTATCTGAAAGGCCGGTAACGTACTTCCGGGCGGGCGGTGGTGTCATTTCACATCAGGTGAGACTCCTGCCCATTTGACAGTCTCTCACTAGGGCATTGGAGTGTTATAATTAAGCTTAATTAAGCTATAACAATATCAACTAAACAGAAAGAAATACATATGTAGCTACCATACGGTACAAGTACGTTTTAATTAATGTATCTACTGAGCATTACATCACCGTTCATATAACAATAAAACCTTTTTTTTAGGTTTAGAATAAAAACAAAAGCACCATAGACTACACTATATCATAAATTCAATATATTCTGTGTCGAACGTGTTTTGAATAAACCCAAATATATATAGATTTCTCTATCAGAGGTCCACACTTCAGCCGACTATGGAGAGAGGGAGCGGTCACGATCAATGATAAGCACCTCTTGTAACTTCAGTTTTTTCTTCAATTTCTTAGATATAACTATATCTGCAGCGTATTATGAGATAAATATTTTTAAAATTAAATCAAGATCATTTAATCCACAAGGGCAGAAATAACAATACAAATTAAACAAAATTTATGGAGACTCTTGGAGAGAAAGATTTGCACAGCTATTCTAGCCTCTGTTATGTCCGCTCAGACATTATGTTCTGTGATAAACACACGTGGAATGAAATCTGTATTTAATCTGTATATTATTTTAAAAGCTAGTATTCTTACGAATGATTGATCTTAAGGCTATAAGAATTCTCTACCATATTCTGTTGAAAGAAATTTGATAAATTATTCCACCAGTTGTTCATTTTCAAAAATTACTTTACAAGTAATTGTATTATTACTAAGTGACAAAGTCATTTTAAAACCCAGCTTTAATTTAAAAGATCACTTTTAAGACATTATAAAATCCAAAGAATTACATAAAATGATAGAACACTTCTTGGAGTTTTCCCTACAATATATATTTATAAGGGTGGTGGGCGGGTCGACCTTTGACCCGCCTCACCGCCCTTTCAACCTCATTCCTTATTAAAACTCCAACAGTATGCCTCAAGATACCTAGCTTTTGTATTTGGAAGGTAGGTAATAATTAGCGTGGCTTCAGTACAAGCTACCAACCAATATAGAGTGTTTAAACACAGTCTAAGATTAAAGAAATATTTTTCAATTAAAAAACCGAATCTTTGAATTTCTGTCATCACTTTTCTGATCATAGTTACATTCTTGGTAATATTTCCTTTCCAACCAAAAAAAATCAAAATCAATTCACAAACAACCTTTTTGGAGTCGGTTAAATAGAGTTAAGCCGCTCTGTCAGCTATAATGATTTAAATATTCATATAATACATACACACAATATAAGTTGACAATAAATGAGTATTGGCCATAGAGCATTATTTGTTTTTTATACGCTAAAACAATCCACTGATTTTTTTAATGTGTGCATATATAAAACCTATAAGTTCAAGTAGTACCGTTTTAATTAAATAAAAAGTTTAAGAAAAAAAGAATCAATGGTAATTTTAAATTAATTAAAAGCATCCATTCTTTATGCATTGATGATACTCGTAACTAATTTATGATTCCTTTGACAAGAAGATATAGTGCCCTCTACATCAATTCTCATAAGATATGGTTTCGCTCCTTGGTAATAATACGGTTACACGGACATAACAAACAAAAACGTAGAAAGAATAACTATTGTAATTTAGACGTGACAATAAAGTCTTTAAAGCATAAAAATACATTCCGTTAGACAATAGTACTAAAAAAAGCAAATTTCACTGACATTGACGGACGTGATGCGCACGCGACGCGCGTTTGACGAGTGCGCAGGAGTGGCGCTGTACGCCCCGCCCACAGACGCCCCGTGATCTAGATCGATCTAGATCACTGCGGATAGATCATTTTTATAGATCGCGCGAGGTTTATTGATCAATTCTATTTAACTCTGTTGAATAACTATCATAATAGGATATTGATCTTAAGAATGTCAATAATAATAGTTATAGAAACATCATAAATACTACTAGAAATAAAGCCTAGCTAATGCTCTCGTTCTGTCTACATACTAGGTATAAAAGTATCAGTAAGAAATCTTGGATTAATATTTAAAAAAATACCCAACTAAAAATACTTATAACAAGTCTTATCTATGTAAAAATATTCACCGTAGTAATTCACGTTGCGGGGCGAATGCAAAAACTAGTTGAGTGAAACATCTGTCTGAAGGCTGAAGGAACTAGGTATAATAGGGAGCTATAGGTACTCCCGCAGAAATATGGACGTCGGAAAGTTGATACAAAGTAGGATTTTCATATATGGTCGGCAAACAAAGCCTTTTTGTTGAGCGTGATATTTTTTTTGAATCCGTTGTAATGTTTATAATAATGTACATGTAAAAATACGTTTAAAACTTGAAGTGAACATTATCGCTTAAATAGATAATTATAATATATTTTAAACAAAACAAATTATTTAAAAGAAGTTTGGCAAGGCAATAGTTTATATGCCAAGTTTAAGTGTAGTTTAAGTCTTTAGTTTAATAGTTTAAGTTTAGTATTTTCATAAACTAAAAATAATAAATAAGATCGAGATAATTATTAAGCATGAATATATTACTACAAACTCCGAAGTTTAAACTTAAAATTATTTATAGTATGATACTTAAAAAAAAACAGATATTGTTGAAACGTAGTGTAAAAATGCGTAATACAGAAATGCTTTTACGCTATATTTCAACGAAAGAATACGTTTCCTTCCGACCGTACCAGCTGAAAGATTTTCCCCCCGAGTGGGGGTTCGGAGGTGGCGGGGCCTTCGCTCTGCCCCCGGGCCACCGGGCCAATGGCGGAGCGGCGCGGCCTGCACCGTGCCACGACCCGACTCAGTCGCGACTCAGCCGCGACCCTTGACACACGTTTGACGCGCGCGGCCGCGTCCTATCCGTTGCCCGCTACCGGCATCATCACGCACGGAGCGCTAGTATACGGCGGGGTCGGTGGCCCGGGCCTTTGCCCTCCGAGAGCCTCCGACCACCCGCCTCTCGAACTCGGCTTCCGTGGCAGCTGGCGCGATGATGAACTGCTGCCCTCGACGCCCGCCAGCCAAGCTGCGTCGACGCAGAGCGGCTCCTCCGTCACGGATAAAGGCCAAAACGTGGAGTGCGTCGTTTGCGGAGACAAGTCCTCGGGAAAGCACTATGGCCAGTTCACTTGTGAGGGTATGTAGGCAGTGAGTGATGTGTTAAAGTGCTGTGACGTGACGTGCTTTTAAACTGTCGGTAACGCTTTGAACTTTGACCCAAAACTCAGCTAGTCATAAAAATAGGTTGGCGGTTTATATTAGAGTAGATTTTGTCGATAACTTTAAAATAGAGAAGCATTTAGGTCTCTTAAAATAAAATTTAACCTGAAAACCAACAGTGTCACGCGAAATATTTACTTATGGAAGGGGCAAAATGTTTCAAAAATCTAAAATAAAACGGCTTCATACGTCAAACATAATTTACGCAATTATCAAATTATCGCTGTACTTGATTTTACGTATGAATGACGTGCGCATCGACGCTGATTAATAGGCTCTTGTTTCTTTCGTGTCTTTAGGTATGTACGTAGGATTTACCAGCAGATACTCGAAAATTAAATTTTATTCTTCCTTATTTTATTTTCGGTTGCATAAGTTTACTTCGTAAATAATCATAGCTATAAATTTACCTAATAACCCAAGCCAATAGCAATTAATTAAAGTCCAATTAAAAGCAAAGTTTCAAAAGACTGTTTGAGATAAGGGGTGCTTTTATGCAAATAACAATATATTTCTTCCTTTATAAATTTATAAAGGAAGAACCTATGTTACATATAAACATCCATATCAACCTAACCATAAATCAAGATTTACAAATAAATAAGTGTTAGAAATCGAGGTGACAGATTATTTTCTTCACGATTTATTAGGTTACATAATTTATTGCAATACCATTCGTCTATAAAAATACTTTAAAAATTCAATAAACCAATTGCATTATGTAATCTTATTAGTTGTTCCAATACTTTGATTAACTTAAAGAACTTGAACAAATGAAATAGTAAACATATTTTTAAGTACGTATGTAGGTAATAATAATAATAATAATAATAACTTTATTATTCTTGTAATGGTTACATTATACTCTAGTGGAGACCCTATCCAGATTGACAAAGTACATATTACAAAAATAACAAAGCAAAATACATACATATATTTAAAAGTAATAAATTAATAGATAGACATACATGGCTGCGTGTTGGATCGCGCGTAATTCTGCCAACTTTAAAAATAATAATTACTTCGTTTTTAAGTGAGTTTTTTATTTGACGTGGTTAAACAAAAAATAAAAATTGAGACTTTTTATAAATATGTTGAAAAATAGTTTATATAGGATCTTTTTATAAATAAAAAAAATATTGTTCTTATTTTGTATCTGTAAAAATGGGTCCATTATATCACTGCTAATATTTATAGAATCTCTTAGCAAATTTATTTTACCCGCTGAATTGAGACCTCTATTGTTACTAACGGATTGAATAAGGATTCAAATTTAAGTTAATGTCATATTATATGAGCTGATTTTTATCTAATTCTATATTGATTAAAAGGACCTGGATTTTAATGACGAAATTATTTTACCTTCATCTTGACTTCTATAATATGCGAATATTATTGGTTGGTTCTTTTTTTTATCTGTCGAAGATTTCGCGACAAACTATTGCTTTAAAATTATACCTTATAAGGTTTAGTTCTAAATTTACCTAAATACTGAGAATTTAAGCATTTTAACGGCAAATGTATAGAATTTACTGTAGTAACAACTAATACCTGTCACGCGAGGTACATTTTAATAACAGTGTTGCCAACTTATATTCAAAGTATAAAATCTCTCAATATCTTAGATATGTATAGCCAGTCTCACTACCGGTTAATATTTAGAATTATTGGTGTATTGTAGTGGTAATTCCAATTAAAATTTAAATTATTGGTGTTTAAAGAAAAACAATATAATTGGTGTTGCTTGTTTTTGACTAAGTAGTCAAATATTATTTTTGTTTATATAAAAATTAATTCTCAAAAATTTATACAATTTATTTTTTAAACATAATGCTTTTAAAATCAAATCGTGACAGCGAAATTAAATGGAAGCGGTGCGACCTTAATATTATTTAATCGATCGGCTATTGCCCATGCCTCATTAGGAGACAAAGGACTATTGAGATTGGCAGTGTGATGCAGGTAATCACCGGTTAGGTTTCAAACATAATTATCTAAGTGACTAAGATAGCCTTACAGATAAAAAATTGAATGAATCTTGGGAACCTCTTTCACTCGCCACTAACTATTATTTACCATCTAATGACAGTTGCTTTTAATTATAGACACATCTTATTCACAATATATTCTAATGGGAAATATAGATACTTTGCATTACCTCATAGCCTTATTAGTTGGGAACTTAAATAGGCAAAACTATCTGTTTACAATATTTTAATTAATGTTAGTAATCTAATCTTTAATTTTCCATTATGTTACTAATCCTTAATGTCAGGGTAAATCAAAGCCTAAGTAAAGCTTTTCAATCAATTGTTACAATGCCAATCAACAGCTTCTAACTGAGATGTCTCTTTATGTGTGTGTGTGTTTCAGAATTACATTTAAAAGTAGCAATATGAAACCCGTCCATATGCGCGAGATAATTCGCTTATTATAGTGCATCAGGCCCAAAGAACAGCCTTGACCCGTACTGAACTCAATGACCCTATCTACTTAAAAAGTTACGGATAAGCTTTTGTGTTGGTCGGAATTTTTCAAAATAATAATTGACATATGGTTTTGCTCACAAATAAAAATCAGTAGCTGAACTTTTTTTTAAATACTTCTATCAATCGATGTAGCAATTTTACTAAGGTAGAACAATTACAAATTACATCTATTTTCGGGTTCTTCCTTTGTATTTTATTTATTTAATTCATATTTTTAAGTAAATATACATAGTATCCTAATTAAAAATATGTTTTAATTCCAATCATAGATTTCGATTTCACCCATTCTTGATCGTATTTTTCTCAATAAAGACAAAATGTCAACACCATTTTATAGGTTGTAAAACCCAGACATTATAAATTATTTCGTTTTTATAATTCTTTAAACTATAAAAATTATGAATTGGGCCGATGTTGAATATTATTTGCTTTGGTTTTTTATGTTGTTTGGGTGTTCCTACTGCAGTACAAACTTGAGGTGTACCAAATCTAATTTTAAAATTTCAATAATACCAAAAAAGAGTAAATAGATTTTTGTAGCATGTAGAAAATAGAACACTAAAGTCTTGTTGGTAATTCCCGCTTTCTATGATAAGAAAACAATTTGGCATTAGCAGTATCGTTTTAATATTTCGTAACACAAAACCAGACGCCTGTTTATCTAAAATAGCGGCAAGTTCTTTAGCTGGCGAATAAAATCGTACTAATAATTTAGAGTGAATTTTACATTTTTATCATGCATGGCGCCGCATAGGTCGTGAACTTGGCTATCTTTTCAGTAATATCGGAAACCATTTGATATTTTTGAATAAATTTGTTAGATTCGGTCAATTTAATTCGATTGTAATTTATTGTTGGAAAGTTTATTGTCATTTGAATAATGCATAATTAAAGTGGTTTTGGTAAGCACGAAGATTAGTTCCGAAATAATTTTATGAAATATAATGTATTTTAAGGCTCAATATTTTCTATTACAAGGTACCGTTCGTAATTTTCCAAATTATAAATTCAAAATTTACCTTAAACAGCTCGCTGCATTAGTGTTGACCGTAAATTGCTATTTTGATGTCGACAAATCCACTTTATTAACAGGTGGACCTCCCGCTGTTCAACTTAGAACCTTGTCAATGTAAACGCCTATGAATCATTACGAGAAAAGCCCTATTACCTTTCCATAAAGTTACTTCGACAAGGTTCCATAAATGCGCTTCTTTTGACTTAAATGCTTGCGTCCGTGAGCGACATTACATATATTTGACACCTGAGTTTAGTGATGTATAACGTCGATGTGTTTTTTAAAGTTAGTTTCTTATTCATTAGGGTCTATTATATACGATATTATAATGTTATTTCACAAGTTAAATTAGCCTATATTTTTTCACTATGGTTGGAAACTATTCAAATTGATATCATAGTATTGTTCAACTAAGACAGGCATATTAATTAAGTTGTGATATGATCTAACGAACTTTCTGTAGTATATTTAATAACTAGATCGATATCAGTGTCCTAAATGGCTATTCCACCACGTTTACATGTTATAAAACAAATTAAATTATGCAAGATAAGGATCAACCGTTCAAATAACATTTTAATTATTAAAATAATACATATAGATGAAAATGTTACTTGGCTTATTTACCAATTAATTAAATCACATTTAATTTGGAAATTACGTTTTTAAATATGTGCCTTAAAAGTCTCAAATTATAGAGCCACGGAAACCGATTTACACTTATATATCAAAATCAGTCATTTTACGAGCGAGGCGAAAATCGAAAGCGATAAAAATTTCTTGTATCGATATACAGCACAACACTTTAACCGGTCACTTTATGGTATGTTTTGTCCCGCAATACCGTGGCAGTTAACCCTATCTTTACGAGCGACTCTAAACATAAGTGTCTACCTCGACTTATTTATTTTTATCTCATTTGACTTTTTAAATTGAATCCACTATCGGCCCGTGTGTGGCGCTCTCCCCGGCCACTAAACCTGTCAATAAACTTAAATTGTATGAATTAGTGACCCGTTTTAATGAAACTGATGCTTTTAATGTTATTTATGTACTTGTTTCTAACACACAAATACGTCACGTAAGGAATAGGATTCGTAGAATGTTTCATTACTTTACGCTCATTTGCATAGTGACGAGGCATTTAATAGATGTTAGCTTATAAAATTGAACTATATTAACACTGATATATTATATTAGTCAATATTTCATACATATATTATATTAGTCAATATTTCATACATATATTATATTAGTCAATATTTCATACATAAAGTTCACAGAATTTTTCGTATTACATCGTGCCTAGGAGTATCAAACATGTGATCGCGTATAAATGGTAGAGTTGATTTGCGCGCCATCTAGCAGGACAAAACGGAAACCTAATCCAAAAATGAAACAAAATAAAAAATGTTGAAAGACGATGACGGATATTAAAGCTTATTTAAATATATAGAGACTGACATGAAGGACCAATTACTTTTATAGTTAAGTCCGCGCGTGGAAATAATAAAACTAGAAATTAGTTATCTGCTGATGCTATTAAATATTGAAAACTTATTTTATACTAAGGAGAAATGCATAATAAATGAACCAAAGGTCAACGTTCGATACATATACCAGTGAATTATTAGAAATGAAATTTTAAATTGAATTAGATTGGAATCAATTGAGCGAGATTATTCCTGCAGTCATCAATCATTTCACTGAAAATCATTAGCCTCTGAGGCCATAAAGGCTGTAATTACTATTTAGAACAGTAATTAAGATTTTATTATATCTGGATGGATATAATACGAATTGAGCCATTATATCGTCTCAATTTACTCGAAAAAGGTTTTAATTCATCAAACATTCAACAATTCATTTGATGATTAATAAAATTAAAGCGAATATGCGATGTGACTCATATAATTTTGTATTTCCCAAATTAAAAAAAATTTAACAACATTTGTCTCAATATATAAAGTTATGGTCTATTTTTATCGTTAAAAATGAAAATAGATTTAATTCAATTTTTTCAAAAGTTGATCACTTTTCTGACGATGACTTTCTACTAATTCCTGGTGAAACTCTAGTCTCTACGATAGTATGACAGCATAGTGTTGCCACATTTTATGCCTACAACTGGCATATGAATTTTTGCATTTCAAGTCATAGTTGAATTAATTTAGTTATTTACATTAAATGAAAGCTCTAGCGTGTTCGTCTTAAGCTTGTTTCCACAAATCGCAATGTCAATGCACCGACTATCATGCAATTTGTGAGATATTTCCCAACGATAGCGGTAATTGGAGGCGAGTGCACACTACACATCTTACACTGAAACATGTACCATATACATACAAATCTATTGAGCCTTTTCTCTGTAGATAAAGGCGAAGAGTATACGTATACTTTACATCAATATTTTGAATGAAAAAAATTTTTTAATGTGTGCTAAAAATAATATAATATTCAACGACATCAAAAAATTCGGTAACGTGAATTGCAGACATATTTTTTATTACACACTAGCTGACCCGGCGAACTTCGTACCGCCTTAGCGTAGCTTTGATGCACCATTTTACTTTGTATTATACGTTTATTATTACGTCATTTTATTTTAGCTTTTTATTGGCGTAGTAAATACACATATATGCGTGCAAAGTTCCATCTTTCTAACACTAACCGTTTCGACGCTAGAGTGAGAACGGTCGAATGAACGGACATGACGAAGGGTTCCTTTACGTAGGCTGCGGAACCCTAATAAAAGTAGCCTAAGTGACTCCTTATTACATCAGCTACCAATCAAAAAAAGTCCCGTCAAAATCAGTCCAGCCATTCCAGAGATTAGCCGGAACAAACAGACAGACAGACAGACAAAATTTTTAAAAAACGTCTTTTTGGTGTATGTATCGTATAAATATTCATATGCATGTAGTAAAAAACGGTTACTTCAATATTAAAAACAGAAACTCCAATTTTATATATTAGTATAGATATCATATCTTTTACGAGCGGTCCTGTATAATACTCTACTTCCTCACAAAGTTCAATACCGTACATCTTAAATGTAAAATGTAATATTAAACAGAAACATACAAAGCGTATTAAAAATTAAAATGCCTATATAAAGCTACTCAGAGCCAAGAACGCCTTATCACTTATCAGTTGTGAACGTGCGCGTCGCCTAACGGTGTATTGCATCCGAAATGTGGAACCAGCTATTCACAGCTTCTTAGAATTATTCAAAATGCGCTATCTATTTCCAGCATTCTTATTACTAGCAATGCTTTAGCCAGTCTTGGTGAAGAACGAAGCGCTTATTTTTATTTTTGACTTAATATACTGTCTTACTATATTAAAATCGTACATTGAGTGATAATATAATTTGAGCGCTTTGAAAGAAATTCTCGAATTCAAATTTAGAATTATGTCACTCCAACCAACAAGTTTCAACAAAAAATTATCTTTGTCATTCCGTACACTCGGCCTATAACTTTAAAACTTTGTGATAATCACATGTCGTCATATACAAATCTAATATGGATTATACTGTAATTTGAATATTTTAATAAGAAAGTCTCGTGTTCACACTTGCGTGCCTTAATGTCATTAATCGTAGTCTTATTAAGTGTAATAGCTTTATTTGAAATATTATTAAAATATTTGATATCGTGTTAATCGGATCGTTTAACGAAACGATTAATCGTACTATAAGTAGTTCTATACTCTGTTGACTTCTTGAATTTTAAATTTAGAATATGAAATGAAGCTGGAATGTTCTGTTTTTAAATCAATAGCCGGGTGAATTACGAATTACCATACTTATGCTGCTATACGATAATTAACATTCAAATATTTTAAGCAAACTTCTAGATATGCCTAAACCTATCTTTTTGGAACAAAATACTTTTTATGTTTCAAACATGCATTGTGTAAAATTTTCATTTTGAATTAGTCATTTATTTGTTAATAAATTTGAATTCTCGTTAAGTAATGTATTTTAAATGCATAAAAATACATATTTCTCTGAGACTGATACTTTATAAACACTTAGTCACAGCCCGATTAAATTATACATATAATTATATATAGTTTTGTTTATTTGACAGATCTCTTTGTTGAAGGTAATATAAATAACAGTTTTATGTATATTTTAATAAGATCAAACTAATGGCTGATTTAGAAAGTATAAATCGATATATTTTGTCAAAATTAACTTTAAGCGCGCATAAATTCAGATTTATTTGTTAAATAAATAATGATTTCTAACATGTATTTGTCGAAATATATCTGAACGCATACTAATTGATAATAGTAAATAATGTTGATTTATGGAGATTTCAAGATATTATACCCACACCTTAGTCGGTTACCGTACCATAATTAGAGTAAACCTAAAATTTTTGGTTGACTTACGTTTATTTTGAAATTGTATAAGCAGTAAAAGTTTATAAAAGAAAATATTAAAAAACTAGAACGTATCATTAGAACATTTAAGAATACTTAAGACAGTGTTAATGTCATTATGCTGTTAATTGCTTGACACCAAGATCTGTGAAGAAATAAAAAAAAATATAATCTTAATTGTTAATTGTTCTTTTAAATCCAAAAGGAAATCAATGAAGGAAATAAATAATGAAACCAAAAAGCCTAAAATTCACAGAATGATTATTTTTAGACAAAACTAATTCGGATACATCTGCATATATTAAGATTTATATAAAAAACCATCGACGGCAATAAAAGATCAATTAATTCTGCATTTATATCATTAAAGAGTTAATTAAGCTCATTTCACTATCTCTTACATACATTCCACTGGCGCCATAGTTATTTGTATTTCCACAATATATCTAAAAACCCAATAATATATTCATGAGAGGCCAAAACTATATATTTAAAATGGAATATTGACGGTCCCCAATCGTTAGTTTGGTATACCCACATATAAATGGACGAATTATCGATTTCGGGTAGCCATGATTTATAGGATTATGTTAATATAATTAAATAGTTCTAAAGATATAAGCGCATGCTATCGTGTTCGAACTACTGATTTTCAACGCCTACGTCGTTAACTTTACGTGGTGACAATTGACAATTTTTATTCGATTGTCAATATTTCTGTCACTTAAAGTTTCATGCTTTTCTCTATCTATTCTACCACGATACCTACTACCGTTATCATCGAAATTAACTACTTTTTTTTAGGTATAAACGATTTTGTCATTACGTAATAAAAGCCGAAACGTTATCACAGCATGTCAGGTGCAATTGTATACTCTTTGCTTTAATTGTAATTTTCTCAATTTCAGGTTGTAAATCGTTCTTCAAACGGTCAGTGCGAAGAAATCTAACATACTCGTGTAGAGGGAATAGAAACTGCCCCATCGACCAACACCATAGAAATCAGTGCCAGTACTGCCGGTTAAGAAAATGCCTGAAAATGGGCATGAGGAGAGAAGGTCAGTGTACAAGCTTACGTATATATATATAATATAACCGTATCCTACAGCTGCGTCAATAATTTTGAAAAATAATAACATTCGTGATAAATTTCGATATAATATATATTCCTATAAGATTGTATTTTTTAATTGCTTATGAAATTCGTTTTCACCATAAAGCTGTAAAACTAACAAACCTACTAACATCACTCACTAAAAGACATTTATGTTATTAAAGTTTTTCTCTTTGTCCCCCGGTACATAATGTTACTATGTAAGTACTAAGTAATAAGTTATTATGGTCTTACTCAGTAAATACACAGCTTTAATTGCGCCTTGAAAATTTAAGTGTCCATGACAATCTTTATTGCGCTCTGAATTATATAGAACGACAGTTTATTGTACAACTGTTCAGTCTAGTATACACTTTTTTATGTAATTATATACTTCACGTATATATTTACAAATGTTGTTTTCTAATGGTATAATTAGCTTCGTATATAGGGTATTGAATAAGCGTTAGGTCTTTAAATTATGCACTGTTCAATAAAAATAATATTACGTAAGTAATTATTATGTACTTGGCGGGTTGTTTTAGATTTTAAACGGAGATTTCGATAGAACTTTGTATTATTTTTTTGAACAAGAAGACATAATATATCTCCAAAAAGAGGTATAACGTACTAAACTAAAATTAATTGAGGAATGTTGAGGTATTCACGACTTAGTACGGCTTCAATGTAACTGGCGACAATTGGAATTTTAAAAAACGTTAAATTTTGAAATTTTGTAATAGGCATCAGACATTCTTCAGCAGGCAGCATTCTTATCTAACCTGCCTATTTATTTGCCTTCTTGCCTTGCTTTCTACTGATGAAAAATGATGATAAAGCTTCATATGACACTCTTCAGATGCAGATTCAATACCTTAATAAAAACTTATCATCAATTTAAATTTGTTTAGCATAAATTAGATTCCTTATTCTTAACAAAAACCCGTTGATTGTCACAAGTGTAATTAGTAAAATCATTAATCTTACCTGGCTATTAGTCGGACATGAGCCCAAGGGCACTCTCAATACTTGGCTATTGGATAAAGAACACCTAACACAGGCTACATTATTTATTGAACACTGACAAAATGTTATCTTAATCTTGCGAAATTATGTCGAAATATCAAAGCAAAGATCCACGATGTGTTGATTGAACGACGCGTGGATTTTGCGATTTTTATATTAAACTGTTTCTAGTAAATAGATATTAGAACATATTAAATCTAGACGTTATCTAAATTACACAGAATAAGAAGCAGACGTACTGTAGGACGGCGTTCGTATCTTACTACAAGAATGTTGTAAGACACTATTTATGCCGTATGGGCGGTGACACACACTGTTATGTAGCATAATAGGTTATTAGTGTGGAATTAATATCGATGGTTATTGTTTTAAAGACAGGACCTTGATTAATGATATTAATAATAGGTAATCAAAGTATTCAAATTGTTTTACGTTTAATTGAATTTCTTTAGATTGAATTTGTTGCTAGTGATTTCAGAGGTTTTGTCCATTGAAATGATTTAACACAATATACTAATATTACTGTCAAAATATTTTAATAAGCCTCGAAGGCAATGGTTAGATCGTCCAGTAATTTATGATCCACCCACGCGTGCCAGACCAGATTTTGTCAAAACATTTTATAACACCTTGACATTACCGTCATTATCTAGTTCTTAAATTATCTTATGACCTAGCGGGAGCATAATGTGGCAATCAGAATGGAGAAGCAATAGTAGACCCTATAATATGACATGCACAACTTTTTAATAATTAATAAAAAATATTTTCGGCATTTTAATAAATTTTTTCGTTAAAAAACTTACTTATAATAGTTGTATAAAGATAATACATTACCCATGTATATTCAAAATGGACATATGTACATTTTAATAAAAGAAATGTTCAATCGAACAGGCATAAATCATAACAGCATATACATTTTACAACATTGTTATATTAATTATAACTTTAATAAACCGCTTACAGCCGACCATAGGTGTACGGTATACCATTTTGTAGCAGCCTTTAAAATCAATTAATTAATAAGCGTATAATACCAATATTGTACACATGCAAACAATACACATCTATTCTTAAGTATTTCGAAGTTATGTTCTTAATCAATAAGACCCGGAACTTTGTAAAAATAGGCACTAAGATCTTTTAATTTAATAATAGTTTAATTGATAAGCGATTACAGCGGTTCTTTTAATTGTACCTCTAGAAGTAGCTACTACTGCTAAGATCGTTGTATCATCAATTGTCATAAGAAACGAATTTAAACTTTACTCAGTCATAACTCGATATTAGGCATAATCGCTGGTCCACTCTAAACGACCGTTACTTAACACCTCACCAAGATAAGAGCACAGGAAAGTGGGTCCCACTGCTCACAACCCTTAAGCACCCCATTAACCCACCGGCCCCTATATCGCCCAACAAACAATTTGTTTATGTCACCGAACAATACAAAGGTGCAAACGTAAGATTAAAAAAAAGTAAAAAAGCGTGCTGCTTTGTCGCTTGATCGTATTAGATGTCGAGATTTTTTGGATGCGGTCAAAAGGTTCCATTCAGGAAGTGTCGATAAAACACGATTTGTTAGTGATATGGATGCGATAAGCTATCTGATTTATATCGTAGGGAGATTTATATGAAACGGTAAGATACGTATTAATGAGGCTTGGACAAGTTATTTGCGGAGTACCTACTACTTTTCAATACTCCTATCGGGCTTCGGTAGATTATTCTTTCTACTAATATTTTATTAGTGAGAATTACATTTTAGTATTTAAACAGTCAATAACAAGGCTTGTGTACATTTTATTATGATAATAGCAAATGGTTTTAAGTATGCACATTAGAGTAACGATTAGATTGTTAAATATAAAACATTAAAAACCAGTTCATTAAAAGTGCATAACGTTGCTATACAATAGACCGCGGGTCCGCCCGTCATTTTAACCGACAGCTTTTGTTTAAGCGCATCAATCAAGCACATTGTTTGTGATATCTTAATAAGTTTTGTACCGGACCGGTCATTTAGAAAGATTTTTCTTTTAACGAGGGTTCGCGGTGAATTTTAATCACAATTGATTTTATGCTAATAAAGCTTGGTAAGAAATGGCATTTTGTTAGTAACATATTTATCAATTTCAAATTTGCATTTCTGATGTATTACAAACACTCAACAATACATAATCCAATTCGGTGGAACCTCTAATCAGTTTAAGCTTTTATGGTTCAAATCCATCGCGACATATAACGTCTTCCTTTTAATTAAATAGTTGTAGCGCGAAAATTCTTTATCCAAAATCAAGGACAATAGCTGCCCTTACATGCCCACAAGACACGTCAAAAACATCATTCTATTCCCAGGGGCAAATTATAGCAATGTTTGCTTCGACTATTATTTTTTTCAAAAAGATGCCTCGCTAACGCCTATTTGTACAAAGGGTATGTCAAAAGAATCGAAGTCGGGTCTTAAAGAGGGTGTAAATTTGCGTCTTGAGCCAGGTGTGGTCATTGTTGGCCAACTGACCGTAAGAATGCATGTTTGGATTAGTCCAGTCAACACCGTGAGAACACTGACCACTATAAAGTTTAACTAAGTGACCTAATGAGACTTTGGAAATTCCAACGCAATTGTATGGCGATTACGGTGAACGTCCAGTAAAAAATACCAGATTACCTCGAGGCATCGCGTCACAGTCAAAGAGATATTATCATGTAATAACTGTGACATGTCTCGTATGACGCTCTGGCTCGGTAATGGTCCAAATTCTGGGAAACCATCTCTCACTACCTAACATAAAGATGTAATCGCGGTACGTGCTGGCTCGTTCCCACGATTGCGAAAACCCTCACCAACCCCTGCACTGGTCAGCACCGAAAACATTAATTAAAAGCAAGACAACATAGACCGGTTCGCCACGGTCAAGGTGCCTGACCTTACCTGTTCTTTACTGGTTCCGGGCGTGATTCCGTTTTGCATTTGTATTTGAAACGATCAAACCTAAGTACGTTAAGCCTGATAGCTTTCCTAAAACATTAGCCTGCACAATGGTAGATAAATATTGAATTTCACATGATGAAAGGCGATAGTATCGTATGCGGTGCGCGAGTCGTATAATTACGATTCAACTACATAATATCTCGAAGGCAATTAAATGCTGTTGCATCAAACTAAAAGCTCTTTCCGTGTTTATTATCTACGGCATAGTGCATTGAAATAGATAAACGTTAATATTAACTGTGTACGGGCATATTTAATAATAATTAGCGTCTTAATATACTATTAAATGCTAGATTTACATGTATTATAGTATTATATCATTAAGATTTTTAGATTTAAGATGTACCTAGTCCCTTAATCGAATAAAATAGTAAAAAAAACTCTGATAAATTTTATAGATAGATAGCCGTCATGTTTAACGTATATTCTCGATTTTTGAGTCTGAGGCGTGGCAGGTTACGTTGTAAGAAAATGCCATTTGTGCATATAATTCGAATACATCTTATTTAATTGAATGAAAGGAATATTTTATCGATCTAAATATTAATTTGTGTGTGCCTAAATTGTTTGAAGAAACAAAGCGTTTATAAGAAAATCGGATGTGTAACTTGATCTTAAGAAATTCAGTACTTTGATATGAGCTTGGAATCAAAGAATGCTAAAGCACCAAAACAACGAACAAATCCAATTTGAACATAAAATCCGAGGCGAAATGGACGAAGGCGAAGTGTAAAATCATTTGTGTTCGGATTAAAAAAGGATCTAGCGTGAGATATAGCCAACTATCAATCACCGTGTGATTTATCTCCTGTATGATGTATCGTCGGACCCCGACTGGTAAAAGTATTCGATAATTAACTTTTAAAAATTTGACAGACACCTTCATTTGAGGTTTTGGCCCTAATTGATATTGTGGTTTAATGTTTTGAGCGTATTTTCAGACTATACATGCTATGAGCAAGTGTGCCAACCTTATGTTTCTGAGTTAAATAATTGATATATTGAATATAAACTACAATATTATAAACAATTAATCTACTAGTGTTACCATAAAGGATTGCCCTCACAAAACAAATCTAATAATTTTTACTGATAAAAGTCAATTGTATTCGCATTTTAAATTGTATAGGTTCTTCTTTTCATTGATTCGATTTCGGCTTTCTAAAACCCCAAACATCAATGAACACCATTCATCACGGAGAACACGACGTGCGAGCATATAGCACGTCAAAATATTCACCTACAGGGGGTTAGCTCAATGATGTTCCACTTGCCACGCCGGGAATCGAAGGTGGACCCCTGCTGGGAGGCCGGCATACGCCTAACGAACTAAACATTTGATTTATTAGAGCGGTCTCGATTAACTCCGGTACATTTTTATCACAAGTGCATTCAGTGAACTTAGTATCGCGTATAAGTTTCATATAATTGTTCGATAATATTTTATTAAAGTTGATTGACATGGTTTTAATGTGTGCGAAATTAGGATGGCTATTTGATGAAGGTTATCGATTATGTATTTAAGTAACGAAGCTATCTGACTCACAAAAGTAGTTGTAAAAGTAAGACGTTATTAACTAAGTTATATAATCAAAGACGTTATAAACTGAATAAGTCGATGACACGTATTATTAGATTGGATTCTTAATCAAAGCTAATTAATATTTTAACTATTAATGTTATAATTATCACCATAGGGATTCCCCACTAATGGGATATCATTTTATCTTGTTAGATTAATATATAAAATATTGAAATGCCATTGTAATAATATGAGGTTAATACACCTCTATATAATTATTTTAATAAGTTCAAATAAGCTTTCCGTCTATATTTAGGTGACCTTTGAACTATGATTAAAAAGTACCGTTTGGAAAGAAGACTGCTAAGATCTTAGTTCTTATAAAAATAGTGAAACCTAAGTACATCAGATAATAAAAGATCAGGTTATTCTCTCTACTCCTCCAAGTCTCCTACCTGCAAAATATTCTATTTTGTGGCACTAGAATTCTTTTAATAAATTATATTAAAAAATATCCTGTATGCTAATTACTAGTAAAACTAAAATAAGCTTTCGCCCATACGTATGATAGTTTCCTGTTGGTGAAATTTTCTCAGGCTCCGCCGTATAATCGAGCAAGTAATGCACTGTATATTGGTTACTACGCTAGTAGAGAACCGGTTGGGATCGTGCACTTTGTGCTGACTCGAAATTATATTTGTATTCGAATTTAGAAACATTGGAACTACGAGCTCTTAAAGTTTATTCATGCCAATTGTCCCAGGGCATTTATAATTTTGCTTCCGTTTTTCAACGTTTTAAAGTCATATCCAACCAGTATGTACATACACCTCGTTCTACATACAAATTCCTCAATAAAAATATTATAATTCAAAAATAGAATTTAGTAAAAAATTAAATGAGCTTATCCAATAAGTATTCATCATCGGTACAACGAATTTTAAACATTAATCAGTTTCATAGTTTTAAGTTTAATTAATTTTGGTTGAAACTAATTATGTATGATCTCGTGTGACTAATTAAATCCGACTTATTGATTTACAAACATATTTTCAATCTACGATTAATCGTGAACAAAAATCTTGGAGACGCACTGGAGATGTACATAGGTAGGTTCAAAGTCCAGGTTTCATAAAAAAAATCTTTCGATATTATAACAGCTTATAATTCTTAAAGTCAAATGATAATGTTTTTATTACTGATAGTTATTACAATGGTACGAAAGCACGCGTCCGCTTGGAATTCATCTAACGTTCGTATCTATATGTCAGTCTGTCTGTCTGTCATTAAATGTGAATCATAGCCGGTATCGTGCAAGAGAATTTCGTGAGGTCACAGTTTAGTATAGCGGTTTAGGCGCCCTGCGGTCGTTCGGAAGAGGAGCTTCTATTAGATAATTCTCAAGTGCAAGGAGTGTAGTAGTTGCCCTCTCTTTCTAGCACCGACCGTTCCGTGACCCCAGAGCTAATCACATATCTGCAAGCGTATTAGGATTATCACAAGCCTTGCTTGTTCGCTGTTGTGGTCAACTTCACGTTCTCGACAATGTACAGATAATATGAGTCGTTGGTCTTTAAGGACCTTGTTAGCGATATCTAGGGCAGTGTCTATATCATTTACATCATCATCGTTAATCATTGTAAAAACTATACCCGTTACCGACCGTGACATAAATCTTGAGCCGCTTAATAATTCGATAATTACCAAAGCTCCGACGCCAGCTAGGAATGCGCCGCACGCGCTCGATCACTTCATTATTCAGATGTTTAGCATATTTTCTAAGAATTTTATCATCTTCCATAAATTTAATTAGGATCTGGTACTGTTTTGATGTCTTCCGTATCCGGTTTCGTAATTTAAATATTCGGTGTGGGCGGAGCTTTTAGCTTTCTTTCGGATTGTTTCACTGTTTTGAATTAACGAATCACGCGCCGTTGGAATTTCGTAAAGCGTCGAGTGTCGATTGTTCTATCATTCATCAAGACATCGAATTTCTAAAACTTTCTACGTAAAACACAGTACTAATCTGTGTATTGGAGGCTATATTTCAGCCTGTCGCAAAGCGAGAATTTCTTAATGATATCACAACACAACCGTTAGATCAACAAAAGAGACGGTGTCCATTTTGTGGGCGACACGTAGTCGCGTGCTAGTCGCTTTTGACAAATTATAAACATAAATACGGGATTATCGGGCTTTATCAAACGCAACGACTAACGAGATAGTACAACGGAACTAAGGGCCACTAAATTAAGATGTGACGTATTGAGGAAGATTTGGAATTAAGATGCACCGGCAGTGATAAAATATTTCATAAATTTTATCCAGCACGCGTCAAGTAGTCTCATGGTAATTACTTGGCTATATTTATTATTATTAAAATAAGTATACGTGATTTAATTTTTTAACAAACTACACGATTTATAAATATGAGAGATATATAGAATACAGAAACCATAAATGTTATGTTTATAATTTATAGAAAAACTTCCTGAATGTTGTTTCCTCAATTTATTTATTTTATAATTTGTATCATATCGCACGTGTCGCAGTTCTCGGTAAGAAATTAATCAAATTGTCATAATTTACCGACTAATTACTCTAACAATTTGCATTTAAACATACACATAAAAAGAATTCAACGTATTAATCGTACAATTTATGATCAACTAGCGAAATGCTACGGTTTTTGTAAATGTTTAGTTTTAAAAATATATATTTACAGATTATTGATTCAATAGACAACCAATGTGACCTGACTTGCTTCACAAATACTCATATTGACTGGTTTAGACGGATACCAAGTTTAAAAGTATTTAGACGACGGAACTGTTCGTTTGCTGACCACCGCACTAACTAGATAAATAGTAATTAAAAAACTTCCCCATTTTATTAATCATTTATTTCGCAAATAAATTCAGAAAATTGGTTTAAAGGATAGTTATATAAATACAAGATTTTTAAATATCTTATCTTATGATAAGCCTCATCCAGCGACGGCATAGACTTAAACGTATATAGTATATTGCAATAATATGTTAGGTTTATGCTCGATTCTTAGAACGAAATCTTATCTTTTAGTTACGGAAAACCGGTACTTATTAAAATATAACTTTAATTACACAGTAAAATTATAATGAACTAGAAAAATTGCAAAATGTTATGTAAGTTTAAAAGCCGATGAAGATTTTAAACACAAGCTGGCGTAGAAGATTATGTAACACATTCCTAATATTATACATACCTAAAGAACTCTTTATCTCTTATGTCAGCTAGCATCGTAACGCTTCCTCCAAATCTAGCGATAATAATATTAAAGGAATATGTCTTTCCTACCTTATTCCTTAGTTCTGAGTTTGAACTTTAAGATTTATCACAAACTGGCGTTAAAAATCGTTTGAATTACATCAAACATTTAGTGCTGCCGTGCCTTTTTGCTCGACTTGATAAAGTTATTCGCTTGATTTAAGCCTATTTTTAGGCTGGCGTACTCATTAGATCTGTCAAATAGATAAACGTACCTCTAATGTATTATTCGTCTCATGAAAGGCGGCTATAAAACCCTTACAATATAGCGATTGCTTCGTTTAATTGGCCTCCTATTTTACGACCGATATTTTATTAGGGTATAATAACAGAAATATAAAATTAGCATTTATACGTGTATTCTGACATAATCCTAATATTGAAATTGCAAGGAGTGACGGTGCATAAATCTCTGTCGATGTAATTAGTTACTCAAGGACAGACTATTAAATGTCTATGTGACAATTATTATAACCGGAGATCAATAAATAGACAATGATTTATTACAATATTTTGTAGACTAACAACATCCACAAAACCGAATTACCGCGTTATTTTGTCATATTATTTTACGTACATATACACATATTCTATATATAATTCCATTCGCCGTGATTCCATATAAAATTTAGATATAAAATCATTAAACCTTTGATACACTATAAACCTTGTACTTTAGTATCCTTGAGAGAGTATGAAATTGCATAATTGACATATTATATATGTTTTTTTTATTTTGTTCTCATTCCAATCGCGTAATTTTCAAAATAAAGTAACAATATACAATTTTACTTATAGTGTGTTTAAAACCATTAATTCTGAATATAATATCAAATTTACTTTACCTCTGTCAAGAAAGAGATATAATTATATAAATTTGACGAGAAATTCGTGGGTCATAACTCCGTTGGTCCATCTTAGAAATGACTACAAAATCATGTCAAGAACACCTTATGTCAGACAAAAATATGGCATACACCAACAGCGTATCATTCAAATTACAATGATAATTTTGTTTGATTGTACGTGTGTGGAATTAAATACATCTCACGTATATAGGCTAAGCGTGGTTAGATTCCAAATAGCATTAGGAAACTTAATAAAAGGTATTGCTTATTATGACTAATATGTCCATATATTATATATATATGTCCATAGCTACGCAGGGTATTGTAGGGGAAGTATATTAACCGAGAAGATGCTCTTTAATCACTTTTCGTAGAATTTTTTGGGCCTTAATCTCGTCTTTGCTCGTTTCTCATTAAAAATGTTATGTGAACATACAAAGAATCTGACTACCTACTCTGAAATAACGTAAATGTTTCATGCAATATAATCATTTACTGTTTTGATATAAATATTTACCAACTTCGACTCAACATTATTATACAGAAGCATATACATCAAGGCAGTAAATTATAAATAAGAAATTATTATCTATTTTTATTATTATCGATAATTATTATACAGTTATTTGTTGAGGTATAAAACAAATTGGGTAGCACCGCTTTAACGCTAACCTAAGGTAGGTAACTTCTCTCAATTTTTTTTCTATGTATTTATTAAATAATCTTGAATTGTAATTAAATGGTTTAAGTTTTTAAGCTGTATATGAGTATTAAATAAGTTCAAGCAGTGTAGCGGGTCGTTGACTGAATAATTATAAAATTTACAATTGCCAAGGCAATAAGGATTGGTAAATGATTTTTAAATAAACGTTGCAGTAGGGCTAACTATTCTTTTATAAGTTTTCAATAACTTAAATGTAAATGAGATTACAGTATTCTAATCAAACAATAAAAACTAATTATAGAGTTTCATTAAAACGTAAAACATAAATAATAGAAACAAATTCCTGAAACCGACAAACTTTAATATTTAAAATCAGTCAGAAGCATTCTAATTAACTTTCATTTATAAGTCTACATTTTATTGGTTTAACATTTAGATTATTCAAATTTCTATTACATATTAATGACATATAATCAATATTTAACGACTGAATACCGTATCCAATCATAAAATCAACAAATACGTCCAATCAAGAAAAATACCAACACAATTATAATAAAGAGTTAATTTTCACTTAATCTGTATAAGAATGCGATTGAATTTTATTGGAGAAACTTGACATATGTTAATTATATATGAAACTTATAAAATATTGATTTAGTGGTTTATATGCAGCAGGAATGTCTTTCCTTCAATTGAAACTTGATCGTAGAATCATTCGAGACATGCATTTGTCACGCAAATCCACAATTGCTGGCAGAAATATGAAATATAATTGTCATATTAAAAATGTATTTAGCTGTTTCTTAATGAAGACTTGTTATTTAGATTTTTCCATATGTATAGTATTAGTGTATATTTATAAATAAAGCTCATAAAAAAACTATCGATAAAATAATCCCTATTACTATAATCGTTTAAGCTTACCGAATCATGATATAGATTAAATCATTCCTATATTCTGACACAATATTAAATTGATTTGGCCGCTATAAAACCAACGGTATACAAAAATTGTCGTTTAAATATGTCTGCTAATGGTGTTTTTTTTTAAATCAATTTGTTAAGCGGCACCTAGATATTCGTGGCATGTTAACTATTAAGGAGAATGACTTACCTTTCGTATTTATAACATATTTTCGCTTTTGCAGCTTTAATTTTAATAATACTCTCTTAAGACAGATATATTTATGAAATTAATAGTACCACGTAGTGTCTTAGTGATTACTCAACAATGGAAGAGCTCCATCCATTCATTTTAGAATTCATACATTAATTAAAAAATTAATATTATTCTTAAAAAAAAACAAAACAATAAATATCTTTAGTACAAACTGTACACAACATTTGTAAGATACCATCGTACAATCTCCTCAATCTCCGCTATCACAAAACTAAAAGTATAATTAGTCAAGCTTGCTAAGCAATCCATCGATTAGATAGTGATGTTCCGATGTATCGACAGATAATAATGACGTGCTATTAGACTAGGTGTCGACGCAGCGTGGGAGAATCGACCATAGATTATACTCAGCCTACATTCGAAACCGGATAATCGCACCAGCAATTACTCTAATTCAAGCGGAATTACATCCACTCTTTAATTGAATTATTTATGTAACACTTAAAATCGCAGTCAGTTGTACGTTATGAATAGTGTGAGATATATTCCAATATTAATTTTTTTTGTGACTTTTTTAATGATGATGTACTATGATGTATACTTACGTAAGAATCTACAACTGTTGTATGTAAATGTAGTTTGTGTTGTGGCTCTCAGAAAGAGGAAATTATCATTTTCGTTAAAGGTTACTTTTTACACCAAAATAATATTAAAAAACGCGATTTAAAAATATTTATACTGATTAATAAAAGAATATACAATAGCCAAAAATGTAAACGTAAAAAAAGTCAGCACGCGCCCGTTGTCTTCATTTTCGAGTCAAAAAACTCACCGCATTCCAACCGCACTTGACATTTCGAATCGATATTTTAACGCCGTATTTCGGAACTAATGCTCAATCGAGCGACGGTTTCCACGACTAATCGTAAGAATAGCCTCGCTCACGATTGTATAGCACGAATATCTTTTTTACAATCTAATTCTATGAAATATTTAAAGTTTGAAAAATTGGGTCCAAAATTACAACTACGCTGTGCTGGATGTAGTTCTTGGCATACTTGTATTGGGGTCATAATAGACTGATAATTACATTAACACTTGTTTATAAAGGCAGGAATTGACAATACTACGTCATTATACCATAACTGGTTGCTATAGCCATTAGAACCTTATAGATTTCATCTTTCGTTGCCTTACTTAGCATCAGTTAAAACATTTTGTTTATATAAACTTTCTTTTTATAAAATCTGCCTCAGACACGTCCTATGTTCAACCAAATGCGACTTCAAATGTAATGAACACTGAGAGTCGATTATAAGGTTAAATTGAGATGTAATATTGAGCTCATAAAATTGCATTTAAAACAGAAAGTAATACAACCTGTTACGAGGTCAGAGGGTCGGATATTGCTTCACGACAATTTAAAACGCATTACTCGGTTATATATAACCCGTAACAAGTATCATCACGACATTTTGACGCAAGATCTATTTACCAAATTTGGATTAAATGTTCTCAGGAACTTGCTATTGAAATTATCTACACGTTTAGAATACTCGTGAGCGAGTAATATTATCTTCAATATATTTTATTGATTTTCGCACAAGTTCAACACAATTACTTCTATGTAAGTTGTTATTCTAGGTGATGTATTAATACGAAGAAATATAAATTTATGCGCCAAACTCAGATAGTTGTTAGTGAAGCCATAAACTAAGCTATTACGACCACATCTTGTGGTTACATGCTAATTGCCATCTACTGTTAAATAGCTGTCTTTATATCTGTTTTATTTCATTATTCTATTGCTGTATTAATGTTTTGCATTAACTACCACACGCGCCTTATGAAATGCGCTGGTCGTTATATTTGAAGTTAGTTTCGTAATTTTAATGTATCTTTTTCTTTTGTTACAGCTGTCCAAAGAGGAAGAGTTCCACCAACACAGCCTGCAGGCTTATCTTTGCCTGGTCAGTTCGCTTTAACGAATGGCGACCCAGCCGCTGGACTCAACCATCCCTACCTCTCCTCATACATCTCTTTACTCCTTAGAGCAGAACCCTACCCGACCTCAAGATATGGACAATGCGTTCAAACCACCAATGTCATGGGAATAGATAACATCTGCGAATTAGCAGCTAGGTTACTCTTCTCAGCCGTAGAATGGGCGAGAAATATCCCCTTCTTTCCTGAACTCCAAGTGACAGACCAAGTAGCGTTATTGAGGCTAGTCTGGTCGGAGTTATTCGTCCTTAATGCGTCACAGTGTTCAATGCCCCTCCATGTAGCTCCCTTACTCGCCGCCGCCGGTCTCCACGCGTCACCAATGGCAGCAGACCGAGTGGTGGCGTTTATGGACCACATACGAATCTTCCAAGAGCAAGTGGAGAAGCTGAAAGCGCTCCACGTTGACTCAGCGGAGTACTCCTGTCTGAAGGCCATCGTCCTCTTCACGACAGGTAAAATTTTGGACAGTTTATTTGGGGAAGCGAGGTTGCTCCTGTATAGAGTGGCGGGTGCTGGCACAGCTGTAACGAATTATGGGGAGCTTGTGACTCTAGTGAGAACTCATTTAGACGCGTACGCCGAAGCGAGTAGAGTACAGCAGCCAGTCCCTCCACCATCAGCAGCTTCCTCTGGATATTATTCCACACTCGATACGTCGCTCGGCGTGAACTCTTCATTATCGTATGGCAGTTTTCTATCACCTTCTAGATTACAGCCGAATTATACAAGCAGTCCCCGTGCTCCTGAGCAAAGCGCCTCATTTAAAGTATGGGACGGAAAGTCCTACAAAAATGAACAAGGGAGTTGACGCCGACTGACGAGCGAGTGTTTTTGGGATGCATTTTGAGGTGTCGGGTGGTTTTGTCACTTGGCATTGGGACGGTTACCGAGTTCAATTTGCGGCGATGCGTATATTATGATGTTTATTGTATTATGAGGATAATAACTCACGCTCTTCGGACCCGGTTGCATGGGGAGGCGGCGACTTATTGTTCTCTATGTTCAGTACGTTGTGATATGTATATTGAATTCCAAAGTATTACCAAATATATTAAAAATTTCATCAATAATTGAAATTGAGATTGTTAGGCGGTCGTGAAACCGTTTTAGTTAAGTTATTTATTTCGTGTAAATAGTTAATAGTTAATTTATTATGAATACACGCGCGTTGTTTTTAAAAAAATATTTGTTTCATTTTTATTAAATTTAAAAAATTACTTTAGTTATATGTTATCAATGCAAATCCCCTTCACTTTGATTAGATTTAATAGAGACTGGGTTTCGCTCTCACGGTATAATAAGACTGCAATATTAACACGGTTTTCGCATATTTACCGGTTTAAACTTTACATAAGTTTATATATACCCGATTATTTAGCGCTTACATAAAGCGCTTCGCTATTCCTTTCGTCCATTACGAGAGTATTTTAAATACTCAATCACTACCAAAACATAATACTAATAGAACTGTATTTACCGCACAGTAGACAGAAACGGAAAATATTAGCAAAAATAAACCAACTATTGCATCGCCAAAGGAGTAGTCAACTACTTAATAAAGAGCTTTCATCGCTTACATGCTTAGCACGCTCTGTAGCAATGTGAATGTTAGATGGGGTTCAAGTTAAACTGGTCGCTAGTGCCTTAGGGTACTATGAATATGCAATAGTAATAAATGTTTTATCCGTCGGCTAACTTTCTCTAACTGCGACTACATGGATCGATTGCTATGTGTTAGGCATTTAACAGGAAGTGTTGAATGTATGTGGCACAGCCTACCTCCTTAAATCACAGGCTTGGCTCAATAAAATCTATATCTATCTTTCTATTATGCCCACGATAAATTCTTCTGCTTATAATTAGTCTTATGTACTACGTACCTTGGAGCTTGTTCTAGCTGTAAACCATAAATGCTACGTTCCATTTTTCGCGTAACAATAATTGTCTCAGGCAGGTACAGTTACTTCAGATTCACTATTAGATTTTTATGACAATTTTGGTATTTTCATGTTTTTTCACTTTTCATAAATCTGGAGTTAAATTAAAAATAAGGTTACCTTTTCACCCGAGATGACTACCGTTACGTAAGTAACGAAATTAAAATAACTCATTTATTTCAGAATCCAAAAGTGCGTTTAACATTTCAATTGTTTTACCGTTAGTTAGCTGTATTATTGTACTATTTTATAATTAAAGTAACATAAAATACTTGTTCAGAATAATTCTAATACAGGGCAATTTAAATTTAATTTTGGAATACCTGAAGGAGAAATATTCAGTTTAATTTAATACTTAACTAATAAGTCGAAGTTAATAGCAAAAGCTATAAACAATTGAATGTGTTGCATTTATCTCAATTGTTAATTTTCAGCATGTATTTCTAATAGGTAATAGAAATTAAAGCACGAATAATGTATCTCTTTTCATACAAATCGCTAAGCAAGCAGAGAGAGCGGGATGCACATATGTTTATAACGGAACCACTTCGTGACTCTGTGGTCACGATTTTGAAAAAGTGTTGGGCTGAACCTTCCCTTGCATTCTGGACGCCTGGTGTTTGGGACAAAATTCTTGCTTGAGAATTTGTGTTATTTTATCACCGTTCACTTACTTATTCATTCTGCCGTCAGTTTTATTAAATATACATTTCTTCACACAGACAATACAGAAGGCTTACTTAATGATAATTTTTTACTTTTACATCTTGATATTAAGTTTTGGAACACAGTTAACCTAAAATATAAAAGAAATAGAAAAGATAGCATCGCTCTAACGGAAATAAATAGAGCACAAAAATCGTTTAAATAATATTTATGTAAACTGTACAAATTGTGCTCTATAGACTATGCTGAATTGACATTGACGTATTGACACTTGACAAAATTATAGTGAATTCGCGCCAAAACCTCCCTTATATTGCAATTGCTTGTAACTTACACCCGTACAAAATGCCTGAGATGCCGTTCGTGTAACGAAACTTTATTTCAAAGGGAAGTGCATTGTTCTCATCTCGCATAAACCTATAAAACTAATATAATTCAGTTTCAAAATCAATTCCCGAGTACTATTTCATATAAAATTTCATTTCAATACGCTTAAAATAGCGCCAGCAGTTTCACTTGTGTTTGGTTCCAAATTAACGAAATGAAGCCGTCCTCTATATATACGTATAATAAAAATATTAATTTGTTTTACCAAACACTTATATCAATAAGAAGAATATTTAAAAAAAGAAGACACTATATATAAATTTTGATGTCAAAAAATTGATTCTCTCAAATAATGTCTATTAAGTTACGATCAATGGAATACACACAGAAATATGTTTGCCAAATGCCCGTTTTACTACGAGACTTCTTACGTGATTTTTATTCAATACATAAAATTTTGGAATTCTACAATAGTTAATCATATCGCACCACGGATAACTTTTATATAACAAAATGTGTTAATTCGCATATTGTAACTTTACACCCGCCTCCAACCACAATCATGATACCATTGTGCTTACGTTACTTGCAAATTTAATTCAGAATACACAAGACAAATCTAAGAATACTCGTGGACTACGTTAGAAACACAAGTGAACACAACACACATTCCATTTTTGTTAGTTCAAATGTAAAAAAATATTTTTTTATTAACCGGAATAAAATTATGTTTTAGTAAGTATTATTCTCGGCAAAAACCTGTACAGTGTGTAGCAATTTGCTAATTTATAAGCGACATTTTACTTTACATTCTTTTAATATTGCATACTAGATGTTCACCATAATTCTGATTGCCTTTCATTTAGAGACCCGTGCGTACTAAAGCTTTCCTCGGTAAATGGACTATCGAACACAAAATCCGAAGATTAGCGCATTCAAGCGAACACAGTCTTCAACTTTACAATATTTAAGTAGTTAGCTTATAAAAGTTAATATAGAATAATCCACAGCCGATCTGTTTTTGCATTTTAATGATATATAATTCACTTTAAATATAACAAAGATAAGTAAACTGGCTTATTGTGGAAATGTGTGGTCAAGTACAGTACAGTGACTTGTAGTTTTCAAACTGATGAAACGTCGGTTACACTACCTTCATGCTTTACAAATAGATTTTTGCTCAAACCTTTGTAAATTCGATTATTTTCGATTTTACGCCTTAACCGCCAAATCGAACAATGACTTTACATCTTATGATAAATTATACAAATGATTTGAGAACTATTTAAACATTTTGCATCACTATTTCCGTTGTTGACCATTTTTTGTGTTTCGTAACCATACGAGTTAAAGTAAAACGGGACCGTATTTCTAAGACTACACTTTAGCTGTTAGTTCGTCTGTTACCAGTATGTCATGAACAGTGATAGTAAGATGGTGATAGATAGATATTACTATCTATCTATCTGAAGACTCATAAATGCCTAAGGGGTCCACCACAAAACACAACATTTTTTTTTTCTTTTTAATAGATGAAGTGATTAGTGATTAGTGATTTTTTTGATATACTCAGAATAAATAATTAGACAAATACATTGCAGTGTCAATATTTTAAATAAATATAAGGTTCTGATAAATAGCATGCTCTTAACTATCATAAATCGAAAAAACACAACTATAAAATTACCTGATCTTGACAAATATTTGCTCATAACGTTTCCAAGAAAACAAAATTGCACAAAAACTGCCACAAATTGCAATAAACAACACAGATGCGTAACAAATCCCCTTTGAGGTCACACTTTGACATTATATTAATAAAAAAAACAAATGTGGCGAAAATTGAAACCACCCTCGCTTACAAGCCACAAATAAACAAATCAGTACTTTATCACTCTGTATTATAACTTACATTCCTTTCCATAAACGTATAGTCAAATTTTGTCCTAATTATTATCAATTATGAATATTAAACCTAAGCATTCAAGCAATAAAGTTTACTTTGTATTGAAGCGCCATTATTTGGGGGTTTATTTGCATTCCTTATCTAACCATCGATGAAGGGTTCAAGAATGGCACTTATGATAACACGGTTGATTTAAAATAAGCAGATTAATACTGACTTTCAGAAAAAGCTCTTTCAAAGAAATTTGCAGATAGATGCAGTATTTAAAAATATATTTAACTTAATATTGGAAAAAAACCGCCGATTTACTAATGATAGTGAGAATTGTGGAACATTTTGTATGCTAGGACATCCATATAACCTGATCGTGACTTGACATGTAGCTATTCGTTATTAATATATACATCTATAGCGTCGAAATCAATTCGATACAGCAGGTAAGCGTAAAATAAATATAGTTTACGCATTATTGGGCATTGTTTTACTTGTTGCAATTTATGGCAATAAAATTCAAGCTTTCGGTACGGAATTTTTTGTGTTTATACTTAATCACTTTCCCCGCCGCTAATATTATATATGTATACAAAAATGTCAAATTACTACACTGTTACGTCTTTCAAAATAATAATAAACCTTGAACCTTTACCTTAAATAAAGAAAAATAAATGTAATTTTTGTAAACGCTCTACGAACTAAAACTTTCAATGTGTTTAATAACTTTTTCTAAGCATATAATTAGCGTTGTTTTTTATGTACTGAACACATAAATACTCTTTAAATTTACTGGCTGTATGGAAATCAGCATTGAGGCGTTATCAGTTCTTCATCCCTTGTCATGAGGAGTAAAATCAAAAAAGCAAGGGTCGATTGTACCCGGGTCGTATAGACCGAACAATGGAGGGTTGAGGCTTGGGCTGTGGCCACAGATGTTGTTAGTCGCTTCCTAATCTTTAACCCTCCTCACCCTATTTTACCACAATATCGTTTATCGAGAAGCCTAAATAACCATGACTTTAATTACAATAATTACATTTTCTTGTTATGTAGATACAGGAAGCATAATTTAACGCAGTGCCGTTAAATGAAAACTTCATTCAATAATTTTATTTTAATAATGAAATTATATTTTTTGTACTAATGCAGTTATACTCCATTTATTTTTGTATAGGAATATCTATTTCAAAGTTTATATTAGAGGCGATTTTTCTTCTCCTTTCGCCAGTCTGTGGATGGACTGAGCTGTTAAATACTGACTGACTGACTGTTTATAACCTTCAAGTTTTGCCATCAGTAACTCCGCTTTTTTGTCTATACTGAAATGTCTTTCTTAACTATCTATATAATCTATAAAGAAGACTAACTTAACAAAAATAATATATAATAAGCAAAACTGAAGTAGTTACAAAGTAAAATTCCTAACCTCATTTATTTAGTACTAGATATTTATTTAGTTAGAACAATACGGGTCAAAAGGCGGCTAAATTACGCTCTATCATAAAATGTTACATACATAACAATAAATGTTACATAATATTTGCTTAAACGTCAATTATTTTGCTTTTAAAGTTACAGACGACTTTACGACTTCACTTTAAATGAACCTTTATTTATTTTAAGTAATAAAAATTATTATTACCAATTTAATTTTTGATTTAAGTAAAAATATAACCATCCATTTTTCTTGTATTATTATTATTCATGATTCCGTAAGATAGTGTGAACGCAACCTTCGGGATAATCCCTTTCACAATATTCTAATGTTATTGTCACAGATCAAATATCTTCTTGATTTGTGTGTTTTCTTGGCGAGTTTGTTGTTAGCATGTTGATCTTTATCTGGTCCATAGCCAGCGTCCGCTTAATGAATTTGTAATTAAATGGTCATTGATATTTAGTTTATATAACATTTATTATTTGATATTTGCTCTTCATCTCTAAGATTAAATAATATTGTGCAGTCTGTGCTCAGATTCTCGATTAGGCACATGTCATATCGTTCAAGTTCAAAACAGCCTGTCAGTCGGATTGAGAATGGCTATTCTTCAAAGTTCGCGATAAGGCACAATGGCCAGAAGTTTGTGTCATCTGAAAAGCGGCAGGGCGGAACTATGCATCTGGCTACAAATATCTGGTTATCTGCGATACAATTCCTTTAAATGAAAACAATTGTAATAATATTTTTTTCTCAATGGAGCTCTTGTGTGTTTTTAATATTTTGAAACACGCATATTTAGGCGCGCTTAGATAGTTTTATAAATATTTTTGTGAGTAAAAGATTTGAAAGTAGAGAAATTTGTCTCTGTATCAATGTTTTTTTTTAATCGTATATTTTCTTCCCTCATAGTTATTACAATTATTATCAACACCTTTCAACCTTAAAGGTTGTATCAAATGGGTAATAGGTATGATGACAACGCTGTAGGGAGTTTATGTTATCACATAAAGTATTATACACTGTATTGTACAGTTAAATTTTCGGATCGAAGTATTATAATGAATCTGTTTTGAACGAATAATATCGTAAGCCATGCCAAGGTAATTTCAAATAAGGTCAACTTACAATGAAATTATTGAAATAATAGAAACTACTATTATTATTTATTCAAAATAATGTTTCCTTATAATTTTTTTGTAACCAAATACAGTTACGACATTTCTTAGAGAGCTTTTTAGGAGGATTAGGTTTTCCGTAACTATTTGCGTTTGAAACATTTCGATATACAAAATAGACGACGATGTGTTTCCATAGACATTAAACAAACCCGAGTACATTTAACAAAACGACCGATTTATTGTGACCCTCTCACCGATTATAATACCCTTCAAATATAACGCTCACTTAAGGGTTCAGGGATCAGATTGTACCGGTTAATTATTGTACACGTAAGCACAATTGTTTATTGTTTACGGAGGTCGGTAGTGCTGACCCGTTGCCTTAAAACTATTATGATAATGAAATAACGCCAAATCTGGTGAAAACTATCATGCCTTGTAAAATAGCGTGTCTCCGAACTTTGGCGGATCACTGATGGATAGCAAATATTCGCTTCTCAATAGACAAATTAAACATTCCTTTAGATTCATTCAATAAGGCTGATATTGTTCTTGAATAAAATATTTGTCCCGAGTCCTGTAGGTCATAATTTGAAAATGGAATCGTATTTTTTGTATATTGACATAACTCGTAGTTCTAGCGCATTTTACTAGTAGGCAGTATAGAGCCTAACGAGAACGTATTGTATCAAATAGCAAGTATTATTTAGCACGCAAGTTGTGAAAACTAAACACGGGTAACATCTTATCGGGTAAGCGATACGGAAGGGATAGGTGAAGGGTTCCTTGCAAATTAAGGGACTAATGGTTATCGTTGGACGATGTTAACCCTGCGACGGATGAATTTTAATGTGTACTCAGTGAAACGATTGGGAATACGTGCAAGATGGGTAGCATTTTTTATTAAATTACAACAGCTCTTCGTATGTGGCCATTTCAATGTTTTTAGTTTTTTAACTAATCGTTATGAAAACTTTTATGACAATATTTTTAATCTTTTAGGTCACTTTGTAACATAAGTATTCATTCCATAATATCAAAAGTCGATTTCAACTTAAACGAAACATTTCGAAAACAACATCCCTATACAAAAAGTATTCCGTACGTTTCAAGTATTATAGAAATGTAATACCTACTCGTCTAGTGTAATATAAATATACCAGAAATAATTTTTGTTTGTTATTTCTATTTTATAATATTTTTTTTATGTCGAAATTCCTTCATTAATTTTATGATGTCTTTAAGATGGCTTTCCTTGATAATGGCGTGTACGCCTACAATCATTTTCACAACGAAATTTGTTGTTAATGCTTATGTTAATAAGTTATCTGTGTATGTTGTGCAAACTGCTGGCGTTCCTTATTTAAATAAATAAATAAATTGTGTTTTCCTGTCTCAAGGATATGCTATCATCTAGGCAGTACTAACAAATTACTGCCTCTGACCCTATAGTTATAAGTCACATTCAGAAGCAACGATATCGATCTAATCCATCGATCCACGTTTATCGATTCGTGTTCCGATATTAGCTTATCTATATTCCATTTGTCACGAATACACTATATTACGAATCGGCTTGTCCTGTTTAATTTTTATTGATCTAAGAATATGAGATCTACATTCCAAGATCAGTAGCCGTTTTTTTAATCAAATTTTCAGAGTCGCTATAATTCTTTAATAAACTTCTTTAAGTTCAATTATTAACTTTGTCATTAATAAAAATAAATAAATTTCGTAGTGATTTTTATCGTTGAATTTCCACATCATATTGGGACTTAATTTTTATTCTTCTAAGCCAACAGTAAATTCAATAAATTCACATGAAACATAAATTTCTAAGGATTTATTAAAAATAAAGTAGTTAATTATATTTTTCTAATCGGTTGAATTCAGCGTTATAATTTGTATGTTCTAATTTAATGATATTTAAACTCAATAGGATATAAACAAAGTATAAATTAAAATTAGTTAAAAGGAGGGGTCGTAAGAAACTGCCTGGCAGTGATAAGAAAGTAATTTGAATAATTACTGCAGAGTAAGACGTGGTAAGATAAATGTCTGTTTCGCAGAAAAACATTACATAATTAAAGAAAAACATATTTGTTCCAATTGTTCAAGACAAGACTGTTATTTAATTCTTATGCTGGAATTCTCGCTCTCAACAAAATGTCGTTTAAAATTATTTTAAACATAAAAAAATATTTGATACTAATAACCGTTTTATATATTGTTTTTTTTTATTTGACACATTTTGACATATATAAATACTTATAAAAAATCGATATATTTAAAGACGTTTCAATTCGCTAAAACATATAACTTTTAAATACGATAAAGTACATTTCACCGATCGCATAAAGACAAACAAACGATTCCAACTCGTGTATCGAGATATGAAATCGATTTCTATTGTTCCATACAATCGATTTATACGGCTAGATCTTAGATTAATAACGCGTGAGGATATCTATAGGATATTATGTTTTGAATTTCGAAACTTCTCAAATTGTTCTACGGAGCTTAGGTAAGCTACCTATGTTAAGTTCTTGGAGCCCGGCTTTTTAACTGTTTACATTTTTAAACAAAAAGAAAATATATATTAAGGGCTTTTAAATTGTACAGTATTATACAAAATCAATCATCAATACGTTCCTATTTGATTCATCTCCCATTTATCCGATATAATATGGATTCGTTCATGTGTGTCAACCGACTGACACATATATATAAAAAAAACATTAATAAAATATTCTCTATTCTTTTCAATGTGTGTAATCTAAATTGCGTGCGCTCGCCACACACCTATACACTATAAGTATCAACAGAGATTCACCGCATCAGGCAGGAAACCACCTTATTTTGATATCATATACCTATACAAGAAGAAGACATACACATACATGCTATTGAGCAAGCCTATGCACAAAATACGAGTCCATCGTACATAATAGATTTTTGAGACGTGGCATGCGCTGTCAGTGCGATGTTGACAGGTGTTAAATCGAAGGAGAAATGAGCGCAGGCGCAGCGCAATTAGTTGAGTCATGCCTATTAAGTAATGTCCAAACTGACCGTTTCTTATGTTTGATCAGATAAGATACGAAACACGATTGTGAATTGTCATCACTATTCCCATCACTGGTTGTGGCGTTTTTTCACGGCGAAACACGCAGATTAAAATCTAATTTTCTGACTTAATAGCGCAGTTCATAATAGGACTTGTGACAATATACTTTTCGGTCTATTAAAAAAATCGAGATCTTTTATACTAATATTCTAAATGTTTACATTTGTTTGGCACGTATCAAATTTGGACTCAGCAAATTTGATAGCAGCATGATGTATATATCCTTTCTCGATAAATGTACTATACAAAAGAATTGTTTGTTAAGGCCATATGATATATGTCACTAGATCATAGTAGGCAGGCCGTCTTAATACATTATAAATATAACTGTAAATATGCGAAAGTGTAATAAATGAATATTGCTTCCAATAAATTAAATTGGAGGAAGGTTCTATCGCCTACGACCCAACCCTTTCACTAACGGTCCAAGCATGCATCTTTACAAGGAGCATCCATTCACGGTGATTGCAGTAAATCACTGTCTACCATATAAGTGGTAGCAGTGACAATCCTGTACCATTTGGTACCAATTGTCACGAAAGCCAAACTAAATATGACGTATAAGGATTTTGAGTTTTCAGTAATTGCTATTTCAGATCAAAGACACGTTATGTTTGTTAATCAAATTATCACCAGTAGAAGTAAAGAGCCGGAAAAGAACCTTCCAAACTTCATAGTTTAGGCGCAACACTAGTTTAATATAATGTACAATCAATAAAACATTCCAATCATAAGAGTACCTCAAACAATAAGCTATAAATGTTTTTGTGCTTTTTTTTTATTTGATTAGTGTACTCGTAATAGCCAAGAGTTAGAACAAAAGGCGTGACTTGATGCCATAAATTCATATAAAAATATTAGATACCGCACGCCCCACAACTTCATCATCACATTGTTACGCTACGAATTAAAAAAGACATCAATTGAACGCTTTTAATACACCTGACGCGACATTTCTCTATAGCAGGTTAATCTAAGTTCACACGTGAACTAAGGTGAGAGCGATTCACCGGCGGCAAGGCCGAAAATGTCCTTTATACGAAAATAGTATTTATTGTTGTAGAAATAAGGGTTATTATAAGAAATACAACTAGTTATACAATTAAGAAAGTATCCGATAATGCTCAGCGCATAGTTTTTGAATAAGGACCATAGTAGAAAGGATTAGAGACGTTTTTGTTGTGGGCGGTTCATGATAACCGGTTCGGCGAACTTTTACCTATAAATTTGTGTCGGCAAACGTGCTGTCTAGAAGCGGCAACGCGAATACCATTGCGATACCATAATATATCCTAGTATGCTAATAGCTTTATGTTTACAACTGAGGTGACTGGATTCAAATGTTTTCAACAAATTACAGGACTTGCCTCTTTTAGTTTATTTTAACAACCTAAGTGAGAATGATTTTATAGATAAAAAAGATTAATAAACACCTGTAATGTCTTTAGTATCAATTAGAGGTAGAGATTGCTCGTAAAATATTTTATGGAATCAATGTCCATTGCAAACAGTGATTTATATGTTTGTATTTTTTATGTACGATGTGTGAAAACGCACTTACATCTAAGAGCTTATTTTTTATGCACCCTCAGACACGTTGTGTGAAGTGTGGTATTGCTAATATAAACGAACAGGCTTGTGTCCCAAATAAAATATTACTACTTCCTCTATTTACACTTTCCACATTATTATAGGAACTTACTTTATAGAGTAAATATTAATAAACTATGTTTTTTAATATAATTATTCAATGTTTAATTGTGAGAGTCATAGTTCTTAGACCTTAATACGCAAAAGAGTTGTTGTTTTCATAATTTACTCCACGTGCTCTACCTGTGTTCTCTATTTGCATGTTTTTTGTAAACTACCTTATTTTTATGGTATTAATTATTCATGTATGAAATTACCTTATTTTTTCTTCTTTTATAAAATCTTTATTTTGAAAGTTACATGATTAGTTTATTTCACTAGAGCTAAGTAATTGTCACTTCGTATGTCATCTAACAATCACGTACTGTAAGCAAATCGCTGCCGCTTATAACATGCGCTTCATTCACATAAAATCAAGACACGTTTTACTTATTCGAAGTGCAGCCAATATTTCCTGAACAATTTATAAAACTGTGTTTGGGTCTTAATAAAATATTGTGTCGCTGAGCATTAGATTTCAAATTTGCAAGTATATTTTGAGACTGTATGCAAAATATGGAGTCGTTTCCGTCGTGGGCCAATATGAATAAATTTAATCTAAGTTATTAAATAAACAAATATGAATTAATTTAACTTATTATACAAAGATTTATCTTCTGACATTCACCGTTATGATATTACTTTATTTTTATTAATTTATGTAAAGAAAGGTGTTGAACGATAGTTTTAACACCTCCGAATCAAATTTCATTTTAATCTTCTGATTAATTATCCCATTAATTCTAATGTTTAATTTATTAGTTAAATTGTATGCAATGAATCTACTTTGTAAAGAGATTTGTTTGTTGATTAGTATCACAATCGAAAATTCCTTTGAAAAATCCGAATATTAGAAATTATACGTAGATATTCCGAATTCGATTTTTTTTTAATTCCATACAAGAATACATAATTATCAAAGAAAATTGTGAGGCCAAAGATTTAGAAGAGCTATGCGTTACAATAATATATAAAAAGCAGAAATATTTTGAATTGTGCACATCAGTAAAACCCAAAACAATGCACCATTAAAACATAAATATCCCTTACATACCGATATATCCTGAAACTATTTCCGTCTTACAAAAAAAACGTTTCCGCCTCAAGATTTATTGAGTGCTTTCTGGGCCCTTCGAATAAAATGCGTGAAATGAGGTGTTGCCAGCCTCCCTTTTCTTTATAATACCGTGATTTTTTATTGCTCAATTAACCCAATGAATTGTGACGAATTCGGTATACAAATTCGCCATTATTACAAGAATCATAAAAATTAAGGTACCAAAAAGAATACTAGGCTTGTTTGTAATGTAATTAATATATCGTATCGTATCGTATCGTATACGTAATGAATGGTTATTTGGGAGTTTTTTACGCAAATATTAAATTAAGATATGGAGGTTCAGGCTCCGAAACATTGAAAGAAAATATTTAACTATCTATTAAAGCCGTAAACAGTAGGCATTAAAGTAATTCACTCGATGGTCACTCAATAATAATAAAAAAAGCCAATACATTCACAACACGTACGCCACGATGTCGCCGCGGCCATTCTGAAATTGATACGCATTACATATTTGCAATCACCCACATTCACCCTACGTAGCCTTTATTGCAATAGGATAAGGTTCAGAGTTCCTTGAGTTAAATTAATTCAGAATATTCTATAGGTATCGGACGACCAGTATAAAATGAGCCCTACTTTAGCAAATAAAGAATACTTTCTAGTATAAGATCAGCGTAAGTTTGAAGGGTGAGCAGCTCTTGATAGAGTGGTAATTTAAAAGCTTTTTGCTTCTTGACCATTGAGCTTCTGAAGGTTTCTGATGTCCTGCTACCAATTGCTTGAAATATTGAGTGTGATATGGGCGGGGAGAAGTTTTGTTTACTGCTATTTAAGCCTGAGTGCTGGGGAAAAAATGTAACAGGATATAATTTATAAAATTATTTAAACGCTAAATTTATTAAATACACAGGACTATTATTGGATAATTTATAAGGAAAATACTATGAAACGCCTTCCTTATAGGCGATTGTTTTTTTAATCAATCAATAAAAAAAATGTATTATATATAAAGCTTAAGTTTGGTGATGGTGTTACTATGGCAAATTAAATAAATTACATATGTATCAATAATATATACATTTATATATATTTTTTCATTGGGTTATTTGGTGGTGTATTGGTGGTGGTAATAATTCACTAACCACAATTTCTTTGAGCACATAGTCAGGTCACTTAACAACTAACTCCGGTGGACTGTCCTTCAACTCACTAACAAGTAAAACCATGTAAGTATGTCACTAGAACACTTTTATTAGATTAGTCTTGAGTAGTTTTAAATGCCTCTGGTTTAATTTTTCTCATTTCCACAGATATATAAAGCAAACACTCATTTATGAACTTCATTCAAAAGTACTATTAGATAAAGCATTTAAAATTACCAATATTTACAAATAACTGTTCGAACTCTAAAAGAACAACTCTAATGAAACAATTGGTATATTATAATTATAGTATTATAGTATTCTGTATATTATCAATCAAAATTAATAACTTTCAATTTCACTATATTATATGTATATTTGCCAACAAATTTTTGTTGATAATTCTACAAACAAGCATCAAATTGTAACCCTGTCATGCCGTACGGGTCGGGGCGACCCGGCAGGGAAAAGCGGCTAATAAGTGAAACAGAGATTTATGAGTGCACAGATATGCAAATAGAAATTTGCGGTCCCCCGCCGATAAAAAGACGTCGGTCCCCGCGGGCCTGTGTTTGTCCAACTGTCGAGGGATCACGACTCGTAATTATTTTGTACATAAGACTGTTATATAGGAAATAGAATGGCTATCGTTGTCCATTTACACGTAGGGTTCTTCAAGGAATCAATATTGTTAAAATTTACGCGAGTAATTTATTTGGAATCGATTCAAAATTGGAACTCTTGTCAGTGGGAAAGCCAATCGCCCTTGATGTCTATAAAGTATTATATAATGATGACAATCGCAATAGGTACCTAGGTTGTCTTAGGACAAATAAGTAAAAAAGCCAAAGCCAAACCCATGTAAATTCCTACATAGATGGGTAAAATATTGAAATTGAATCCATCAAGATACATTTTACCTATCCTTTATTGCGAGGGTTATGTTCTAATTCGTAAAACTTGTTAAGCAGATTCAGTTATCTCGTTTTACGCTTTCGCCGGATTTATAAGGGAATCGCTAATTATTCGCACCGGTGCAAGGGTGGTGACAGTATGTTCGACTATAACAATGGAATATTTTATTTTGACTTTAAGAATTCTAAATACCTTGAGAGTATATTTCTGAAAGTAAATATTTGTAATATTTGACAAAACATCTTAATAGCATCGTATAGTCTGGTTTTATCAAAGTGACGAACAACCAGACCGTGAACACGGGCGTGTGTGTTTAAATTGTTTGCTCATTATTTACTTGTCGAGGGAGCTTCAGCTTTGATTTTATTAATTATTTCATTACTTTATAAATGTTTACATTACCATTATTTATATCTAAAACTTGTTCTAAGATACCGGAAATAATATATGTTTTGATCTAATAACTATATTTTATTATCTTTTAATATATACAAAATAGCCACATCGCTATACTTTCTATATAGCATCGGCTATTGACGAACAGTGGTCTCTGATTTCAACCCTTCACCGACAGATTGTTAATACTGACCGCCGACGACCTAACGAGCTGTGACCACATGAATATTCATGTGCACTGTGATACAAGGAATTAATTAATATCTGACACCGCTACTGTTACATTCAGATCAAACGTTTTAGGTGAATATCTCATTTTAGTATAATATTTTAAAAATCAAAAGCCATTAATTACCAAAGTACAATGTTTAAAGCATTATTCAGTTAAATTACTGATTTGAGCCTCAGTACGACCGAGGTTGCATTTGTATGCAATTTTTATGTCAACCTCTTTGTGCGTATAATATAATTATTGGCAAATAGTTATAATTTTCATGGCGCGTGGCGTGTAGGATTACTGATGAATAGTTTTTGTTGTGGCTATATATTTCATTGTTGCAATTTCTTTTTTTAATATTACATTCGGAAGGTATAATTACGTCATGGATGGTGGTCAGGGTGCAGGGGCGTTGAGGTACGCAAGTGACGTATGATATGATTATTTACGCATTCGGGGGTTGAAAAAAAACATGTTTGTGCAGGCTTAGCTCTAGATTTCTATATTTACTACTTTTTAAGACACAAAATGTTAACATATTTAAAATAAAATTGACTTATGAACATTTAAATTATAATACTGTATAGTTTATTATTTTAAGTTTACAATATAAATATTAAGTATTTATGAAATAAGAAAGCTAAATAACAGAAGCAATAAATACGAAAGACTTCACTTAGATTAATAGAGAAATTCTTGTAACAAACGATCACTTTTGACATATCTTTGAGTGAACAATCAATTAATAAAAAACGTCAGAGGGCTTTATCGAGGTTGACGCTATAAGAGATTGCGGCCTAAAGGACCGGGTATAGGACTCAGGGGTCGAACCCCGCATTTGAGGGTTAACACAAACCGCTAGTTTAGGGGTTGTTTTGCTGTGGTTTGCTGTGCTCTAGTGATCTTTTACTAATCTGAATTGTCTGATACCACATCCCTAAATGGGTAATTTTTTTTAAGATTCTTTTTTGTTTATAAATAGCCATTGTTATAATGGTGATGCCTCTTAATATATAAGAGCTTAAATACTTCGATACCAGGCCTTAAGATATTCAAAAATACTATTTTAATAATAATAAATAACTACTCTAAATAAAACTTATAAATATAAAAAATATATACCAAGACATTTAAAAACCGTGGACCCAGTGGCAGAGTGCACCGAACGCTTTTGGCAGTTCCTCGCTAAACTAAATTGAATTAATAATTATATATACACGGAGAGATAATATTCGGATTATACTTTAATTATATTATACTGTGTTAGTAAATGAATTAGCCACTTAAGCAGGGAATAACATTAAAATTGCCCATATAAAAGGACAGTTCGGTTTTAAAGCTCATTAAAAACTTGTTGGAATCGTTAATTTCAACGAGTCGTGATTTCCCGTTGGCTCGGGAACAAAGTTTTTCTTTTGTGCCTGTTTAATTGAGGATCTCTGTGGTACAGAGGCTGAATTAACCAAATGAGGGCGACACACCTTGTCTCCCTATACCTTAGTACACTCACATGCAAATTAACTTTCATATTCTAGAGGAAATAGCTAGAATTTTATTTGAGCGGCAGTTGTAAGTTTTGTATCGCAATTTCGAAAGGGATAAACATATTATATTTTATTTGTAGCTTAAATAATCGTTATATATATGAATATAAAAACAAATTTTATTATTTTACCATACATTTCATTTTCAATTTTGTGAATAAAAAATAAAAAAGTAAACAATAACTTTTAATTTCACGTAAAAAATAATAAAAATAATAATTACCCAAAACGTGTCCACACGTCTTACTAAGTAATGTAGCTTAAGTCAGATTTATGAAAATTAATTTATTTAAATCTTCATAACACTTAACTAACCGTTAACTCAACGACCAGTTATTTTCGTTCGCTATTTGTAATTTACGGTTACAAAATAGGTTTACCTAATAAGTGTACGTAGAACAATCCGGGAACGCACGACGCCATTAGTGGGACGTGGGCGTAATTAAAGAGCTACAGTACACTCCTGCTGAATTAAAAACAATTAACCGGCCAAAATGAGCACAATGGACGCGGGCTCACGATTCGCGCAAACATGCCACCGATCTTGTTAGAGACTGTTTGTCTTAGTATACGGAAATTATAAACTAAGACATTTATATAAGAAAAAATATTTCTCCTTTTGTCCAACTATTTACATGAAGGGACGCTGCAAGAGTTTTCTTTTAATTATCGATTTTTAGTAGAACATATGGGCATCAAAAAGCTCGGGAAAAAGCTAGGCCAGCCTCCTGTAACTTCTGGAAATATATGGACAAAACTTGAAATTATTTAATAACATTGTTCCTTCTTTATCTCCTTTTCATAGTAGGTGTTGCCATCCGAATCAATCACCGTCAAGCGAGCGTGTTAATCGGTCCGTCAAATTAGGTTTACATCGAGTCTCAAAACCGCTGAGCTGGCGCCCACACCGAGGGTGTAACGCCATTTACTTCTTTTACATTTTTTTCACGCTCTGCGATTTTATTTCCGATTAATGCGTTTCTATTAACATTTTGAACATGAACATTTAACATTCTGTTTGTTGCTTTTCAATTTAATTCAATATTTCTCTCGGGATTTTCGGCGGCTCCTTCGCATTGTTTTACCATACATATATTGTTCAAGGAACGAACACATCTGATAGGCGGTTTTTTATTTCAAAATAAGAACGCTTTTTAAGTTTTCCAGAATGTAACTGTTCTATGACGATTGCTTACAACACGGTAAAATTAAAAATGATCAACAATGAGTTAATAATTCCAATTTTTTTAACAATAACAATAGGGGTTACGTAATTACATGAGTGTCAGATTACGCCACGCGACACATAAAGGGACTTTTGTGTCCCTCACAATTATTGATCATTATCGATTTACACCGGATTATCAGCTTAACAGATTATTAAAAAATAGTATCGTTAGACCCTTAACATATTTCAAGAATAAAAATTTGATTGACTGAATGTTTTTTATTACATTGATAAGTTTATCATTTTAGCGTAGCGTTCTTAGTTGAATAAAAATATTTAATTTATGAAAAACTTTATAGTATTGTTACTTTTTCGACGCTATATTAAAGTACTTCGTTTTAGTCTAAAACTCTAGCATATATTAAAACCTGAATAGAAGTCATATTTAAACAAAAAACCCTCTCCAATATGTAAGTAGAAAACAATGAAAGGACGTACGAACCATGGCTTTTGATCTAGAAATTTTCACTTCATTCGCCCGCTCTGGCCATTCTTTTACCACCACAGCGTTTTAGGGTTGATGGACGTTGATTTTTTGTTCTAGCTTCACAAATAGTCACATACCCGTACAATGAGTATGTACACAAATATAACTAATAATATAATTCTGCTCTCAAGTTTAAAATTAACAAAAGTGTGTTTAAATACGCAACTGTTTAGTGACATTTTATTTATTTATTACTTGAAGCAATTAAAACACCAGAAGACAATAGCTTGTGTTTTGGAGTCAATACGTCTAATAACATATATTAACCTATATATACCCAAACAGTGATCGTACCGGGAATCGAATCCAGAACTCCCTGGTTCATCATGGATTTTGTGCTTCCTGATACTATATTTCAAAGACACAAACAGTTGTTTAATTTATTCCGTTATTTAAAAATACCAAACGATAATAATATAAAAGTACTCTTCACTTCACGTATTAACGAATTTCAAATCGTAACCTCACATTCTGCAAATATACTTGACCGATCAGATCTTTAAAACCTTGCCATCAGCAGATCAAGACAATACATTGTCAAGTGTCATCGGTGTCAAGTTGGCTGTGATCTGGCCTGACGCCACGGCTTTATGACGCGATTAGCCTGCCATGTCAAAGTGCAAAGTGTCTATTGTGCTGTGCTCCACATTCTGAGAGCCTCTAAGGGCTTAAGTAATGCATTGTTTTATAGTAACCTTAGTAAAATTATTTTTAAAGGCGTTTTTATTGTATAGTTAACGAATAGTGGAACTATAACAGCATATTTTTTTCTTGCATTTCAATGTTTATCCCGAAGTTTTATTCTATTTTTCCGTGTAACTTAAACAAACGGAGGTTCGTCATAGTTGTTTCGTTATTGTTTCATAAAGATAAAAGTTGCAAGTATTTTATCACCTGCGCGGGAATCGACCCCTGAGCTTTAAATGTCAAAGTGCTCGGAGCGTCTGTCATCGCTCAATGCCCTTTGCGGAGATATGTTCATTCATCAAAAACTTGCTGAAGGCGTTTGTCGTGAAATTAAAACTAAAATCTTGTATTGTTTTATATGTTTTGTTCTTACCTCTTTGATAGATTAACGTCTGTTCTCTGTAACATATGTGTCTGTGGAAAAATTTGGTTGGAAAGCAATTTAGTTTTGCAATTTCTCACTTCATTAACTGAACATCTTTATATTTAAAAACCCTTTTGTACTTTTCGCACCATGAATATGTGCTTCGCATTACACACGGATGTCCGACACAATCGATCCTCGACTTTCCATTAAATTAATAAGGTTCTTTTTATTGTATCTTGCTTTGATAAGGCTTAGATATTAATGATAGTTACTTACTTGCTTTAAAACGCGTTTTTTTTATGAGATATCTTGGTTTTTAAGCTGTACATACAATATAAGATGCTACTATTAGACTTTGTAGTAGTAGCCTGATACAAGAGATATTTAATAAAAGTAGTCTAAGATACATTTTGGGTCGCCGAGCCATAGGTGTGACTTATAAAACAGATTTTTATAAGCAACATTAAAATTACTAGAACTTAATTCGTCTTACATCGCTTTTAAAACAGCATGTAGACAGCTTAATAAAGAACGTTTTCTTGATGCTATAACACTTCGATTAGGTTCTACTTAGCGTCTGATAGGGCTTGGTGTGAGATTAGACGCGTCTCTTTAAGTGCTAAGTGCTTGTTTATGTACTAGATTATTTTGTTCTCGTTCATTAATTATGATTATGGGTATACGATACGTGAGCCTATTCAGGCTTTTTGGAATCCAATATAGGATATAAGACTATATTAGACCGATAGTTTAAATGTAATGTACAAATTATTATACAAATGCTCTCACAATAACAGAGGCCGACACAACTGAAGTTTGGACACTATCTATGACACAGATGACACTAGCCGACACACTGGCTGACACCGGTCGACATCGTTGACATATGCTGACATCGAGGACACTGACCTATATCAGACTCGTATTTGATAATCCGTTATTACATTGTTGTGAGTACGCTATTAAAACGAACAATGTTTAGACATCAGTTATTACTTCATAAATAGTTTTTCCTTACCAATAGTAGTAGATAAGTATTACACTAAAAAATACAAAAGATAGACAGGGCCAATCAAAGAGGAAAAATGCCATCCAATATTAGATTCTATGATTCTTTGGCATTAAGTAGATACTATATGCGACATAATTGTTAAAGTACTATTTTAACCAATAATTTTTAAAGTCTTCGACATACTTTAGTTGAGAATTCATCTAATTATATGAATAATGTTGTTTTATATTATTACGAATTTGTGGATTTAGGATTAAGATGTAAAGTCGGTAGCCACAGGTGAAGTCGTAAAGCAGACAGTATCGCCACCCGCCGCGTTGTTTATGCCACACTGTCGCGTCTGATCGCACGATAGTGTGTTTCGCCTTTACTTATGTGTTTATGGTAGATGTATCGAAATGATTGGTTTTCGTACCTTACATTGAGGACACATAAATAATATTAGCAATGACATAACTTATTTAGTTATGAAAAAAAAGAAACGCGGAATTTAATTCAATAAAATTTGCACAAGGCAAGAACGAAAAAAGTCGAAGGCACGTGTCAATTTTGACGTTAACACCCCCAAGAGACCCGCGGTCAGATCACAAAAAAACCATTGTGATAACAAAAATCTATTTACAAATACTCGCCAGCCCGCCCACTCAAAAGGTGTTTATTTAAAATTTTCGCAACACAATACAGATGCCATATTTTTTTCTTTTCGCGCCATTTAATGCTATTTGGAAGCATTAGAATGTGATGCTTTCTTTGCAACTGTCAGTGTCAAAACAGACAAAAGTAAACTCTGTGACTATAGCGATAATGTGCGACATTCTTGTATCCAATTTTTTTATAACACTTTTTTCACAACACGTGTTTATGGGCTGCAATTTGAGGCTATTCATTTCTTTTTTTAATTTCAAACATTTTATTGCTATTCAATATTGTCACTAATAACTGTAACTGTAATCTTTTTGATTGAATACATTGTTGTTAAGCGGGAAAAATTAACTGAGTTTACATTTTTACTGACTTTAACAGAGACGCAGATTTAAAAAAATGAGACTGTTACAAAATGCTTTAAATTATACTATAAATAATTTTGGTGGTATTAATATTCCTTGTAAGTTATTATATTTGTTTACCGTGCTAACAAACAGAAGTGAACTGTGAAGATCTCGATAAGGAAGGGTGCAGATTGGAATCGCGATGACAAACACCCAAAGCATTGTGGGTGCTAAATTTGTTTCACCATTTCCGATCTCCTCACAAGATTATTTTACAGAAAAGACGCATTGTTAGGAAGCAGGAGTGTTTATTGTGTCCTAAATTCATTGTTAAGTAATTTTGCCAAATGTCTAAAATAACGTAATGTTATGGATAATAACTAAAAGATAAGATATAGGATTTATTAACCCTTGCCAGTTTTAATATTTCTGTTACAATATATTTCTTAACTATTTCAAATGATATTTATGATATTTATAACAAGTTTCTATTTTTAAATCTTAAAAATATAAGCACGTTACTTTAATAAGATCCGATCCAAAAAGGTCCATTATGTCCACAGACTATTGTTCGATAATGTTCTATTCTATGATCCGACTACGCAAACATCTGCTCTACGCCTACGATGCTTTTGTAAAATCTCTGTAAACTTTTGTTTACGCTATTTGTTACTATCTATGATGATATAGATGATTTATGTATACTTTTTAAGCTTCAAATATTGATTTTATTATTAACGGAATAGACTGGATTTGTATTTTGATCGATATTCGAAATAGGAATTAGTATCACATTTTGTGCTAGTATGACGACTAGTTTTTACCATATTTAATGAAATGCATATCTTACCCGCATATAGCGTTTAATAAACGTAGATTATTTTATATTTCTATAAATTAAATGAACATTGAACGAATGCGGGCACCAAATGATCTCGATTATCACCCTTTCGATATTATTTATTGAACGACATGCTTAATCTCTTAGAATGACATTATATTCGTATTAAGTGCTTTCAATTATTAACGTCAAATAGTCTAGTTATATTTTTAAGAATTTCTATAGATATAAGCATGATCACCATCATTTTCACCATATCCTTTCAATTACTCAAAATAAATATGATGTAGGTTCACATTCGATTATTTGAATTAAGAATACGAACGTTCCAAAGTTCTTAGTAACGGACGTAATGGCGCCCAGCGTGTGCGCATCATGAGCGTTCATTACTGCAATGGAACATTGATTTACCGGGTCAAATCTGTTGACACGACCATCAATACTATTTAAGCTACTAAAATGTTACCCCAACGTAACTGATTCATTATCAAACGATGTATCAGACCTCCGAAATAAACTAATCGTAATGACATTCCTACTCACGAGAATATTATTCATTATGAATTTAGCAGTCACTAAAGTTTAACAGTTAAATATTGTTCATATCCAAGCATACCTATTTTAAATGCAATAGTTTGAATCTTAAGCAACATTTTCAACTATTGAATGAAATGAATTTCATTCAACCCGTCTTACTCATTACGGGTCATCGAGGCCCGTGTTTACCGAGCAACCGCTGGGTCGTATCAATTAAACTATATTACATTGTTACAATGACGAACGCTGGGTTAATTGCTATTGGGATGTCTCCTTGTGATCTTTGAGACCAAAGATCAGGATTATTTATCGTACACCTTTTCATTCCTTTCTTCAATGTTAATTAATGGGTAATGCAAATTTGTCAAGTGATAGCCGATAATAAGTTTTAAAATTTCTAACTTTCAGTTCCATAGCTTTTTGCTATTTGAGTATGTGCGCCTTATCACTAGATTATTTTATATGTAGATTAAAAAAGAATTATTTATTTATTTATTTAATGACAGCCCACTGCCCAAATATAGTGTAAAACTACCTTAACCCAAACTTACAATTAAAAACTCCTTGCAGGCTTCACTCAATCTTACCAAGCCTGTCACAAATATATCCTGCTCTGGTGCAGATTTAATAAATTTATTTACTATCGACACCATTCGCGGTTTCGCTAATTTCTGGCGAGGTACCGTTCGCGAATACTACTCTGACAATATAGGATGCCCTCGGGAATAAATCTAATTTAGTAAATTGATTAAATTATTTTTTCTTTAATAAATGGCTTAATAAACTCTTAAGAATTTTCTCGTTTACATATACTTACTCAAAGGTAATCACTAGGTATCATACATATTGTATTCTTAATAAAGTACTTCCTGGCTGGGTTGTGTAAGTTCAAACTGCGTAATACGCATCAATTACAGCATTTTATCACGGACATCTGTCGCTGAGAACGAACAATTAGTAGAAGTTAGTACAATTGGCCTTACGTCACCCACCAAGGAGGCGGGACAGGAATTAAAATTGATAGTGGTCATCTAGTTATAAAAATCTAGGACACCTTAATTGTGACGTGACGTTTTTAATTATGAATTAATCTATTATAATTACCAAGGCTGAGTGGAATTAACTAAGATAATTTCTAAGTTATTATGAAATTGTAACTGTGGCTATTTTAATGGTCCTCAGTTTATTCAACCTTACACAATAAATGATTTACTTAGGCACATAGCTGTGACAAGCGTTACCATCTCCTGATAAATAAGAAGCCAGTTGATCTAGCGTAATTAAGACTGTGTCGAAATCGTCTACAAGTGGGTTAATTTTTTAATAACACCTCTGTCCCTAAACCGTCAGTTGTAATTCTTAAATTGGTCTTTATTACATGCACGAATAACATTAATTTTAATTCTCAAAAAGCAATTACGAGTAGTACCTACGCGATCAAGTTTAATAAAAAATATGATCTATCACTTTTTGCGTTGAATTGAGACAGCTTCGTTTTGTCTTATACTTGGTAATTACTTCTAGACAGACTAAATGCATTTTCAATAATTGTTCAGAAACGCGGTATCCAAAGTCAGATTAGCTATGATGATCGCAAACCTCCAAAACGAGACGGAACCATAAGAAGAAGAAGACAAAATCCCAATAGACCAATCTTCTTCTTATGGTGCCGTCTCCTTTTGAAGGTTGGCGATCATTATAGCTAGTTTAACTTTGGATGCCGCGTTACCGCGAAAATCTTTTTTTTTCTTGGAGTATTGCTTGTATATTGGGATTTTGTTCTATGGACTTCCGCAAGGTAACACCTGATTCCATTAATGATAGAAGAAGGAGACTAAATGCCCTAGTCACTGGGAATCCTTGTACGCCAATACTATCACGTGTACGCTTATGCCAAATTAATTTTTATTCTTATCAATTATATTTCGTAGAGAATCGACCACATCATGAGATTGGCCAACTGTATTAGGAGAAAGTGCTTAAGAGGACATGGACGCATATCACAATCACATTCCACGCAATTCTCATCAACTTTAGCAGACATCTGCTCGGTATCATAATGACCCTTTTGTTTACCGCGTCATTTCTTCCTTCTGTACAACAATAAAAAATATTAATGTACAGTACTGTCGGCCAAATGTACCGCGTTGGGGTCCTAATCGCATTAAGACGGCCTGCGACCGTTCACGGGTTATTATCTTTATACGTTTTTATTTCGGGGGCTGAATAACGGAAAGGATTAATGTTGAATAACATTTCCTTGAAATATTGCATAGTTCTATCTAAATTCAATAGGGAGACAATCGAGACTGACATATAAATACTGACGTACTAGAATTAAACCAGTTTCTGATTATAACAATATTATTACTAAATATATATCTAAATAAAATAAATATATATCGTGAAAAGTGCCACTAAAGCAAGACAAGTGCGTCTCATAAACGACTAGCAAATTTATGTGAATATACGTAACATAATTTACGATGTTGTAGGCGTTGTTGGTACATGTTGTTTACTTGGCACATTGCTGCTAATTACTCATTAAGCTACAATAACTTACACGTTTCTATATTTTATGGGTCCATAACATTGTCTATGACATATATGTAGCATAGTACAAACATGTCTTTCCTTTGGAGTAATTTGAGTAGATTAAGCTGGAAAAAGGAAAATAAAAAAGGAATGAAATTCCATTCTTCATTCCATTTATTATATTTTTCATTTCAATTTTTTTATATTCACTAAGTTTATACAAAATAACGGTAAATAATTACTTTTACATATATGTATGTCCTTCGTCATGTCTTTCTGAATTATTCTTCTTTCTACGACCATAACCTTTTAAAGTACAAATAAACAATACTTAATGTACTGTAAATTGTTATCTACCTTCCTTTACCACTCAGTAATGTTGTTTTTAATGTTCTATGCAACGTATCTTTAGAATTATTTTCAATATTTTTTGTGTTTCGTTTTAAGAAATACGTTACGACTTTTTCCCATTATTGCAAATAGGATAGCAGAATTTCTAAAATATGCATTTAAAATAACCGCCTTTCCCCTTTCCAGATGCCTGTGGTCTATCTGATGTGCCGCACATAGAGAGCTTACAAGAGAAATCCCAGTGCGCGCTAGAAGAGTACTGCAGGAGTCAATACCCAAATCAGCCCACTAGATTCGGGAAACTACTACTAAGGCTGCCCTCCCTACGAACTGTCAGTTCGCAAGTAATAGAACAACTATTCTTCGTCAGACTAGTAGGAAAAACGCCTATAGAAACTCTCATTCGGGATATGCTGCTATCAGGCAGTTCCTTCTCGTGGCCGTACATGGCGACCATGTGACATACAATGTGGCGCCAGCTAGCGGCGGCATGATCCACGCCTTACGGCTTCCCGCCGTATCTGCCCAGCCAGCGACTCGACTTTCGGTACCGCGACGCGTCCGAAGACGCCGTGACGTCATCCAGCGAGGTGCAAGAAGAGCCGAACGCGGCCGAAGACTACTTCGGGAGGAGCAGAGACAGCGACAGAGCCGATCCTTGTCCCACATTCGATCCTTCAGCATTCTATCCGCCGAAACTTGATGAAGCCAGTGATACGCAAAAAGCTCAAAAGACTCTAATGATTGACAATTTGTTAAATATTCGAAGCGACTCGTGTTCCCAAACCGATTTGAAGTAGATTCCGGGGTCAGTAGTGTCTTAGTTGGAGATTTGTTCCTCTGTATTATATTTAGGATAGATATTTAATGTAAATAAAATTCTATTATTGTAAATGTATGTATATTTAATACATTAAGATAAAAGAGGCGTTTTCTACGGTGTTCACTGATTTATAAATCAAAGAAATTAAGTCGGAATTTGTTAATGGCTAGGTTTGATGAAAGGCAATATTTGTGCAATGTGAGAATGTGAAATGAAAAATAGAATAATGGGTGAACCTTTACAGAATTTTCTTTATTATTGTATGTTTACTACTTTTATACTTAAGTATATTGTTTTACTACATCTTCTAATATTTATTTCTTCAACTTATAAATAGCTGTTATATAGTTTACTGGTGCTGTCTTTATTTACAAAACTGTATAATTCCGACGTGCATTTATAACATTTGTATTGTTTTAGTAAACTCCTAAGATATCCTCTACTAAAGATTTCGACGAAGACGAATTTACAAAATTCATAGCAAGATACCATACTTTTAATTATAGAAACAGTTCAATTACACCGTTTTAATAGAGTTTCTTTTTTATAAACGGCATAAGTAATATGGTGGAAAATGACAAGTGAAAATAATATTTAAAACAATGTTTAGATACATATTTAGATTTTTTGAATAATTGAGAAAAGAATACGTAATACGTCCGTCTTTTAATACCGATACTAAAAAAATTCAACCTTTATTTGCCTTATTAACGTATATTACACCATGTTTTAACATGTGAACCCTGGTAACAACTAGGGTAGTATATTGAACTACCTTATTTTACATATTTTGAAATTAAATATTTCTCGAAGACATCTTAGGAATTTTCTAAATACGACGCATGATGTAGATACTTTTTTATATTTGTATGTTTTGTAGTCTTTTAGAATCCTTTTTATTATTGAGACAAACACAACTAAAATTAGACACGCACAGATACAATATATAGTATGTCGTCCTTACATCTGTGACAAAAATTATTTATATGATGCGTGCTAATATGAAGATTTTTATGGTTTATGGAATTTTGCTTTTCATTAAGTATAAAAAAGTTCTTTTGTCAATAAATTATTTGTTTTGTTGTTAGTGTAAATTATATATTATTTATAATATTATGTAAAAATTTCTCTTTTATTTATATACATTTTCTACATCTATCCTGCCAAACTAAAATAAATGAAAAGCAATGTAATTAATGCAATAATAAATGTACAGTTATTGTAATGTATGTGTGAGTCTCTGGAGTTGTAAAAAGACATATTGAGATATTAAACAATGTCTTTCTGAAGTATTTTGTTTTAATTGTCTTAGAATGGATATTATTTTTAATCACGTCACGTAATATTTGAACTTAAAACTTTTCTTTAATGCTTTATGCACAGATAACGAATTAAGAAAATATTGCTCGAAGGTAATAATTACTAAGCGATTTACCTTGGGTTTTCCTTACCAGCTAGTCTTCTAATAACGATCGTTATTCTTATTGAAACCAATAACAATTTAAGGGACTGCGGGGCAGTATTTGAATCATGGTGAAACGTTCATTGATTTTTCTGTCTCACAATTATCACTTATACTACGTAAAAAGTATTGTATCGCACCGATATGCACAGAATATACATATTAATAAATGAACAAAGAAAACAAAAACAGAAATACTGACTGGATGGGGCCATTGGTTTTGATGATTTTATTTCGAAGTTCCATGAAAACAGAAATTAGATATTTTTTAAATAATATCATATCAGCATGGGTATTAGCACAAGATCGATACGATTAGAACGAGTCGATTTAACATCGAGTTAACGAGCGGCTATCGATTACAGGTAGCTCTCATGTAAACTCACGCGATGCAATTCGATACTTTGCTACTGGGAATCTAAATTACTGTTGATAGTGAATCGATAAAATAAATTTTGATATGGTAATATTTAATTTTTATTGCAGTATTAGCGTTAGAATTTATATTTAATATAATATCTAAGGATATTTTTGACGTTCATAGGTGTAGTGATCTATATGAATAATATTTTTACTTTATTACATCCGAAATAGTCTATCACAATATGCCCCTAGTAATATGTTGTGCTGTTAGCAATCTGTGTGGAAACCAATCTTCATCAGAATGGGCCTCAAGACAATTACTTCCAATATAGATAGAGTTACTACAGAAACCGTTATTTTGAACATGTCGGAAAACAACTTAAGTTAGCCCTTTTATAGAAACTGCCTGAGTATTGTTCTTGAATTCAAATTTACGTACTTCGTTCGAAGAAGGGCCCGATAATATTTTTAAAATGTTTAACAAAGTAGAAGTTTGACAAATTTTAATCGATCGATAACGGAGGCGATTCGGATACACTTCTAAAACTAAAAATCTCTAAATTTAGGTTTAGACCTGTCAAACGTGTGTAACCTATTCTATATATTTCTACACTGACAATTTAAACCTTATTTCTACCAATTTAGAGATATACATACTGTTATGATTGAAATACAGTCTGTATTCAAAATTTTTCTCGTTTGTCAAAATTTTTGTTACCGTAATTTACGTTTGCAAGGAAATATGGCAATTGAATAGAGAAATTATTGTGCACCAGCGCTGATATGACAGGAACATGATTTTATCCACCGCAGGTGTGGAGAGGGAGAGGTCACCAACTGCTGGTCACGGCGATTGCGCCTTTTGTTTAGTGACAATTACTTGGCGGAAGTCAGTTAGGGTGGAAAAATTTCACTATTAAGCTTTGATTTACCAACTAGTACAACTTCCACCTATATTTTAGTTTGATCTCTTTTCAGGTTTTAAGTATTTATTTATTAGAGGATTATATGTAGGAGTGTTATGCGTCAATAATTAACCTACATATTCAACTTCGATGCAGTAAAATATCTATAAGAAGCAAAGATAAACCTTTTTTTATTTGTTTATTTATTCTATTAATATATAATTCTTAACCTTCTTTCTATAATATATAGATGGATATACTAGAGACATGCTATAATATATTTTATATGCAAAAGAGATGTCAACAACAATTAGTAACAACGAAAAGCTTAGCTAGATGTTTAATCATTTAAACAGATTAATATTATTCACTTCATAAGACAGCAAACATGCTAGCAATATTAACCATAGCTGATAGTTTCATACAGCGTATGCTTCTGTACCTTTTGTATATGTTTTATGAATATAAAACTGAATCCAACTGAAAACCTGTAACTTCAGAGGGCGGTGGGCGTGGCAAAGGTCGCCCAATGAGGTCGGGGTCGCGACCCTAACGACTAATGATAACTTACTATACAACGTATACAGCTAGCTTTACGCGCAAACTCAGCTTCACAGCAATGTATAGCCTGTTTTCATTACTCATTCTTACTGTCGCGGAACGTAAGTTACGAAGGAAAGAGTACTTGCCTACTAGATTGGTCTGAGACACGGTCTTTGAAGTCAGGTGTTTCATAAATACATCAAGCTAAATATGAAAATTATTTCCGTATTTCACCATTCAGTTCTAGACTTCATCACGTCAATACACAAATCATTGAGGATCTTTTACTGTTCCGAAAATATAAAAAATATAATAAAATAAAAATAATAAATATCTCTCTGTAGTCACGTATACAAAGGTTTAACAAATATGATTTACATAATTGATTCTACTACTCATTTAATTTCCCAGCAACCCTAGCTCAGACAATAGACATATTGACTCAAACACTTTCGACGCAACATGATGGAAAAGGTAAAAATTAGGAGCTATACGTGTGCATTGTGATGTTTGGAGATGTGACCGATAAGACAGACAGACAGACGTCTTCTAAACGGCAACGCTTACAAATGTTCTAGGACAGAGAGGTATGGAGCGATATAAGTTCATTTTTGCCTATCACTTGATATGATATAAATTATTATCGTAGCATTCACTCAACAATGAATAACGTCAAATTGAACGATTTATATAAATGTTCTATGTCCCGAAGGTATCAACATACATACATTTTACAAACTCAATATTTTTTAATTTAAAAATTAATATTTTAACACTATAAATAGTTTAAACCACATTGTTAACTTTAAACAGCCTAAAGTTATAGTTTTTTTATGATTATTTCTCCACACATTTGCTGTTCTCCTTACACCTAATCGCGCGGGTGGTCGAGCTTGATTGTGATTGACAGAGACGCGTCACACCAACACATTCGTCACTATTCACCTCTACTACATCCAACTGCATCTAATACATTGCTCCCTCAATACTGTATAATTTCACACAATCACGCGTCTTCTTTAAAAACATGTATTATGTTAATAGAAAACAAGTTTTAACTAGTAACCGGTAAGTGGTAGACGGTTTATTTTTCTCCATTTATTGTAAAATTATAATATTTATACACAAAAAATGAGTTTGAATAAGCACAATGAGCTTTCAACTCTGTAACCAGCGATGTACGAAATTATATAGGATTTTCTTAAGAGCCTGTCGTTTGCTGTCGTGGTAGCGGCATAGTTAACTAGACTTGGGTGTAAGGCTTTGAAAGGCTATAGAAATGCGTGATAGTAATGTATGGAGTGACAGCCCCGGGAACGTTTGATATATCCAAATAATTATTACCCATAACGACGTGGAGGATAGATTCCCACTTTACAATAATTGTGGCGCTTATTTACGTATAATTTAAAAACGTTTTTCTATGCAACATAACCTAAATTTCATTCAGAATATTATAAGTATCACTCATTATATCAACGTAATTATTATCTGTATAATATACACACGTACAAACTTAAAGTTTTCCGTCGACCAATACATATTATTAAGAGGTGTCACTATTTCAGATCTCAGTTTTTAAATATAATCTAAAGTTTCTAATTACAATCTCACCATAAAGCTAGCAGAAGGTAGGATAGATAGATTCTCATCTAGGTTTTATAATAGCATCATGTGGTTTCCATAAAAAAAATTATATGCATTAAAAAACCGGCAAATATACTTAGTTGATATAGGGTTGTATTCGTATAGCATCTGTTATGTAGGCTAGTGGACGCAACATTGATACTGCAAAAATACAAAGTACAGATAATTTAAAAATAAGAGGTTTATCCAGAACTTGGCAACTGTCATCAAAAACCACCAGATATAAACGTAAAACCATTTTTACTTTTCCGTTCTTACTAAGCAGTTCGTATAGCTTTTTATCTTTATCAATAAAAAAGATTATCCCGCTTCCGGCACTATCACAAGTGACGATAATTTATCTGACTAGACTCGCCTCCACATTGTTTTAGCAACCGAATTCCGACCCTAATGAAATTTATGGCCCTCGAATGTACACTGCGTATTTTACTTGAGATTAATCTGAAGATTTTAGACTTCAACGATGCTTCATGGGCAAAGGAAATCGTTATGGACTTTAAATTTAAAATAAACACATAATTGCTTGGGTTTAAATGAAATATGAATCGATATATACTTCGGTTACTATTCATATCATTAAAGAAATAGCATCAGGTCATTAAAATCGTAATTACAAAAACAAATTCAAAAGCTGCTCTCTATTAGTTATACTCTTATTTGTTTAGGTTTATACAATTCAGGCCTGATCGTGAACGTGATCCCAAGATATCTCCATAGATATACGTGTGAGTTGCAGAATTGGCGACGTGTAAAAAACAAAAGTTTCGTCCCCCATTCGGCCTCGCTCTCCACTCATTCGCACTTTTTCCGGACATGACGTCAACCACTTATCTTCTATGTAATTTCAGCTCAAGTAATTTTACGTTACTTAGAAAACGAAATACTAAGAAAATGCCTTTCACGTATGCGTTATAATGTACGTGAATATTTACAATTGTGAAGCACTGAGTTTTTAATTTTCTTTAAATCTAAAGAATTGAACCAATTTACATAGTCATAAATAGATTTCTAACCCTCGCCTCCTTAAGATTTTCCGTGGGGTAAAAGTCACCCACGGGGCTTTTTTACCCCAAAGATAAGACTTGTCACAAGTTGACAGATGTCGTGACATTTACAAGCCAAGTAAAACAAGAAAGCGTTAAAAAGCCTCCCCATTCAACCTTTATGCCAATTTCCGTTTCTATTTTGTTCCTTACACATTATTAATATTGAAACTTTTTAACGTAGCGATTTTTACCAAATAGTGTGGGAGTTCCGTAAAAGAGAAATTAATTTAAAAAATAGAGTATCTTTTATTTCCGTAAGATATAATAAAATTGTACAGATTATACACAACTGATACACATCGATCCCACACTCGCCCATCATTTATAACATCACTAATAGGTTGACATAAATTCCAGACAAAGAAATCACATTCCCATATTTGCTTACCGTTAATCAAAAATTTTGTCAAGATTCTGTCTAAAATTCAGGTCTACTGATTAATGATATCAACCCAGCAGTGGTCGGGTCCGGTCTAAGCGACCCGAGACTTTAAGAAAACAAATACAACGGTGTCGCTAATGATACTTCTAATGGCGCAGAATGATTGTCACCAAACCATTAGACGATGAATACCGTTAACTTCCCTTCTGCTTACAAAATGACCTGTTTACGGACGGTAAGTTAAACGGCCAGTTGAACAAACACACGAAACTGTCATGATATCATTAATTATCAAGATTTATACCTGCAAATGTCGGAAAGAATTACGGAAATGCTTTGATAATTTTCTGCGTAGACTGGATTGCATAAACGTTGTGTATTTATAATTATTTGTATTTTGGTTGAAGAACTATTTTTGTTCCTCAACATTAAGAGTACTTAAAGGATCCACTATACATGAATGGATAATATCTATCCATTTACCGCATTTATAAAACACATAAAAGATATGAAATTTAAAAAAAAATGCTTTTCTCTAGGTCTATATAGAAGTATAACATCAACGCCGTAAACGGTGACAATTCAATTTGTGAGACCCTCTCAACGCCCTAGTCTTAAAAGTTACATACTTCTAATGTGCTAAACAGTTGGTGCCTGTATTCATCAGGCATGCACTTTCACTCCAACGTTTCCCATCCTTCCGATATTAAAATAAGAGATTCACAACAGGATGTGGAAATGGATACAATATGGCTAAAACGATTAAGTGCAAAGACCACGTGCTGACTTTTCCCGTCAAAAGCGTCGAAAGTTGTCATCAAATACACATCCTTCGAGGGCGGGAATCAGTTTTAAAAGCCATTAGAGCGGGTGGGGTGGCTCGAGGTTGTAATTAGACTGCGTTAATATTTAACAAGTGCGACGCCGTACAGATTAACGTAATACTAGACCAGCTGTGCGCGGACACCTTCTGGCTTTCCTTTTAAAAAAGCCACTCTGTCAACGGGATCGTCAAAAATTAATACGCCTTTAAAAAGGATGCTTTAACAGGGCTAATAGCTTTGTAATATCAAATAGATGACGCGGTGTGCATATTATTCTTTCATCACGATTTTCATGTGTTTTGTAGTGATATTAAGAACTTTGACGTAAAAACAAAGCCGTGAAAATTCGTTGGAGTAATCCTTTCATCCCTTTCCGAGTAATTTGAATCTCGAAGATGGCCGCGGTGTCTGTGGGTTAACTAATGGCAAATGCATTATTAAAGCCCCGCGGCTGGGATCGCTGTAAAGGGTTGAGGACAGATTATGGTATTACTGATTTTAGATTTGAGAGTGAAATTTGTATAGATGTGTGTGGCTTGTTAATTATACATTAAGCATTCACTCCCTTATGAAATATATGCCTCTATAATAAAATACTCACGCTAACCCTAATTTTTACGGTCATTATTTGATCGCAAGTTTATTTATTTTAAAGACTTTTCCTTCTTACAATTTATTTGTTTTTGCTAAGTTCGTCATGTCACGTCATCCAACTTTAACTTTTACCTTCACAACAGAGAGTCATTAATCACAGAAATACGTTAATTTTTTCAAAAGATACTGTCAGCACGAAAAATCGCTTACGTAATATGCAAATCTCCCCATCCAGGTACCAAATGACCGTGGGTAAGAGAAACTTTTTCGAACCAATCAGTCACAGTCCGGAATATCCGGGACCAAGATTAGCATAGCCAAAAATCACAATGGCAAACTCAAGAAGTTAATGGACACGCATAATTTGACGTAGCACAAAAGGGTTAAACAAAGGTGGTGTAATAAAAAGGTATATTAATGATAGATACTCGGTCCGTTAGACCGGCTACACCCAGCAGGTTTGGTTTGTCAGTTTATTAAAGTGTTAGATAATGTTGATTTACTCGTTTATGGTTATTACTGTGAATGATTTTTTTTATTTGTTAGTATTGCAAAATGAAGGTATTTATAATGAGCAATAACCAATTTATACTGATGAAAATATCACTGTTATTTATGAATATACTATTATACAAACTTTACGAAAATCGTGCCAGGTTAAGGCCTGTTAACTCTACTACTTTAGAACCTAAAATTCCTTCTTTGTTCTAGTTGTATATGCACACATATATTTATTGTATACATACATCTTGAATGGATAATTTTACTGTATATTCTTATATTATTTTTTATATATAATTAAATGCAAGCTAATAATGAAATAGTAACTGAACCCTTTGTTCGACCGCTTAGCTCATTAATACCGCAACACGATAATATAACACCTGAACTACTCCGATTACGCATAATGAGAACAAAACCCTTTGTAACCATTCAGCCACTGATATTAATAAAAAGGGATAGTGGCTAGGGCCTTTTGTATGTACTTGTTTACTCTATGGAATGACATGAATGTTTAGAGGCAAAAAACCAAAGCAAGCAGACGGAACGGTGCTATACTTTGCTGACACTAATTTTGCCTTTAATGTTTTCGGATAAGGCTTAAGTTAGATTGGTAACAGTTTTCTCGAAGATTTAGACAATGGTTATAGTAATAGACGATGATCGGTGACCTCTAGCATCTAGCTGTGTGGCGCGTTTGATTGACGTGTGTTTGATATGCGGGAGAATATTTTGGTACTGTGAAATAAATTCAAAATTATTAGTTAATACATTAACAAAATGCAGTTCATAAATACAATTGAATAGTTATTTTAATATAATAGAGGTGGTAGAGTAAACTCCGCTTTAGACAAAGACTGCTAAAGACATTTCACATGGGACCAAAAAATTTATATATTTTTGATTATACATTTATGTCTTATGACGATGGCATATTAGGCGTATCCCATTTTGCATTTATAAACAAAAGGCGTCAAGTCATTAACAATCATTAAGAAACAAGCGAAGCAGACAGCGGACAGTTGGTAACGTCTTCAAATAAAAAATAACAATGCTTTTGAAAGAGCACAAAGGTGACAATCCAAACAATAGTCTCTATGGGAAATATACAAAAGTCGCTTATATTTATGCATTGTTTGTTTAGCTACTAAGAGGTGACGGCAGAAAACAAATAGCTTTTATACCACAACCCCATCTTTACTGCCAGCATAATGTGACCCGTAGCGCTACTGAAATTCTTAAGTTCTAATCTAAATAACAAAGTTAGGAGGGGTCTCGTTAAAACGGTCGTTCGGTTGTTTTTCACAGTTCTAATTGCCTATTATAATGATACCTGATATGTCTAGGTTGCTCGCCGTGAGTTTGTTTCTAAGATAGGATTACAGTACCTTTGTACTCGACAATCAGATAAGTTGCAAGCTTATTTTGTTCCTTTGGAGTTTCTCAATTTAGTATTTCGATATTGTTCGCGTAGGAATAGCGAAGGAAGGGGCCACGCTTACCTGTAGAACAAAGTGAAAAGACTTCGTGTCTGTAATGTTTATTAATCGAAAGCATTTTTGACTTAAGCTTTATATATATTATACTCGACTGACTGAAAAACATTTTTATCGAATTAATCAAACTTTATACAGAAAATAATATGAATATTTTTTCTATAATATTCAGAACAACCTCGTAGGAAAATGTATCAATTATACACTGATTCAGTTCGGGAGTACAAAGAAATCACTCTTTAGAATTTTTCATCCATATTTATGGTCTCATTGGAATTAAATAATACATACATAACACAACATGCTCACTGGTGCCTGCCGCTAGTTTAAAATAATATTCAAATAAACAGCTTGAATGCTACTTAAATCGGTTTAAGAGAATATATGACTCATAACTTGTACTTAATAAAATATTCAAAAATATATAATTCCAGCAGCTTGATGGACCGTGTTATAATTAATTATACATTATTGAAGCTAGCGAACGATGACTGCAATCTTATTACGAAATTGCGTTAGGTGTTATTAAAATTATTTTCTTATTATTAAATCAGTTTTAACCAAACTAAAATTAAAAATCACAAAAAGATAAATAATTTTATACTGTACAGAAGAAACAAATGACTGCTTTGTAGCCACGAGTCCACAGTTTTTTTAATTCAAAAAAGTGAATTTCGACTGTAACAGATATTTAGTATATAGGTATTACTGTTTTTAAACGTCTCTATATTTAAAAATAACTTCTGATCGTTGTGTCGGTATTACACACAAACATTGGTACAAGATTTTATAAGAGCCTTAGAGTAGTTTTAAAACTGCGGGTGCGCGAGTTTCACGCTGGTTGCATGCTTACATTCATTCATGTTAATAAATTGATCATTTAATTTATTGAAATTACAGATAAATTGAATACTGGCAGTGCTTCTGAAGGTTTTTTATTTCCGTTTTACATTTACATTATTAAGGTACAACACTTGAAATTTACTTTGTGTAACATTTAAAATAAGTCTAAAGACTTTTTGTATAAAAATACAATAGAAGAAAGTTATACAATAGTACATCATAAAGTCATAACCTTACCCCGCCTTAATTCTTACAACATTATCTCCCGAAAAAATATAAAAATGTCAATTGTGTTAAACCACAAAAGATTAACCACTTAATAAAAAAGCGCGTGTTTAACTCGTGCGCAGACTGACCCTAAGCTGACCTTAAGGGATGCTGTGATCATTTAAATATTACAAAAAACCACCGATGACACGTTCACTTTCCATAGTCTAGTTTCACACGTGACCATTTTTTGAAATAAGTTTAAAACTTTGAAGTTTAAGTTCTTAGATGGAGAATGATTTACACTTCATGAAATAAAGCATAAAATTGCCAAACAAGTTAATATTGCGATAACTTTAAGAGAGAAATTGAAATCTACAATAAGTCAAAGATTTATAAATGATTTAGAAGCTTTTAGTTCAGTAAGAAAAACAAGAAAAGTTGATGGAAGCGTATATAAGTTAAATCGTAACGTGAAGAATTTTATTGATTAATAAAAGACTGACCCCTGGGTGCAGGGGAAGCTGTGGTCATCTCATTTAAATAATACAAATTACCCTGAGCGTGTCAGGTTAAGTGATTGTAACGCCTTTTTATTTTCGATAAAACCTGTTACATGTGCCGGCTTCAACGTTAGTCACCGCTTGTAAACTTGACGTCAATATTTTAAATTTAAGATTACTTTTTACATCAGGTTTATATCTCTTAAAAATGATTAAAAAACTTCAAATTTCAAGTAGACATTAATAACACCTTTGACCCCAAAAGTTGGGAACCGCTATCTAATAATTCATAAACAGGCAACGGACTTTGTCCACTCCAAATCAATAGCGAAAACCAGTCGGCGAATCCGCTATTAATCCCAATATATACCGGCTAACAATACTCGCCCTTTCACTAAAAACTACAAGGATAATAGCCGATATTCTACTCGTTTAAGAATGATAAATTACCGAAATGGAAGTCGGTATGTCCATTCCCACAGATATTAAAATCGGGGACAAAGAAAGGGTCCGCGCCTGCAAGGACTCATGCGGCGTCATAGAAAATATCATAAAGATGCTTTGTTTGCATGCAAATCCTTCAGAGGATGGAAATTGGAAAAGTTTAGACTTTGATGTTTTACGCTTATTGCTGGCTAATCGGTTGTGAGTATTCACTTCAAAGGATGTATCTGGGGATTTAGGATTGGTGCGTTTAATTATCTAGCGAAGATTTTTATGTATTAAATAAGTCATACCACAGAGGAAGCCGTAGTGAATTCAAGTGGTGTATGTTTTATAAGCTATATAGCTCACAGGAATGAAAACATCGTGAATGCTAACGTCTTATACAAAAAAATATGTTTAGGCCTACTTGCCTATAAAAACGATCATAATAGGTACTTTAGATCAACGGGATTTCGATTTCTTTGAATTGACGCGAAATAAGTTGACGTAATGTAAGCGAAGTTTGAGAATTAGTATATCGTATTGGGGTTATTTTAATATAGGGTTATTTATTATAGATTAATTTTTAAATTATTTTTACGTATATATACACAAACACAATAGACATATATATTTCATCTTAAGATTAACGCAAAGAGCACGATCAGACAAGATATTTATGCAAAGCCCATGGTTAACGATGTCAGGTTATCAGCTTGTTGTATCAGGGGGGGCGATAGTAGATTTGTTGCTATTGCCACCATCGCAATACTCAATTTGTTTTTATAAGCTTTGTAAAACTCAGTATCATTTAAAGTGAGTAATCTAATATAATTTATAGTTAAGAAATATACGTGAATTAAGTAAAATATTATTTTACTCAATTCCCTTAATAATGTGAAAAAAACTTTGTTAGGCGTTATAAAATAATCGAAATATTGATATATAATTTGTAGGCTTACTTACAACTGACGTGTATGTTTGTATAACAAGCCCAGTACTCAAATTGGTATTCGTTCAAACAATTATAAAATTCTACCTTTTTATCTTAAACCATCGCCACGCCAATTCCGCCAATTAAAAACAAAACGAACAATTACAAACAACAAAGAAAACAAAAACAGCTCTCAAGGAGTTTCAAATAATTAGCAACTCAGCAAGGGTAAAAAAGTAAAAATTGTCTCAAAATTTGTTCGTTGACTATCTCAATCAATCTTTGGTCCCCGAGGACTAACCCTTCCCTCTGTAACCCAATTAATAAGAGGGTAGTGTTACATGGGGACCGCAAAAAATTAGATTGAAATGTTTAATTCAATCATCACTGTGACATTTATTTATTTTGAATCCATATATGTTACTACAATGTGTGTTCTTAATACAAAATGTTACATTTTCTACCACATCAAGGATCATCGGAGCTTTCCATATCTTTTGATTTTATTCGCAAAATATAATAGATGCTTTTTTTATGTAGTTTATATAAAAAGCTTCAGAAATGCACTACTACTAAAACAACAACTTTATTACTGTATATTAACAAATATCTATCTCCTGATTTTTAATAAATAGTAAGGTAATGAATGAATTATCGTAAAGGAGCTTCCATACCAATTTTATCCTAATTCTTAAAGACGAAACTTATTAAAAATATCAAATAAAAGAACAATGCATATCTATATCGGCTTTGGGTGGTATTTATTGAATTTCTAAAATATACTATTAATATCAGTAATGCTATTAAGGTGCACTATCGGCTATTTAAATTACAAAGCTCACCCACCAGGGCGAGGTAATGTATGTCCTTACTGGTACCTAACAAACCTAACTTACGATTTGCTCGTAGGTGTTTGAGATAAGTTGAGAACATCGAAAACGTCTATAAAGTATGAAAACTAGCATTTTCTTATATCTAAGCTAGAACTGATTCGGAATAAGCTGATTTCCATAGTGTGACAGTGTGGAAAATTTCGTCGCTAATCTTGTTGTAAGAGTGATTAACTTTTAGATTGCTACTTGCTTTTTATTTAGAGAAGTCAAAAAATATTTGTGTATAAAATACTTTATCTATTATTGTTGCAAACTATAGACAATGTATTTTACTAAAGAACAATTTCTTCATCTTAGAATAACTCAGCTAACAATGTTGTGTAACAAGATGGAGTTTTTCGTCCGACGACACACTTGGAATAATTAATATCTCGAAGGGTCACTTCAATCATTGCTAATCAAGTCCCATTGAAAGTTAAATTCTTTAGTTGATTCACATCAAAAGTTTAAATTAAATATTACTTTAAAAATATTTTTTTTTTCACATCATGATTTGAATTACGCATAGTTACCGATTAGATCGTGACTTTGTAATTACATATATTTTCATCCACCATCGCAGCAGTGGTTAAGTTATAAACTTAAGTTTATTGGTTCAGTGGAATTATACTATAAAAATATGTATAATATTATATGATAGGTACTAACTTTAAAAAAATTGAGGTGGTTTTCTTGTCCAGGTCTCGTCTGAAGTCTTACAGAAAATCCTCGCTGTGGGGTGGGGGCCACCGTTTAAAGAACCTGGACCATATTAAAATTTCCTTGAAAATAATCCGAACACAGCACAATATCAAAATTTAATATCATTTTAATCTTAATTCTCCTTATTAATGTTTCCAAGGAGGGTTTTGTGAGAGTTGTATATTATCCAGGCTAAAATAAATTTTATTACAATGAGTTAGAGATTATTTTGCTATGTCCAGTTAGTTTATTTTGCTTGGAAAATGTGTGGGATGAAGAAAATCCGCTCAATGCAGGTAAGTTCAAAGATACCTTCTTTTGAAAGTGAGGCATAATTGGGTCGATTTTCGTATAAACTCTGAAAGGTTTTATTCATGTTTTGAAAGCTTATTAAAACCGAATATTTGGTGAATAATTTTCTTGTATCTTTTAACGACTAGGAACCAGCTGTTAATACAGAATAACAGAAAATTTTAAACCAAATCTTATCAATTAAATTCGTTTTAGTTCCAATTTATTATTTCATAATTTATTATATAGATATTAGATGCAGTATAGAAAATAGAACAGTAGACTTGCGGTTACAATCTGAATGTCAACATACTCCAAATCTGATTCCAGTAGCAAGCTCCACTCATTGTTAAACTTAATTAAAACACCTAAAAAACCGGCTGATGGATCACACCCGATCCCTTAATTAATGGTTTTTGTTTGTTTATACAGTGCAGTTGACTGGTAGAGTAAAAAGATAATGTAGCACTAGCTTCAGTCTGACAAAAAGGATAAAAGATATATCAGACGTAGAGTACGTCTGATGTAAACAAAATTATCTCCTAACATCACACATTTTGACTGAAAATTAAACTCGTAATAGGTAGGTGTTTAATAAAAATTCATTTTATTAGAAATTATAGTAATCGTCTGCGCTTAAAACTACTTCAAAATAAACTTTATTTACACATAACTCAGTTTTGTATAACAATTTTTGTTTTCTTTAACAATTAATATATAAAATTAAATTAAATTTCTAACGTCTAAAGCTAACCGTGACGTCCACAAAGAAGTAACTTCGAATCGATAAAATCCTACTTTGGTGTTTGTATGAAAAGCTGGTTGGTTTCTTGCTAGTTCTTTTTTGTTTTTAAGAAATTAATGTTGAATAACAGGTTTAATTACAAACGTAATATTAAAAGCGCGAAACAAAGGCATGATGACAAAAGTGTACTCATTCGTAATCATGGGGAAAACTTTATTTTGTGATATATTTACGATAACGTTTGAGTATTCGATACTATTATCTTAATTTTTCTTCAGTTCAAAGAATATCATCAAAATACAAGATTATTCAGTATCTTATGTATTTCTTAGTTATATATGTATATATTACTTGTAGTTTGTGAAATATAACTTAAAGAGATTCCTAAAGATAAATAAATATGTGAGCTAATTGTAAAGATTTTTGGTACATTCGATTTAAATATTCTATCCAGTTAGCGAAAAAGATAAACACTAACTTATAACTATATAGAGCTAATCTTAACAAAGTACTCTTGGAGGTAACTACTCATAATTTATTTAATTTCTTAGAATTCGAGTTGATAAGACACTAGGAAGTTAATTAATATTTCTTATTTTTGTTTTAGATTCAAATGCGCTGTCAGCTACGTAGTTATGAAACGGTGCGGTTAGAAGACAAAAGCAAGGTTCGATGAGGGGTAGGTAATGAAAAACATGGCCGTCACGATTACCCCTCCCGACATTTGTGCAATTGTCCTGATTCATCAAACTTGTGCTTTCAATCATAACAGATAAAAAAATCCTGTGTTTCTAGTTGTCATGGTAACCAGAGTACTAAATATTATTTAAATGGTGAAGCATCATAAGTATTTTAAATTGAGTCTTATATTTGTGTCCATTACTGCTTATTCTTTGTAGATAGACAGTTATAATTGAATTATTTCTAGCTTCTTAAGGATGAGATCGAAACTTCGAATATAGGTAGGTAAATGAAATAATTTAATATAAAATAATAAATTACAATCAATATTGAAAAAATACACTCAGTTAAAATGTTTTGTTGCACTTTTGGTCCCAGCATGGCATCTTGTAGTAACAATAATTGTGGTACAACACTAGTCAATATCTCAAAGGACGATGGACAATAGTGACTTACCAGCCGGCGCCCGCGCAATATACTTTGCTCTACGCAACATGATACTTTTTTCTACAACGCCTTATAAAAAACCCGTATACGACAAATGCACAGAAGTTGTTGTGGTACTTTTCTGGATAGAAATTCTGCCAGCTATAACAACGTTTTCATGAGTTAGATTTGATTAAGTAAACAATAAGGTATACAATACATATCTAATAGTGTTTCAACCGTTTAAAGTATTTTATTGATAATTTTCCCGATAAGGAAAATAAAAATAATTTTTTGGGACTAAATTATTTCGATTTCATCTTGATGTTTTTCTTAAAAGAGAATAGTAATTATAAAATACGATTTCCTCTGGATGTTTTCTAAAAAGACAATAGTAGTAATTATAATAAATTTATCGAACTGAAGTATTAAACCGGCTCGTCCACCTAAACACTAAACACTCTATAATAAAGTGACCGACACGTTTTGCGGTCAATAAAGCTTTGATAAATTCCCACACTGTTATTGTACCAAACTCTTTCAACCTAAAGTTTACAATATTTTGGTTTTCTAGGGTCCACTATTGTCTCGGAAGCCAAACATCCGAAATCGTATTATTTCAGGATTTGGGGTCAATCTATTATTCGTTTAGAATTATTAGGACGTGGGTGAGTCAGATTATGGTTTGATCGATATGTCTTACGTGGGAAATAGAAATAAGCAAAGGTGAGAGAAATACTATTGTAAACTCAAAATAGTTTTGGCGGTTCTCAAATTAAATCTCTTCGATTATTTCAGGTCCTACCAATTTCACTCAAGTTAAAAACAAAAACCATGAAATAAAGGAAAACATTATATTGACTTTTTAATTTATATTCCTTTAGGGTTATGCGAATACTACAAATTAGAATATTATTTAGAAAGTTTTTGTGTTCTTTTCTATTTGGTTGAGTAGATAAATATATTTTTTAATATTTATTTAGTAACAGTAACAAGAATCCAGGTGTATGTATGTCAATTGTCAAATTAATATTTGAACAGTAAATCCTGGCACGTGGCGGTTGTTCGCTCCATTGGTGTGAGAAATTAGCTAATTATAACGAACAAAAATTATAGTTTAATTTTATTAACGAATGCCTAGTTTATAATATGATATTTCAATCTAACATACGATAGATAATCCCCAAGGTAAGCTTTATACCATGTGTAATGGGTGCTAACATAATTGTAACTCCTATACTTGTATACTCCCTGCCAACTTGTCAACAAATAAGCTGGATACCCCGTACCCTCTGTTCGGCAGTCTAACATCCTTGCGCCAACTGAGCCATCAAAGTCCTATAGACTTTTTTTATTATCATATCAATATTTTGATTTTTAAACACAATTCTAATAATATTCAACGCCTTAAACCAGAGCTAAAGCAAAAACGTCAAAAATAAATATTTATTCACTACAGCTGCTTATATATGACAGGCCGTGCTTACTAGAATTATTTCAGAAAACAGTTAAGGTTTTCTAAACATTAACAGGTGCAAGATCGTGGCTATAAATAAAGATAAACTAATAATCGCTGAATATTTCTAAGCGCAAATTTTGAGATTTTTTTTTAAATTGCCTGAAAACTAACTTATTTTATACATACAAGCGATTCATATTTAAAATCCTATTTGAACTTTAATATCATACCATAAAGTCCAATAGTTAGTCCTTCTTTCCAGGAAAGTAAAGTATTGAGTGACGTTAGTATCGTCTAAATATGTATGTCAATAGGACATAATGTAACTGTTGACTTATTAACTTTTACCTTATTAACTGCGGAAGCATAAAAATCTGTTAGTCGGTGCAAAGTTCTCGAGATCAGCTGATTTCATATAGATTTTATGAAAAAAGCGAAGAATCCCAGACTATCGTATATAAAGGTAGATATAGCCGTTCTGTCTGACCTTTCATAAGTAAATTAGGAGAACACCCCAACACTCGAAGTCAGTAGGCAATAATTGATTTTGTTTGCCCCTCTTTAATTGTGTCGAGTGATGCACGAGTTTTTGAATTATTCATTTGTTTCATATGAATATTCACATGAACCATTTTGTACTAATGACGTTTAACTTATCTATTTAGTTTAATTTGACCTTAAAAAATAAATAATATCAATCTTTTCTAAGGCTATTTGTGTTTAAGGCCGAAAAAACTTTGTTTACATCCAATCATTATTTATATAGTTTATAGCAAATGTAAAATTTAAAAAATAAAATTTATTTCAAATAAAAATGGTCATTTTGATTTTCATTCACATATATAATGCGTATATGGTATGGCATGATAGGTAATTGTAATCTTTAGAAGTTTCAACATAAACACATAATTTAAACATAATATTAACAATATTAAAACAGTTCTATTATTATTATCCTTAAATCGTTTGTGATTCTTTTTTCTCCTCAAAATATATGAAAGTACAATAAATTACAACAAAGAAATGTTTAAAAAACGATATGAGACAAAATTTCCCCTTCGCGTACACAGCAATCATATTCAACTAAAACTATGCGAAAACTTCTCTAGCACCACAAGTTTCTCACAACATAACACTTGTATCGTATACAATGCGGCTTTTTATTACAATCTTATTGGACTGTGCGAACAACGTTTTAAAAAGCGAGCAGGGTACGACTTCATAGCGATACAAAAACAGGGGTGCATTAATAGAGGAACAGAAAAAAATTGATATTTTATTGCGTCCCGGGTCCACTTTTCTGCAATATTTTATTCTCTTTTCGTCGTTTTCCATCTCTACTTGCATATTTATGCGGGTAAGGGTTTTTCGACCTTATGGCCGTAGTTTTTTGAACATGCGGGTAGTTATTCGTATGTTTGTAAATGATACGTGTCGTCATACGCACGACTGGGTTGTATATCATTTTCGTTAACAAATGGCCCCTCTTGTCTTTGGTTACGGCGTAATGCAGAAAAACAAGCCCTGCTTAAATCTGTTTTGGACGAATCAGTAGAAGAAAACACTCGGAAATATTTTACATTTAATTCAAAGCATAAATTTAATACTTAAACACAAATTATAGTGTGGTCAGTTCATAGTTAAGTGTATACTGGTCAGTTCAGTTGTAACTTCCTTTCCTAATTGGCTGCAAAAATATATTAGAACCAATATTTCTAACAAGAATGTTAAAACCCTATAGGAGTTATCAAAAAGCACCTGTTATCTGAAACCAACTGGTAATAAAATTTCTTATTGTAATGTAAGTGGTAATTTTATCCCGAGCGAAACCGTAGATTCATAAATCATAACGTCAATTCGCTTACACCAAATTTCACGCGTCGTTTAACTTCATAATGTATCCCAAATAGATTTTAGAACTATACAACTTGCATTTATATTGGATTATTGCAACCGTAGGAACACTTTATGCTTTTTATTAGGTTCAGTGATGATGGGAGACATCAATTTACCATGAACAATCTTTTGAAAAGATATTACTTATTTGTAGCGGGAACATTCTAGAAACGTCCAGTTATTCGAATTCGAAAAGTAAAACAAAGAAGTTCTAATTAGAACCTGTGGAAACAAATAATAAGTCATGTCCTAAGGCTAATAAGTACTTGTAGTGTACATTGAATGAATAACATCGGACAATTAACTGAAAAATTTGTATATCTGATTTCCTCCAGGTATTTCCCACATACACATATTTATAGATAAGCTAACAAAATAATTTATCTTTTCTTAAATCATTTTATGTACATAATATATTGATGATTACAACCTTCAGTCTTGTTTACAAGATTTATGTTTATATATGACCCACCATCCTTTAATAATATTATGTGAAGTAGGTTAGGGTACCAATAAATGCTTAATATTTACCCATGCCGTATCATTCATTAATGCAAAAACGTAATACTAAGGAAGTTTTTTATGCAGACATGGACCAACTACTTACTATTGGGTCAATCTTAACTAGTACATTATAGTAAGTAATACATATATTGAATATATGTTATATATTACAAAACACACGATTAATTTGTTTCCGTGAATTAGCGTATCATATAACCAATGCAATTCTGAGGATGCCAGGCTCTATATGATCAAATCGTGCCCAACAGAAAAGGGGCCGATATATATGTATTTGAACTAGTGTAAGAGAGACAGAGACACGATGACCAGTTAGGGGTCAGGGGTGAACGCTCTTGTGACGTATACTGGTTCCGAATAAGGTACTTTACCAACAAACCGCGATGTATTGAAGACGATAAATTCTCCTAAGAAAATCCTCATTCAAAAATTGTAAGGTTCTTTCTCTTGTTAGTCATTTGAACCAAGGATCAGAAATTAGCACATAGGTATATTGCGACGTTTTATCTACCTAACCGGAGTGGAATAAAACTGTTGCAACAAAAAAGTACATCTTTTATTTTTTTCATTATCAATGTCCCACAAATAGATTGGCAATATTTCGGTGGAGCCATTATGTCAGATGTTTAACTAAACCTCAAAAAAGTTCATTTAATAAATCTTGGCATGTTTGCAACCGTATGGGACAAATCCCAGATCAAATGCGTCATTAACATATATAATTCGTCCAATATGTCATCTATAACATATTTCTAATGTGACTGGATTAATGGTAAATGGCGAAAAACACGGACATACGTTTCAAATCGCGCTGAAACAAAAAAGACTTCATTTAAAACATTGTTCAATAAAAAAGATTTAAAATAACAGAGTGTAAACGGGAGAGAAACTTTGTTACTTATGAAGCTAAGTATACGTGTGTTTTGCTTGCCCTTGGATTTTTCTATACTCAGCACGGAAAGATAGTAATAGCTATATATTTGAGAAAGGACTACCAGCGTCTTTGCCGATAGGGAATAACTGTGAGGCTATATTTAATGGGTCATTGTGCAAGTTACTCCTCAGATCCTTCTAGCGCCTCGCAGATAACTTCTTCCACGAAAAGTGAAACGTAATACTAGATATGTAATACTATCTATGGTACACAGGTGTTGAAATCAAACCGAGGACTAAGCCTTAGATTATCTTCAGGTGTGAAATCTTGATTATAAGGATATATAAAATGCAAATAAATATATAAAGAATAATACAATCGGCACTCACGATAAAACCTTAAACATGTAATTCACTTAAACCAATACCGTATAAAATGTATCACCCGCATCACTAAATATAGGGTTTAAAACCTCATATTACACTAGAAGTCAACACAAAAAGTCAGTCAAGTCAGAGGATAAGGGTAATAAGGGTTCCGTGGATTTTTATAACATTAATAAATTATTTAATACTACCAGACATTATAATTATAGAGTATTTATTCAATGTATCGTCTGCATTTCAAACACATATCAGTTGGAAAGAATCAAACCTCGGACCTTCACCATGCACCGATAACGGGCAATATGTAAAGGAGTAAAAAAAATATTTAAAAAGAACACGTAAAACGTTCGTTTAAAAATACAAGTTTAATCAAAATTACATGATTTTGTTTGATACAAGATTAAATTTTTCTGTTTTAGTCTAATTTTATGTTCGATACTAATCAAAATTTTAAAAAAATCTCATCTCGTTAAGTGTTCTTAGTGTATTTTTATTATATTACACAGTTAAGAAAAAAATTAACAACAAACTATGATACCCATTTCTCAATTGAAACATAGGAACTTTATCCATACAAATATCCCTTTTAAAACTAATAATGAAAGGCACGAAGGAACGCCAAAAAGCTAAACCGCATCCGCGTTCACGGCAAATAATTATAGAGTGGCGTCGTAACAAGGGGTTGGTGGAGGGTGCCACACAATGCACTGATGTAATGATTTTTATGTGATTTTCACGCAACATCGCCTACCAACTGCACCGGCTTAAATTAAAACGACTGTATTTTTTTTAACAAACATTAAACTAACTAAAGTAACAAACGCTTACATAATATCTGCGATTTTTATGAAGAATCAACCATTTAAATTACCGTATGTCAATAAAAATAATGTTTGTAATGTATGAGAATTAAAAGTGGTTTACTGAAAATAATTTATTTATTTTGTTTGTTCAAAAATAAACTGCAAAGGGTGACCCACTCGCTAACAGGCGATCTCTTCCAGGCAAACGGAAAAAGCTTAATGCTGACTACAAACTTCGGAGTAAAGGAATAAGACACTAATCACTTGAAAGTAAATAATTATTTTAATTTATTATTTTGTTGTATTAAAATAATAATTTTAGGTTGTAATCTAAAATTTTGAATTACTAAAATCTATCAATTGAATAATAAATTCAAATTGAAATGACTTACTTATTTTTTTAAATAAATGAAGTACTTTTATGCTCGAAATTCGTTGTCTAAAAAATAAGCATTCCTAAAAAAATTACATCAACACACAAATCGTCATAATATTATTTTCTCTTTTGAGTTATGACGTATGTCTCCCTTAGAGTTTGACATTTGTTTATTGATTAATATTGATTTTTTCATATATCAAACTATAGGATTCTGGATTAGTTACCCTAACTTATCAAGTATATACTCTACAGTAAACTTGCAACATTATTTCACAGTTTTAATCGAGCATCCAAACAAATGTGCGGCATTATTAAACTCTTTGTGCCTTAAATTTTAATTAAAAAGGGTGCAACTGAAAAAACAGATATCGTATCTCGTATTAACAGTCGCTTAATTATTAATTTGGTATGGTGACATCTATTGGATTACAGGGAAGGTGTATGTTACAAACAAACCAAATAGTACAAACAATGTTTAAGTAATTTAATCCAACGGTAAAACAAATATATTATGTGATTTAACAAAATGTCTTTTGCTCATTTTCAAGACTTATTGATGCAAATCTGAAGAAACACGATATAACTTTTAATTTCAACAAAGGCAAATATCGGGGGTGTAACTCAGTGGTAGAGTGTCTGCTTCGCATGCTGAAAGTCCTGGGTTCAAATCCCAGCACCTCCAAAACAATCAGCTTTTTTTTAAACTTTTACAAAAATGCCTGGGCTAGGATCTTTAATGTCTTTTACTGTTACATTACCCGGGTATTGCATTGAAAAAACATTTATTTATGATTCATATTTAATCCACATTAAAAAAAACTTAATCTGTAACGTACTATGATAAATGATTATATGAAAAATAATCTTCAAGTCTTCATAATATCGATATTTTAACATTTCTACAACATAATTCTATGTCTATAATTTTCTTAGATTATTTTTACAAAAAATTTTCAGTCAAGCAGTTTGGCTGCTTTTTATAAAGTATAAACCATACGATTTGAAAGTTTCAACTTTAAAAAAGGGCCGTTACAAATTGGAGACATTCAGAATAATAGGTATATATATGCATTGATGATAAAGTCATATAAAGATTTGTATCGTTATATAAACATGAATTCGTGAACCGTAAAAACTTTAATTCCGAAGTTATTAATAATTAAGCTCAGAATCAAATGTCATTGCAAATGGAATTATAAACGAGGAAGGAAGTCACGAGCACACACGAACTTCATTACTATTTTACGCCAAATACGAAGGGTCAATTTTAAGAGTGTTTCATTATTTTATTTCATTCTTCAATAAAACATTTGTTTGTAAAAATTCAACTAGTAAGAAAGATTAGTTATAATTGGGTAAATTTGAGTAACCTTGATACTTTGCATTTCTGTTTATCCAAATTTATATGCTGTAGGAAAATAATAATTAAACATTAAAAATTTTATATCATATTTAATAAATTTAACATTACCGTCAAAATAGAAGTCGTAATTTAAGATACGAATGTCAAGGTAGAAATCGAAAATGGTACCTATCGTATCGTTCAGGAAATTGCGTCGCGACTCAATTTTCAATTTAATCCGCACGGAAATCTACTTTTGCTATATTTAAAAAGAACTACAAAATATGGTTTTCATTGCCAGATAAAATGATATGTACTAAAACTGTGCGTTAAATACTTTCACGAATACGGTTTTACAAACAAACTTTTATCCAAATACAATATATAGTCAATGATACTAATAATTAACCTACAGTAGAGTTGAAGTTGATATATATTTCCTGATTGAATATAATAATAATAGAAAAAAATCTTTTACTTTGGATGACAATGCATGGTTCGATGTATGACGTCATTCTAAACACAACATGTTCCCAAGATGTTCTTACGATGACGGTCTAATTATTATGCTAATAAATATGTATAGGCAATAAATAAAATGTATAGGCAAAATGACATGGCAGTGTTGGCCTACGCTTCAGCGACTGTCAACCCAGCGATCGTGCGTTCGAATCCCACGCGTACACCAATGGATTTTTCTATGTGCGCAATTTAACACTCGCTTGTATAGAGGAGGAAAAACATAGTGAAACCGGCATGTGCCAACATAGGCATGTGTTTGAGGTCGGGCACAGAAGGCTTATCAACTATAAATAAAAAGAATTGGCCAGGAAACAGATTCTGAAATCTGAAGCCCAGGGCTGTTTTATTTTAATTTAATTTATTATAATGACTTCACACTAAACGCAACTAAACATGAGTTGTTGTTCTGCGATGCTCTAGGTTACTTTCCACGTTTCGCATTCCGCTAGCAACACGTTTTCTTTCAACTTTCCCGATTACCAGACAGACAGATAGATTTTCATCACTAGACTGCGGGTTTTTGCTGGTCATAAGTTAATAATATACTTCTTTACCTACCATAGCTATATACTCTATATTTTCGCTCGGTTGGACTCACCAATACAGATAAAAAAAACTTTAAAAAAGAACCTAACATTTCTCTGATTTGCGGGGTGCATGATTGTTAGTGTGATTGACAGTTAATAAGCACAGATTTCCCTTGGGTTGGTGTGTCCCCATAGCGGAACGACGTGCCGATATAACTATTACTTTCGAAACCTTTTATTGGGTTTATTTCTTAAATGAAGTGTTTTAGTTGCCACAGAAATAACGAAGATAATCTTTAACGTACCGCTTATTACTAGTTATTGTTTTGTTAACCTTAATAATGCTCTGCCGTCATGACTTTATATTATTTATCAGTGAAACTATTATTAGTACATATAGTATTTTTTTATTTTACTTTTTCGTTAAAAGGTATTCTTTAAATTTGTTTAATTCAAAACAGTACAATCGCATGATTTTCTTAGGAAAATCATGCGATTGTACTGTTTTGACAGTAACAACAACGCCTATGTTTTTTTTTATTTTCTAATTTTCATCCTTTTGTATATCATACTCGTACGAGTATCAATTGTTACCTTATTGCATCATACTTTGGGTTTCTCGAATGTTCTGTTTGAGTACGCTTTTATTGTGATCATCGCAATAAACTATGCTATTAATATTATTAATTAGAAAGTTTGTACCTATGGGTATTTCACGTAAACATATAAAATTAAAGTATTAGATACTTCATACATCAGATAAGGCTATAATAAATAAACATATTTCGCCAGGTTTTCTTGTTTAACACGCGAAACAACTGGTAAATATATTCAATAGTTCCTTTGTATTATTCTGACTCAATGCATCCAATAGAAAAATGTCGTGTAATATTAAAGAATTTTCTCCTTCCTTGTAAAAGATAAGATTTGATCAAAAGCAGCGAACATTTTGATGTGAGTATTAATTACAGTTAACAATCTGTCTTCCATACAAATTGAACCCTTCCCTAATGACGCATGAAACGCAATAGTATTGTGTGCAAATTATTTATTGATTAGAATATACCTGGAACTTTATATGGCTATAATTTTACCGTCTCCTTTCCTAATAAAACAATAACCCTCAATTTGATTATGTTTTCATGCTTATTTTCTGTGACAAGGAGATAGCTTTTCTATACTTCATAGTTTGCCGCTTTAAATTAGTTTAAGTGTTCTAATGTAGACATATACTGACGGACTTATTATTAGATTTGTTAAATATTATTTAACGACATCATACTTTCCTAAATATCCTATTCGAAATCATTACAATCTTAGTATAAACTTTTATACTAGGATTGTAATGATTTCGAATAATTCTTTATCGCTTAAAAATAGTGTAGTCTTTGAATTTGAAATAACCTCTCATCCTCATATACACAGTGTCAGAATACCTTTATCGAATGTACTTAAAGATATAATTAGGGATGTATGAAGAATACATCTGCTCTAAGAGGGCTTGCGGAGGGTGAGTAATTAGGGCATCACAAGTGTGAGTTATTACCCGGTACAGATTTATTACCTTTTACTTTATAGCTTATGATCACTCTTAGATACCATGGTGTATAGCAACGTTCTGTACTAATAATAATGATATTAGTATCGCCCATAACGATTAGCTAGCGCTGTAAGATTATCATACAAATTTACGGTACGGTATTATTTACTTATTCTATGTTGTTATAAGTGTTGCTAAAAAATGAATATATAATACAAATATGTATATAATAATAAATTTAACAAGATGCCTATGCGTAGTATGCATCGCACCAGTAAAAAATTAAATATTGAGATCAATGGACAAGAAATTATTGTTAATAATGTAAGTAAAAGTGAATAATAAGTAAATGTATGTGATTTATATCGCCTGTTCCACCTGCCGCTATGTGACGTCAACAAATGACACGCATGATTATCAGTCGGTAGTGTGAAATCAATGAGCTGGCAAGTGTGGAAGACGTCTATTAATTTACTAACCGAAAAATGCGACCTAACTGAATTTAGCGATAAAATTTTCAAACACAATAAATTAACTTACATTTCTATATTAAGGTGGTAAATCGTTTAGTGAAAGAATGTTTAGTCTAGTGTGTTTAGTCTAGTAATGTTTAGTAAGGGAAAATTGATGTTCCCTTTTTATTTTTATTAGGTTTATCTATATCAACTATACCCTATAAACGTATTAAAGTCAATCATGACATATATGTCTTAAGACAGATTATGTCGATGGAGAAAATACTTTTGTAAGAGTTTATTTTATAAGATTTTACTCTAATGAAACTGATTTCGAAGCTTATTATAATTCTTGGAACACTGCATATTTGCCGATCCTATGCTCGTCAGCCTAATGTTGGTTCTGTACTTTTTTCACCAAACGACTTACTTAAGCATCGATGGACTCAAAGTGAACTGGCTTCATTACGAGCACGAAGATATTTCCAAAACCTAATACCACCTCCTAAGCATACCCATTCTATATCCGATGAATATCTATCGCATCTCGTGAACTACGTTAATAACTGCTATACTACAGTTCTTAATGAAGCAGATAACCCAAAAGAAAAAGATCTTATGACTGATGCTCTATCTGATGTCGTTGGTGGATACTTAAAGGTTTGGGTATTACCTATTTCGAAGTATGCCTACTATGGGGGAACAATTAGCCCCATTAATGCAATAAAACTATTTCAAATGTACGATGATATCAAAAAAAGCTTAAAAACAGATGGGCGGAATTGGAAAAACCCAAATGAAGACTCACTTCAGACCATTACCATAAATATTGCCTCAAATCCGCATGAATGGTTCACGAGGAGTACTCGTGAATCTTGTGATAAGCTCTCATATTATGAAAAAACTGATAAGGGCCTGACCATACCACTACCATATATCAACTGGGATCTATATCCGCAAACAATGTTTATCCCTTTAAAAGATCAATCATTGATACAATTAAATTCACCAAATTCTTCAAATGCACTTCTAGATTACTATAACGTAGCTACAAGTTGTATACATTCATTAAATATGGGTACTATAGACGATTTTGGATCAAGGTTTAAAATATGGCTATCGACCGACGTGGTACCACATTTAAATGATGATGACTTATACGTCGCATTTGGCAGCTGTCTGTCGCTTCTCAACAAAACAAAGGGCCTGTATGGTAACATGGTAAATCTTTGTGATAATGCCTATTCGAACTTGCGATGTAAAGCAGCATCAGCCGGCTATCCATTTCCACTTACAAAAAAGAGTATGCTTATAGCTTTTATATTATTGATAGAAGTTGTATGGTGCATACCTGTTTTGTACTACTTACTGTGTGGAAAAAAATCAAAAAAGAAACGTGGAGTAAAGCGTTTCTTTACATACTTTAAAAAGGACCCTTCTACATTACATGGGGTTAAACTATTTGTAAAACCAAGGACAAGAAATTTGGAGCTCGATGTTGAATTTCCCACTTACGATCACAAATATTATATGAAATCTACATCTACAAATGTATCCCAGCATAATGTTCTTAATAATGTGACCCATGTTAATGAGCCATTAAAAGAATTTTTACAGAAACCAATTGAAACGAAAGTCATAAATAGCAAAGTAGGCCCCAATGATATAAGTAAAACAAATATCAAAAAATCATCGAATAAATGTAAATGTAATTGCAAGTCTTTATGCAATAATAAATCATCAAGTTATTATGTACATAGCCAAACAATGAATAGCATTACGAATGATAATTCTACCCCATCATCTTTTTTACTGGAGGAGAATGAAATCAAGAACTTATCATATACCCATGCTATATTATCAGTATCTAAAAGTACGCTCAAAAGCACATCCAACATGCAACTTTGCTCAAAACTTAAACCTGGATGTCCATGTACGAGATGTATTAACAATGTTACAGAGAAAAACGTACAGATCCGTCAGCGTCTTGAAAATGTCGAAAAAACAAATATCAAAGTTAAAAGCCCCATTGTAATGAAAATAATAAATGAAGATAGAAGGGAAGCTAACTCGTCCTGTGAAAAACATGAAATACAAAAATTTCAGCATATTAGAACGGATTCAATGAAAACTAAACAATCAGAAAATGTTATAAGGTCAAACCCAATCAAAGAAAATAAAATTATGAATTATTCATCACATAAAAAAGCAGATACACCTATTACGTTACCTGTTGCAAAAAACAATACTTGCCTATCTGAGAAAATAACTTGTAAAACAGGAGCTACTTCTAAAGATAAAATAGGTATCATAAAAGTGGGTACAAGTGATAATAATAAATTGTTGACTGCCCGGGAGAATAAACAGCAGATCAAGTCACTTAAAAACGTAATGCCAAATATCAAAACCAACAATACGAATACAGCATTTATTAATACTACCATAAGTGCAAAAGTGTCTACAAGAGATAAATCTGCTATAGCAGAAGTTCCAAAAGAAAACAAAATTACACAAAATAATATACCAGATAAACAGCCAGTTGTCAAACTAATGCAAAGTACTAAAACAGAAGTTGCCAATAGAGTTAAGGCAGATCATTCTGTAAAATCTAATGAAATTCAGAAAAGAATACCTAAAATTCGTTCCACTGTACCTAAACTTAGTAATTTGCCCCCTAGAACTAATACTTCGACTGAACAAGGTAAACAAATATTAACGGTAAAACCATGTAAAATACCTAAAAGAATAAATACAACGCCGAAAGATCTTAAACAACCAATTGCAAATAGTACTTCACCTAAAACGTTAGCCAATGAACGCAAAAAAGCCTTAGACGATTCTGCTATTAAGAAAACAAGAGAAGCCAATAAATTAAATACGACATTTTAGAAGTTAAGGGATTGTTGCTTCCTATATAAAATGTTTTTAATTAATCTTATCAGTTCTGTTATATTTATTTCATTAAATTTTATAAAAAGTAATATTTTTTCTTTAATAACGATTCCATAGTAGATATGTACATTGATAGATTCCATAGTAATATTTTTGTAAGTTAAGTACATACAAAAATATTGTGCATTGATGTATTTTACATTGTATAAATTTCGATACCAAATATTAACAACAAATTTTTAACATCCACAGAAAATTACGTACGAAATCTTTCCATAGTTTCCTAACTTGCCACACTAATCACTCTGACAAATTTATTGCCGCGATCCGGGTATATTACCCCAGTGGCGGATGCCCGGGTTCGGGTGAATTATTGCATATTTTGCCCGGGCCGCTCAGGTGCCGCGGAGGCCGCTAATCTGTCATTACAAAGTCCACTTAGCAAATTGGACTTGGACTCACGAAAAATGTTTGATCATTGTTTTTTTATATTATTTTTTAAAGGAGTTTGTTTATGTATACATCTAAAAAAATGCTGTTATCACTGTTGCAATTGAGAATAAAAAATGAGATTTTGTTGTTAATACTTCGTTGTGATTACATAATAATACCGTTCTGAAAAATGAATTATCTATGACCGATTCTATTACTTCTAAGGTTGATAGGGACACATGAACATCTCATTTACTTACTTCAGTACTCAAACAAAGAACTTGTGAAAAAAGAATATTATTTTCCATTGAAGCTTTCTTTATAACTAAAAACATAACTAGAGGAAGTCTTGATTAATATAAGCATCTTGGTCAACTAACAGATGCACAGTCCGAATTAAAACCGTTCACCATAAATTTGCTCGATTTGTCCACAAATCCCATGTCAATCGGGGATTATCCGCTACAATTGTACGTAATCCCACAACATTCAGTCCAGTATTTATTGCGGTGTGGTCACCCCTCTCGATTAGTCTTAGTAGTGAGTTAATTAATTTGTTTATGGTATTTGGTAAATATCTGTAAAATTTAACTTTTTATAACTAACGCAGGTATAAAATTAGTTCTTTAAATATTAACCTACAGTTTCAATAAAAAAGCTCTAATATATCGGTTAGTTTATTATCCCACATTTACGTTTAAATGTTATATTTGATGATAAATATAAAATTATATTTGATTTTTCACATTCATATCGAGATGACTTCTCAGTTTTCTATGTATCAAGTGAAGGTCACTAGTAAGTGTGTTATGTTCTCTTCAATGAATGCGATCTAGTACCAATAACCTCAGACATATAGTTGGAAGTTTATAATTTTTTACTATCCAATAATCTATCGTATTAATAGCTGATTAACCTGTTAGGAAGGTACAAAGGCATTTTACTTCGGTCGGTACTATCGGGTATAAAAAGTAAGCATTACAAAGCATTATAATGAAGCATAATTCTTTATTCTGGATAGCAACATCAGTTAGTAACAAATTCTCAAGCGTTATCAGTGTGAGGATAAGGAACTCCCTAAATAACCCGTTGACAAGGATTCCTTTAAATGAAAATGTCGCCAACTCGTAGCAGCTATAATTTAAACAATCTCGCTCCCTTGTTTGCACAGACACTTCATTTTCCTTAAAAACACTTACTACCTTATAATACTACGTATTTATGACTAGGGTTGTTGGATTTATCTCAACTTTCACCTTCATATTCAGTGGTAACTCAATAAAATCGACATATTTTAATTTTATTATTAATGAAACAGTCATGTGATGAATTTTATTGGTTCTTCGTGTAAACGCAACTGGAACAGCCTTAATACATAATTATAAAAAACACATTCAAGTATTTTATTATTCGTTTAATTGATAGCTTTTTAGAGTAGTTAACACAATTGATTGATTTATTATAATTGTATACTTTATTGTATTATAAGTATACATAAGTTTACTTGAAATAATCCTTTGGGTTATTTGAGTGTAAGAAAAATAATATTTCAACTACAAGCCATTCGCAACCCTATCTCCAAGAATAGATAGATACCTCTTATCTCAGAAGCAAAAGGTCGTAATCCGAAGCAAAATATACAAGTAATTGTGGTAGGTGCATTTAATTAAGGGCTGGTAACGAGGCCCTTTGGGACGTGGTCGCGATAGCAATATCTTGGCCAAGATGTCGTGTGAAAAATGACTGAGGATCGTTGAAAATTATCAGAGTAATCCTAGTGGATATAATATATACTTGCCACGGAAAATTAATGCTTAAGTGCGTATACATTTTTGGTGTTTTAAGAACATTTAATGTTTTGTGAACATTCTTAAAAACCATGGTTGTCTCGTGTTTACTAAAGTTAGCCAAAGAAAATCCTGTAGGATTTTGGTAGACTAAGTTCCCGACGTTTGGGTCCGAAACTCGCATTTTATGGCCTACCCCGGGCGAGGTTCTCCCTGGGCCGTGGAATATCTAGCTAAATTAAAACACAACATTTTAAATTTTTATTAACAAAATTACAATAAGTACTTATTTACTATTTACATTTTGATCTTAAACCTTATATTCCGTAGCTTTGCAATTATTAATATATATATATTTAATCTTAAAATTCGACTTTATATAATGTTTTCGATACATATTGCTATTATTAAATAAATATATTTACATAATTCTTAACATACTTTTAACAATAAAATAGTTATGTAAGTTTAGCTTGTATTCCTCGTTTTGTTCCTGTTTATGCATGTCTTTGCTATCTTTATGCAGTATTCAACGAAGATTGTTTTATGTTTTTTATCTGCAAGGATACTAGGGATAGTTTCAGGCTTCAACGTTTTATCCAGTCGATATTCCAATTGAAATCATTCGCAGTGGTATATCGGAACTCGCATATACTGGGGGCTCCTACTTTATGTACTCCTATAATAAACATAAGGTTAAATTATTATTAACTTGTATTACTTTAAATTTATTTTAGAACGACAATAATAAATGTAAACATTTAATTACCACACTTAAATTAAGATTAGTCCTACTTGGTTAGACCAACTCAGATTAAACAATCCTTTACCAACATCTTCATATCTATTTATTGAGCGCTAATGTCAACTAAACCGCTAAACCAAGGAATTTGTCACCAATTTATCTTGACCTTTATAATTCTAACCAAATCACCTAATCCATACAGTTTTGTAGAAGGGTGGAGGGGATGGGTAGATCATAGTAATTTGCTAGAAACAAATTGCATACAAGGGGACTTAAACAAATTAATCACGGGGTCCAATTTTGCGGAAACAATTCGGGGTGGAATTAAATAGTGGTTGTTATTGGTAGGTATGTGGCTTGACAAATTGTGACATGCTACAAGCTTGAAACAAAACGGAATTTTGGAGGCTCAGTTATCAGTCTAGTTACTGGTGAAAGATTAGTAGAATTGTGTGGCAATTTATTTAGATATTAACAAACCGTTACTTGGTAGAAACACGGTCTGTAACCCGAAGGTTCTGGCTGTGACGCGCGGTTAAACTACTATTTAGATTTGTTAGGTTCAGAAGGCTGATAACTTCTTCACCACAATGATATTAATAACGCAGAAACATAAGTTTGCATGGGAGGGCAACAAATACCAGAACTAAATACATAAGTATATGCAATTACTTAAGTTTAACTGTTTTGTTGATACCACTTTTTTCTTAATTTATCATCAATTATCAAACAATTTCTTAATTATGGATATATAAAAAACAACGAAATAAAGGTAGAAAGTAAAGGAAATCCACTTAACATGAAAAATTTATACGTTTTATTTTAATTTGATTATCTTTAATCAAATCAACCACCTAGTATTAGTACAGGAATTAGTACAGGTAGTAATTCAGTAAAACAATTGTTTGCAACTACGCACGTCTATATTCAAAGCCTATAATCGAAAACAGCATCCACGTTTAAATTTAAAAATATTAAATTACACCCAGCCCCTTTAATATGCCTATTAATGTATTTTTATAAAAGTGCGTACAAACATAGATTTATTTAAACTCGTACAACAAGATACATCCGACAAGACGCTCTTATTAGGCGCAATTTGTATTTCCTTTACACGTAGAGTGTTTACAAGGAACTAAGTAAATAGTGACTTTAAGGATAACAAACTGTTTAATATGACGAAAGTATATTTGTAGTATGATATTTTTAGCATATGTTAAATGAAACTAAAGAAATATGTATAAAATAATAATTAAAAAATACGCATTATATTAACCATATCTTATTTTTAACTACGATCGCAATCTTTCATTCTTTTTCAGCTTTAAAATCAAATATGAGAAAACAATATCATATTTAGTTTTTCAAACTTAACAAAATAACGCCGAACATTGGTAACGGTCATCTGTTTGCAATATACCATAAAAAATTTAAACACGGAAGTTCGCTTCCCCCGCGTCCGGCTACGATTGGTTGACATGACCTTTGATCCCACCCCACCTGCACACACCCTTATGTATTACCTGTAAAACCCTCTATATACTAACGGTCTGATTGGGACCGATCGATTGGTCTACCTACATTAGGCGCTTAAACAACCTAAGATCATGAGCGCAAAGTTAACGAGATTACAGAATCTTGCACGCCTCGTGAAGAAGCGTGCGACGGTAGGTGTCATTTGTCACGTAACTAATTCTTAAAACTACAAATTTTCACAATATAATTTAAACTATATATATAACTTTAGTTCGTTGAATGATAGAACAGGCGAAATACGATACGGAAAGTATAAGATTTTCGAAGTTTCTTAATAGAAAAAATGGTTTAATGGTTAACCTAATGGTTTAAAGACTTCCAGGGAACATCAGCAATGAACTTAAAAATATATTGAAATATAAATTGCCGTGCATGATTTATACATTACTTAGAACGTACAGAAATTGTAAATAAGAGAAAAGCTAATTTTAATGCAGAAATCGTGTGAACCTACCTCTAAACCATAAATTGATATGAAAACAAAAACAGTTATTCTGAAACGTCTTCAAATGTTTTGCGATGTAAAATTTGAAACTATGGCTATCTTAATATAGTTTTTTAAATTCTTCAATGCTTTCTTCTAAAACCAAATATTTTGGGCTAAGTACTTATATGGGAACTTTGAAGTTACCACAAGTAGTCATAAATTTGGCCACTTGAATGATAAACAAATTACAAGTCATAATCTTTAGTATTCGTATAAATCACCAAAGATAACGCACTTTGAACTAAAAGCGGAACTAAAAACGCACCATTGGCTATAGTTAAAGGAAAAAGCCTATCCTTAAAACAATAATTGTATTGTTTTTAAGGTCCTATTACTAGGATTCAACTCTGGTTTAATACTTTTTTGTAAATTGTTTATTTCAATGAGCCCGGGCACAGATTAAGTATCGATTAGTTTAATTTTCAAGATACTCTTTGCTCCTCTTTAGAAGTTACTTGAATATTTAATTTTAGAGCTAACCTTATGATTGAATAAATAATATATTCTATTAAAGTTATTAATGCCAAAACCAAAGCGTTAACAATTCCTTACAACTGAGCGCATATTTCAAACAATTAACGACCAATCGCGCCAATTTACATCTAGCCACCATCTTGTTGTAGCCAAATGTTATCGGAAGCATTTTCAAAACGTCTAGAAAATTAAATGATTTCAGGAACTTGTGTATGAAATTAAGGTAATTAGGCAAGATCAGCAAAACATTATCGAGGTTCATTTTTGACAACCTTTATAAATATAATCTTTGTGATACTCACAAATATTTTTATGTGCTTATTATTCGACTTTTAGTGTCATCCTTTTTTCATACCCAAAGGGTGTTTTAATACCAGCCATGATTTAGACGTTATATAAAATTACTAACTTGCCTCCTAACTATAACATCTATTACGCCAATCGTGTCCAACACATAATTCAATGAACAAAGGCCTGGACATTCTAATCCAGGCCTGGCCCGGACATAATGAAATTCCGGGTTATATTACCCGGGCAATGATACGTCATCAGGACAATTAACATTGTACACAACACGTTTCAATTTGATATACGTGATAGTAATAGTGAACCATTTGTTTATGCGTAGAAATTAGCTATTGAAGTATGTTTATATAATTTTTAAAATTTTCTTAGCTTTGTAAAAAATTAGTGAAAATATAAATAAACATATTAAAGTAAGACATAAATATATACAACCTAATTTATGCAAAAAAATTAGAGAACAAATTTTATAACTTACTATCTGATCCGGCAAACGTTGTTTTGCCATACATGTGATTTCAATTTTAAATTAATAAATTTAAAAGTAAGGGTGAAAAATTAGGATAAATAGAAAAAAAAATTGTCTAAAAAATAAAATTTAGGGGTGGACTACCCGTAACATTTAGGGGGATGAAACATCGATGTTGGCCAATACTCAGACCTACTCAATATGCTCACAAAGTTTCATGAGAATCGGTCAAGCCGTTTCGGAGGAGTTCAAATTGACACGAGACACGAGAATTTTATATATTAGATTTTCTTACTTCATTACTTAAAGGACTATTCAAAAGCTAACCCTTTACTATAGTCTACCATTCCAAGATGTAAGTGATTAAGAAGATAAGTGCAAAAGTAACCCCATTTTGCCGTAAAACGCATAAGAATGTATGAAGGGTGATATTAAGCGATGCATTCACAATGGCAGGTGTAGTCAGACAGGGCTCTGCATACTGACTGTAAGTAATTGGCCTAGCCTCAGGGCTGAGGCGAAGTTGAAAAGACCTAGTTTCAACAACTGCAAACCTAGATTTTCCTCATTAACAAATTTTTTACAATGTAATATATGTTGCAAAATTATTTGTCATATTAATTATTATTTATGCTATTAGAATATATAAGAAAGCTATAGTAAAGTAAAGTATTTATATGTATAAACTATATTGGATTAGGAAGGCCGAGGACCGAGTGTTGTGGCGCTCCTTGGGAGAGACCTATGTCCAGCAGTGGACGAGTATAGGCTGATCACATAAACTTTATTAAAATAAGTATAAGATACTTTATTGTTAACTTTAGTTATTTTAATGTGTTTGTGTCGAACAATACATTGACCTTAAGCTGCTTTTTTTCATTCGCATACTTAATAATCGTCCTTATTTTATCACGTACGTATATTGCGTTGCAAAAGAAAATAATCTGAAGCTAGAGCTACTTCTGTCAACTCCATATTTGAAATTAGACAGCTGAAAGAAACAGATAATAAAGAAAAGGGCACAGATAATAAAACCTTTGAATTCCAACCCTGAGCCGCTGGTAGGTCGCCCACAATGGAACTCTATCACAATGAGTGGCGCCTTCATTATTTACAAATGAGCGTATAAATCTCTCCCGAACGACTCTAACAGTAATACAAATTGCGAATGCATCCCTCCCTTTCACGCAACTCTTAATCCCGTAGGCACAGACAGAGAGATAAATAGGTGTCTTGATTATTAGTTGTAAACCCACAGTTACAAGTGTTCAAAATTTATGAAGACGAAATAATAGCTCAATTACTAATGTTCATAGGTTGATTATCTGTGGTTGTAACAATGTAGACATTATGTCATATTTAGATAACAAACAATTTATAATCATTGTTGAGACATGCAATTCTAAACAATATAAATTGTTACATGCAGGTATTATTTGTTAGGTGCCAATAAATACCTTAGAACTATTATAATTATTTTAATTCAAATAAATCAAAAAAAGCAATGATCTCTTAAAATAGTGCAGCGCAACTCTGGACTATTCATTGATACACATCAATATTTTTCCTCAAACCGCGTACGTTACATCGTTTTATCTCTCTGTGACTATCTATAAGTGCTCTCTATACTCGTAGTCATCACTATTTCCTCGACCATACAAATGTTTTTTTCTTTATTTTCGTATTGCATTAAATTTAGTAGATATGTATTTAAACATTCATACGTAACAAATATTAATTAAGTAATGAATACAAAAGCATAATAAATATAACAATTTTAATCAATATTAATAGATCCTAAACACGTATCACACTGACCAAGAATAAAATCATGCAAAAATATAATAAAAAGTTCTTTTTGTATAAAAGTACACGCGCACATAAAATTATTATAAGTACCTAACTTTGCGCTTAAAAGTGTTACAAAAATCCCCACAACGGTAATAGTCAAGTCAACAACGTCTTAAAACGATTACAGACAGTCGTCAAGGTGTGAGGGGGTGGAACACGTAAATCGCATTAGATATGTTAAATCGCGGTTCTCGGGGGGTTGGAGATATTTTTTCGCGACGTTTTTATGCGTATCGCTTACTTTTCAGATTATTGTGCTGGCAACATTTGCATACATTGAAGTCTAGCGCGAGCGAAGCGTTTTGATCATACCATACGAAAGACAGTTGATACTTGCGTTGATATATATCAATAGTAAATCTGTAATAGTGTGACAAAAATAAATATTCAAACAAATAGTTTTGACCTGAAATGTGATCAATATAAAGTTATTAATTTATTCATGAACAAGCCCTTTGATAATCCTTATTGAAACAAACATAAAGCGAGATAATTTCACTTTTTAAAGATATTTACACTTGGTTTAGCGATAACTTCACAAGTCCCTAACCCCTTTGTGTACAATCGGATAAATGTCACCCCGCTCCGCAAATATCTCTCGGCTCGTAATCGTATCACGTTACATTTGCGGACAATTTTTTTGGTGCCGTTTTTCGTACGTCAGCCGGGTCTAAAGTCCTAGTGAGGTAGTTGCTTCTATTCTCATTTACTGGATTTTTCAATATGTACTATTTTACGTGTACGAAAGAAAGAATCCTATCGGCGACTTTTTGGACAAAAATAGGTGATATCCTTGCGTACGAACTTACGAACTACGATATAGATATTTAAAACCAGGCCGACAAATACATTGGGACAAGACTAAATATTCTCGTTTTAATAGATAGTTCCAGGTGAGAAGTGTGTACTAGCCTTGGGCTTCGAGAGGCTGTATCACTGAACAAGGGTAATTATAAAATAATAATTCATATGACGTCGCTCGTCCATAGCAAAGCGTGAATCAAGTTATGAGCCGGACAATCGTCACTTACACCCGTCAACGATACACCGCAAACAATATGTTTTGCTTCATAACCACGAAATACAGTCACTCGTCAAATAAATATCTAATTTTCAGATTTCAGTAGTTTATTTCGATTCGAACAGCAGGTGCTAATAATGATCAAGCTGAAACGTTTCCCCTCAAACGTTAACTCTTTCAAGATAAGACGTTCCTAATAAAACCCCCCACCAGTTTAAATTGATCTCTTCGCGAAAACAATACGCGGATAATTCAAACTGTTTTCGGTAATAGATGTTGAATTTGGGGATCAAGTATTGCTGGTTTTAATTAGAACCTTTTATTCAAATTTAAGTTAATGATTCGAAATTATTACTCTGTCACAGAAATGTGAAGATTAACTTTATTTTTACGGTTTTCTATTTCCTTTATTCAGATGTAGAATAATAATAACTGTTTGGCACTTTTAGGGTTAACTTATACACTAAGGAAAAATATATTATTTGTAAACCAAGTTCACGAAATGTCACAGCTAACCGTAATTTTTATGATCTAGATGGCCTTTTCATTGTAGTAGCAAATCGTCTCCAAAGGCCGTGACCTTCCGACCAAATGCCATGGCCTTTGAGCTTTAATACCTTTGGGAGTAGATAATTATTACCAGTTCTTACAAAGACTAACCGCCAAAATTTTGTTAAAAACGTCGCGTAACTATACACAATACTAATGTTTAAAATATAAGATATCCTTCCAGAGTAGAAGAATATCACTACATTAATGCTTTTCGTAATTTAAACAAATATTTTGTATATCAAACTAATATTTTATTGAAACGATATTCAGAAATATTTCATGAAAGTGAGGTGGTCAAGGGTTCTGTTTCACATAATGGATGACTTGTTCGAAATTTAAAATGCGTCCTCGCCATAAATGACAGATTATACTCACGGGAGTGATCAACTATTTATGTCGGCCTACTCTAAGGTCTTAGTAACCCTCTGCCCTTAATAATTCAAAGGGCAAATTTTGTTTAACGATAAAATTGTCTTAATAAACATGAACTACATAGATATTACGTTATGTAAGTATATTAAATTTATTTTATTTTAATCTTAACACAAAATTAGTGCGTTAATTTGATACGTCCAATTCGACTTTTCCATGGCCAAATTGGGTAACTAATGTAACACACTTCCATCGACCAATTAAATTTCTGTCTATACATTTAGTGCAGTACCAGTACGTAAATTTGTCAGCCAAGATTGTATTTGATACTTTTGCTGTAAATTTTAGACAGGCGTTTTTCTTTATCGGTCTTTAGAGACCGATCATTTGCGTAATTCTAAAAGTTTCAATAAATATAATATATATTACAATATGTTTACTTATTAATTTGCTGTATTAAATTGCTTTGCTGCATTACAATATCGTCGCAGATCTCTTGCGTAAATTCAACACGATCCATCATATTTGTATTATTGAATTACAACCCCTATATCGCGACCCATCCAATTATGAGATAATTATAATTACCTTCTGCACTTTCTTCCTCGTTATTGCATCATATGCTCCCGTAAAGCCATGCATCACTTTGTAATTTTTGACAACATTCAATTAGTTGCTATTTGCAATTAGCCCATACAAAAATTAAGGCAAATCATATTTTTATTTCCAAACTCTGTTTGAATTTTATTTGATCTTTCTACCTAGGACTTCCAGTCTTAAATAGATAGTTAATCTATATAAGGGAATGGAAATAATAATAAATGTTTTGATAGTCAATTCAATTTTAAATAAACAATGACGCTTTGGCAACAACACTATCTGAAGTCAAGACCTCAACCTGGGCCTATGGGCGTTGGCCGTTGCTCGGTAAAACATTCTTATTTACATAAATCTATTTACTTTTTTATTTTTACGTCAAACTTTTCGTAGAATATGTTTAAAAATACCTATAATTGAGGACACAACACCGGTGTTTTGACTTTGGTTTAAATTTGATAAATCTTTAATAAATATAAAAGCGAATTTATTCCTGCAGCAGCCGTGGACGATTTCTGCGAGTGTTCGATAAGTTATGTAAATAGACGAGTCATGTAAATAGTGAAATAAGTTCTCGTACGATAGATATACCTACGTTTAATAAGTTTTATTAAATTCTTCATTATTACGTCAATTGCTCTCGTTAAGCGATGCATAAGCATGACTTTGTAACTTATTTCATTGTTCAAGAATTATTTAGAAAAATAATAATAAAGTTGATTCTATTTTCTGTTGCCAGGGTCAATCTTATATATAGTTCACTATACTATGATTCTCTTATTTCTTAGAAGGGCCTATTAACTCTTCTACTACTTTTCAATTCAGTCTATTTTAATTTTCTACTTATACTCTGTCTCGTATCTCTAACTTTCTATCAAATATTTTGTATTACAATTTAATCAAATCTCTGGTGCTAATCTTCTATCATAAAACAACCAGTCTTCATTTTCTACGGCTTTAATTTCATTGTAGTTATTTTTTCTGCAATTATCTGATTCGAATATGGCATAATGTTTTTTGCTTCGTTCTACTGAGATAATCTACTGCTAATATTAAACATCTTCATAGCAAAAAATTCCAAATGTATAGATAACCTTTTTCCATTTCCAGATTCATGTAGTTTATTAAGAAACATGTTACCGGTTTATCTGTACCGTTTAGTTGTGGTTGTTTTGATAATGCCCCGATACCCTCTAAAGATACATCTGTAAAGATTTTTATTGGTCAGTGTTTGTCAAATATTTACAATACTTGAGAACATTAATGATTCTGATCACATAAACTTTGAAAATGTCTCATTGAGATCAAATCTTCTGCAGTGGTCTTAACCAAATATTCTGAATTACATGGTCGAGATACATTACTGAGTTTCAACCGAAGGTACTTAAACTTCAATGAAAGCCCTTCGTTGCTTTTGCCGATTATAAAATGTTAATATTATACTTTTATAAGGCACATAATAATGATAACAATACAAGAATTAAGATTGTATATAGTTAGCACCAACGTCAACAAATTTAGGAAAATTATTGTGGAGGCTCTGATTAGACTAAACTCTTCGCATGGTCAGAGCTTCCACGTTTATCATTTCATTTGGGTACACTTTCTTTGCTTTTTTTTTGTGTTCGAGCTGATAGTTTAACGTTCTTAGCAACTCAGTGCCCACCTTTAAGTTCGCTGTACAATTCATATTGTTTAAGTTTATAATAGAATTAATAATTGTACATTTAGTTGGTGGGTCTTAATAAATAAATAAGATACAAGACGAGTACAACAAAATATCATCTATGAATTATCCTGTGAACAATAATAAATATTTGTAAAGTTGATTCAATTTAAGTTAAGCGATGAATTTATAAAATTAAATAACTTACAAAATAATAATCTATATAGCCTAAAATTGTGTATGGAAAAACTCCTATAACATCTTGATAGTGAAATCCACATTTTTCAATATATGTTAGTAGTAAAGTTTTCATGAGGCGGCGTTCCGTTTCCTGCAATGTCAAATTTTTAAAACGATAAAACGTGTATGTGTGGCAATGTATAGTCTATTGTCCTCACACGTGACACTGAAGGGGTTTCGAGTGTGCTTTTTCAATTTGCCGCCGCTAATGTGGAACAGGGATATCAAAAGAAATAGAGGAATAAAATGTTCAATTTATTTTATTTATCGGGTTAAAACACTTTATTTAGAAGTGTATAGAATATATATGAAAGCCTAAGTAATATACAGGACGCTATTTCAGCAAGCCCACGTTTCCATATAACAACAACTATATTTCACGTTTAAATGATTTGCACATTTCTACTCTGAATGAAATAACAAAACTCGTATATTATAATGTGCTTGTGGGTTGCCCGTGAAATTGTGCGAATGGATTTCCAGCTTTTTGGTCGGTCGGAACATCAAGGTCGTCGTCGACGGTGAATGTTCTGACCTAAAAACCATAAATTCTGGAGTTCCCCAAGGCTGTGTACTCTCTCCAACTCTGTTCCTCCTACATATCAATGATATGTTGCAATTAACCAGCGTTCATTGCTATGCGGATGACAGTACTGGAGATGCCCTATATACCGGCCGTGCTAACATTTCCCGGGCTGAAGTCGAGCAGTGTCGGAACAAACTTGTGTCTGAAGTCGAGACTCTGCTACGAAAAGTCTCGGATTGGGGGCGACATAATCTAGTCCAATTTAACCCTACAAAGACCCAAGTTTGTGCGTTTACCGCCAAAAAGAACTCCTTTGTCGTATCCCCGTTATTCGAAGACATTCCCTTAAAAGCCTCAGCCAGTATTGGAATTCTTGGTGTCGACATATCGAGCAACGTTCAGTTCCGTGGTCATTTGGAAGGCAAGGCTAAATTAGCCTCTAAAAAGCTCGGTGTGCTCAGCAGGGCAAGACGGTACTTCACTCCGGAACACCGCGTTCAACTCTATAAAGCGCAAATCCGGCCCCATATGGAGTACTGTTCCCACCTCTGGGCGGGGGCTCCCCAATACCAGCTCCTTCCACTTGATCGGATCCAACGTAGAGCGGCTCGAATCGTTGACAACCCTGCTCTCTCCAATCGGCTGGATCCTCTGGCTTTGCGTAGGGATGTGGGTTCCCTCTGCATCTTTTATCGCATTTTTCATGGGGAGTGCTCTGATGAATTGTTCGGACTTATACCTGCGGCAGCATTCCATCACCGGACGTAGAGGCAAAATGCAAAATTTCATCCATATCACCTCGATGTCTGGCGTTCCACAACTGAGGTTTTTTAGGCACTTGCCGCGTACCACTTTACTGTGGAACCAGCTGCCGGCGGATGTATTTCCGAGCCGATACGACTTGGGTGCCTTCAAGAAGAGAGCATATTTATCCCTAAAAGGCCGGCAACGCGCCTGTAAGCCTCCTGGCGTTGCAGGTGTCCATGGGCGGTGGTCAGCACTAATCTAAGTGACCCGCCTGCTCGTTTGCCCACAGTCTCATAAAAAAAAAATGTGAAATAAAATACTCCACAGTTCTCACTATTCTTAGTCAAATCAAGTTCGTGTAATAGTGGAACATTTTTTCAATAGTCTGTTCAAAAACCTTTGCGGACAGGGTGCAGCGGAAATGAAACGGAGCATGTGTCGATTCCCTCTAAAATTGTGGCGGGAAAAAATATACGACAGATACAAAACGAACCTCGTCATACGTGGGTTGAATTTTGAGTATGTATTTCCAATACAAATACAGATAACATATTAACACCTGTTATTTATGAAAAGTATAAAAGGATAGAACGGAAATCGATAAAGTTTGCTGAAATTAGATTTATTAACCGCTTTTTATATATTAACCGCTATTTTTTTTGAAGTTAGTAAACAAAACATACCCAACAAACCTCTTAATTATTCCTGTAGCAAATAATAATGAGATAAAAATTGCATCTTATCTTTTTAATTTAGACTGTCAAAGTAATACAGTACAAACTTTAATGAAAAATTAGCGAAAAATTGAAATCGCAAAGCGTAAACGAAAAATTAAAAAGTCCCTGCGGAAACGGCAGTACGGCCATCTTTCATCTGAAACATAACGACCTTAATTACCAGATGCAAAAATTGAGTAGACAATGTTTATTAATTAGGTAGAAAACTCATAAAGATTAGAACTAAATAAGTATTAATAATAAAAAAATTATTCAAACTATTTATCCTCTTCAAACAATAAAACAGTTTTTTAGAAAAACAAATTCGTATCGATTAAGAAATCTTACAGATCAGTGAAGTGGTTCTCTGTCAGCAATAGTACCTTAGAAAATAACGTACTTAGTAAACAAAAAGAGATTTGAGAATTGAATAAAGTTATAAAAGTTTAGCAGCGAATAGCTTTGTTGTCAAGATATTATAAAGTTTTATCTTAATCTGCTTTCTGTGTATTTCCTCTCAATCTCTGTTCACTAATTTCCGCAGCACTTAGTGCATAGTGTAAAAAGTGAATACGTTCCGCAACCCTATTTCGAAATATCTCTTTCGTAATGGATGTCACGGGCTCCAAGTGCTCTAGAAAGCAATGGAAACCTCGCTGCTACGGATAGTTTAATATCTAATAGAAATAAGCAAAAATCGATTTTAATTCTTCACCATAAAGACTGTATTTACAAAGCAAATATAATCAAAGATGGCTTGATGCAACATCCGCGAGAGAGCAACACATTAGCGACATCTCTCAACAGGAGTGAGAAAATTACGCTGAAATTAAAATGTTGAGTTCGCGCCTCGACACTTGTAACAAAATATTGACAGCTGACGGATTAAAAATAATTCTGTCGACAAATAATGGCTTTGCAATATTTCACCCGCCTGGGTAGAAGTGTCATAATTTCGTACTATCTTTCTGCATACAAACCTTGCTGTCCATATAATGATATCGCTGCTTTGTTCATACTGTACTGACTTAGGTATGTGTAACAATACCTGATATGTCGAACCTACTTAGAATACATCCTTCAAATCCCATTAGACGAGAAGCCGCGGATTCAAACATTATGTTTTGTTCGCGACTCACACACTCTTTGTGGTTGCACTTGAGACGAATCTATTTTGATGTTACACTGATTGAATTCACAAGGGTTGTATTAGCGATGGTCTGTTATAAAGTCTAGGATTTGATAAGTTGGCATTGAATATTAGGTTTTTGTATCTCTTTCTATTGAATATTATTTGACTGTAAAATAATAATATAAAATTATATTTTGATTATTCATTCAATTTTAAATAAACAATTTTGTTATGGTGACAACAAACACTATCTGTGGTCACGACCTGAAGAGGGCGTTGCTCGATAAAGCGTCAAAGTTTACGTAATTTAACATATTAATTATCTAATTAGTTTCGTAATTGTATGACGTCTACTTTTTTATTATAAAAACCTTACACCTCCCGAGTCTTCAAAAACTACGTCATGACGTAACATATTTTTTATACCATGAAGATTGTACCATGCTTACTATCTTCGAAGAAATCTTCTAGGTTCTGTTTTGCTTAAAGGTATATGACAAATAAATTCTCTAAAATCCTGGTATTGAAAATTCTGCGAGTCACAACTTTGGAAGAACCTCCAGTCCTCAAGGCGAATTATATTATGTACATTGCATCAATCGCAGTCAATTTATGCAAACACTTGAGTACGTGAATGAACTTAATTCGCATTTATATACATTAAAGGAGTGTTATTATATTTTCAAGTATCTAATAAGATTTACCTTCAACAAGATGGATTTTTTTTCTACGCCTACATGTATATTATAATCAATCGATTACTATGTATAGTCTACAATCAAGTCGTTATTAATAGGTGATTTAATGAACCCAGTATATAGGTACATATCGTATGTGATTTACGCAGTTATTATAATTATGGAAATATTGGCTTAAACACTTCTTGAATTGATTATTCAGTAAGTAGATTATATAAATTATGAAAATAATGTTAAGAGAGTTATGTCATATTTCACCACACTGCACTGTATTTATGTTACCGAATGTTGGTTACATCCTAAAAGATAACTTGTAGTAATAATATAATAAATTACTAGTGAACTAGAGTATCCATCACCACTCCAAGACGGTGGGGACGACGATCGACTTCTAAATTGAATTACAAGTATTTAATTGATACTATAGAGTTTTATACTATACCAGCTGATCCGGCACATGTTATTTCGCCATACATGTGATTTCAATTTTCAATTAATTATTCGAATATTATTTAAAATTGCCATATTATTTAAAACACTGCCATGGTAGCGCCGTCTGTCGGATCCAATGTAAAACATTCCAAAATCAACAACTACTAATAAATTAAAAATTAATTAAAAAAACATTGTCCAGCGGACAAAATTGTGAATCTAAACCATTCCCAGATCCCCTTGAACAAACACAAAAAATTTCATTAAAATCAGTCCAGTTGTTTGAGAGAAGTTCAGTGACATACACACTCACAGAAGAATTATATATATAAACATATCGCTTCAGGGTGATCAGGAGGATAATCATTTATTAATTTAATTTTAAAAAATGCCGTACTAGATTTTATTATTCACCACTGATCTGCGACTTGGTTCCTTCATTAGCATTCGAATGGTTAAAGTTTTTTAATTATTTGATATTTTGAATGATTAAGCAAAGATAATTATTTAATATTTATGAATCTTAAATTTAACTATCGAAAAACTATCTATAGAACACTTAGCTAGCATACAAAGAATTTGTTATCAATAATAGTCAGGCCATTCTCGTTCTGTAAACACTTGTGAGAATGGTCAGTAACTTAAACATAAACAGGGAGCTTATCTAATATACCTATTTTTAAAATAAACAATCACGCTACGTAGTTATTTAGGCAGAAAGATTTTTCAATTTTCAGTTTCGGTTAGATTTATTAATTAGATTTGTTAATTTTTATTCTAGCTGGTGCTCTCGATCGCGTTAAATTGAAATCATTCTAAAGAAAGTGAAAAATTCAGTAAGACCTTCCTTAGTTATGACTACATTCTAAAATATTGTTGAATTTGAAAATATGTATATAAAAATAGCTTTTCCCGCGGGGGCTAGTGACGCCTGAAGATGTCTTAAATTAAAATAATTCAGAGAACTAATTGGTTTGGAATATTAATTGTTTCTTATATACAGTGCTCACCAAACCGATAACTAACTAATAATTATAAGTTTTAGATGATAGAAAATTTATCTGTGATGTAGAATTTAATAAGCTTACTCAAACTCCCTAAAACGATCCGTAAACCGAAATCTTTCCTAACTGTTTAAAATTGCAATTAGATCTTTATTAATTGTATTAACACCTTACGAGTTTACTTAAAACGATAAACGTTATAAATATGTCTCTTTACTCATTAAAATTAGAAATATGTGTAATAATAAAACAATAAGAATATTACTTGCAAATATTTATTTAACATTAGTTTCGGGAATACAGGTATTAAAGTCTAAATTATCATTGCCATAATTTTATTCCTTTTCTTTGCATTTATCATTCTCGTGAACAACCTGCGGCTTGTAGTCCACTTCTAGGACCCTGCTCAAACTCTTTACGTACATATCAAGACGTTGCGTCATGTAGTAACAGCGACGATCCCTGATCTGCCGGTTCAAGTTCAAATCCATCACGGAGATCAATAGCCCATCCTTGTTACGCGACAGACCTGGGCATCGAACTCCATCGGGGGCTGTAAAGTAACTGGACCCATAAAACAGTCCGATGTCTTTGTGGGCAGGCTTTCCATCGGCCGAGGTGAACTCATTCGGAAATTCTTCATAGCCAACTCTGTTTATCGCAGCTGTGTAGTAGCAGTTTGTAATGGCGGCATTTCTGGCCTCAATATTCCACATGTATTCGCTCCCAGCCTCTGCTGCTATCGTCGCAGATGGGTTGAAGACTATTTCAGCACCGTTCTGACCAAACATCATCCAGTTCAAAACATGGTGTCGTCCGAAACAAATGTTGACAGCAATTTTACCGTAGCGAGTGGCAAAAACTGGGTGTCCGGTGTTTCCTTCCATATAGTAGTTTGACTCATTAAAGTCGCCCACGCGGGGAATATGGTTTTTCCGATGTTTCCCAATCACATTGCCACTGTCGCTTATTACAACGGCCGTGTTCCAGAGGATATCAGCATGTTTCTCGTCTCTCTCAAGAATAGAAGATACAATTACCATTGAGTATTTAATAGCCAATTCCCTTAGGAATTGTGTGGTCGGTCCCTGTTCAGCTGATTCGGCAAACTCACACCAAGGTTGCTTCTCTCGTGTACAAAAAGCAAAAGGCATGTTCCATAGCTCTTGGAAACAGATTATGTTTACGCCCTCTTGGCCTGCTACATCTATGATTTTCTTAACCTTAGCAAAGATGGCGTTCTTCTGTTCGTTAACTGGACGATCAGTTGGAATAGCAATTGAATGTTGGATAACTCCTACCTTAACAATCCTAGGTGGTCTAGTATGTTCCTGTTTAGCGGGGAAGGCGTAGGCAGCAACTTCAAAGTCGTTTTTCTTAGCAGCAGCGAGTGAAGTGTCCTTTAAAGGAACTTCTTGGTGATTCTTGCGACCGAAATAAATTCTATTGAACTCTTCTAAGTCATGACCAGTTACATTATTATTGATAATAGTTTCAAAGCTCTTTGTTTCTCCGTCCATGTTTACAGTGTCCGGTCTGGTATGCGGTGATAGTACAATTAGATTTTCTCGATCAATCGCGGCTTTAAGTAGCTTCGACGGTTGTAGTTGTTCATATGCGGATCAGATGAATGCCATGTCACCATGACTGGAGCGCAGAGACCTTAACCCCCTTAATGATACGGCTACAGTATCTAAAACAAAATATTTGTTTTCTCTTAAGCGATATCTCATTAGGATACTTACAGCAATATAGTGCAAATATTCACCAACAGCGGCATACTGTTATTTGTTATGTAATTTATCACGCACTTACCCCCAAGTTTCATTTCATTCAGATTCAGATATTTTAGTGCATTCAAGCATTATTCATCGTTTTCTTTATAAAAAGTTCTGTCTCTAAAATTGCAAGTAAGTATATAAGTTTAATGCTGTAGCATACGGATATTCTTTTAAAATAGCCAGGCAAGAAATTTTTCACTATTATTTACTTTAACTTTTGGTACTGACGTGTAGTCTTCAGGCAACTTGATCAACCCTTTTTTTCACAAAATTTTGGAGTTAATTTTCTAAAAAGTACGAAGAAGTACATTTTACAAATCGATAAAAATAGCGATTGGTGGAATACAGGTGTTATAATTAATGAAATAGGGAAAGCATCGCAAGATTCATGTGTAAAGTTTAGGCTGCTTCAGCAGTTCACCAACATGCATGCACAGCATTTCTATAAACATCTGTCACGGTCGACATCATGCTCTTAATTGATTGATGTTTGGTTTAAATAGTGTTCAACCCTTGCGCAACAATTTCTGAGTTCGGAGACACGTTTTGGGGTATAGTTGCTAGAAAAATGCTGCTATCGCTAATGTATTTTCACGTCCTTTATCAACAGGGTTATCACCTCTGTGTCAACACCTGTCTTCATTGGATATAAGAAGTCAATCAGATTAATATAGATCAAGTTATGAAACTTCGTGTTCAAAAAGTAAGTAGAATATCTAAAACTGCTACTGAAAACTTAATGTAAAATAGAGTAAATTGTAGTCACCCTATAATGTCGTGTATCAAGGGTTGCCATCTCTAAAATTTAGAAAACAGGACCAGACACGTGAAGACCCCGGATTTTGGAATCCGAAAGCCGGACATATCGACAAGATCTTTTAAACATATTCAATGTAATAAAAAACAGTTTCATAGATCACCTTTTTTATTCATTCCTTATATTACAATTTGCTACAAATTGTTAATATAAATCAGCCTTTTAAATTCTTGAACTAAGAAAACAAAACCTTAAAATACCAATTTTATTTATTTATTTTTTAAAACTCGGAACCTAAATAAGGACAAATCCGGGGAAACCCGGACCTATGGCAACCCTACATGTATCTAATAATATTTATATCTTTTTCTGATAGATCCGATACATCGGTTAATATGCCAAAATTAATCAATTCAAATTAGAGCACAAACGGTAGTCCAGTTGGTACTATGGTTGGTAATATGTTATTTACTTTTGTATACATCTGGAGGAGGTACTAATTAAATTTATGACGGCTTAAGTTAATAGTTTAGTCACACTTTCTTTTGAAAAATTCTTATTTTATTTAATTTAATATGATTCATTCTTAAATACTTAATACTTTAAAAGCATATGTTATCTAATAAAATTACAAATAATACTTTCATTGTGTTTATAAGAGTAGATTTCCGAGTACAACCGAGGCGCCATCTTGCCTGTGAACATTGAGTACAGACGAAATGTCTCTTTCTTGAGAGCATAGTGTAATGTGTGAAAATAGAAAAAAATTAGGGCGAGTTGGGTCTTGAAGATTTGTATTTGCTTTTAAATTGTACAAACCTTAGATCGGTGCCCTAAACCCACTGCTCATTTTATTTTCTTTAATTATATCTGGAAAAGTTGCATTCAAGTAATACAAGAGTGAGTCCTGTATTTTGTGCTCGCACTTTAAACCATTCGCCCATTGAGCTCACTAAAGACGATTGAGACATTATCTCTCCGTATTTAATTATTTATCGAAAGTTAATACATTTTTCTTCTTCAGATTCATTTTTATCTCATAATAGTTTTAAATTAAAATTATTAAATTTAGAAAACCTTAGTTAATTTAGAAATAAAAGGGTTAATTTAAACATTTTCAAGAATTAACAGCATCTATTGCGACTTTATTTGGTATACGTCCATAGTAACGTGAGTCGAGATTTTGAGGTTTTGTACTTTATTTGGTATTTAAACCAATATGTGGATTATTGGAGATATAAAAAATATTTATTTGTCAAAAAAATCAATTTCTACAAAAATAACAACATATTTTTCCTTGTAGGATAAAGTTGCAAAATGATCTAGAAATATTTGCCGACTATAAGTGCTGCCAAAAAGAACACTATCCTAACCATTTAAAAATACCATTAGAGCTTAATTGATTGTATCAACACCTCCCAACTATACTTAATGTGATAAAAAATTATAAATATGTATACTCATTAGAATTAGAAATATGTGTAATAATAAAACAATAAGACTATTTCTTGTAAATATTTATTTAACAATTGTTTCGGGAATACATGGAATAATTCTAAATTGTCATTGCCATAATTTTATTCCTTTTCTTTACATTTATCATTCTCGTGGACAACCTGCGGCTTGTAGTCCAATTCCAGGACCCTGCTTAAACTCTGTACGTACATATCGAGACGTTGCGTCATGTAGTAACAGCGACGATCTCTGATCTGACGGTTCAAGTTCAAGTCCATCACGGAGATCAATAGCCCATCCTTGTTACGCGACAGACCTGGGCATCTAACTCCATCGGGGGCTGTAAAGTAACTGGACCCATAAAACAGTCCTATGTCTTTGTGGGCAGGCTTACCATCGGCCGAGGTGAACTCATTCGGAAATTCTTCATAGCCAACTCTGTTTATCGCAGCTGTGTAGTAGCAGTTTGTAATGGCGGCATTTCTGGCCTCAATATTCCACATGTATTCGCTCCCAGCCTCCGCTGCTATCGTCGCAGATGGGTTGAAGACTATTTCAGCACCGTTCTGACCAAACATCATCCAGTTCAAAACATGGTGTCGTCCGAAACAAATGTTGACAGCAATTTTACCGTAGCGAGTGGCGAAAACTGGGTGTCCGGTGTTTCCTTCCATATAGTAGTTTGACTCGTTGAAATCGCCCACGCGGGGAATATGGTTTTTCCGATGTTTCCCAATCACATTACCACTGTCGCTTATTACAACGGCCGTGTTCCAGAGGATATCAGCATGTTTCTCGTCTCTCTCAAGAATAGAAGATACAATCACCATTGAGTATTTAATAGCCAATTCTCTAAGGAAACGTGTAGTCGGGCCCTCTTCAGCGGATTCAGCAAACTCACACCAAGGTTGCTTTTCTCGTGTACAAAAAGCAAAAGGCATGTTCCATAGCTCTTGGAAACAGATAATGTTTACGCCCTCTTGGCCTGCTACATCTATGATTTTCTTAACCTTAGCAAAGATCGCGTTCTTCTGTTCGTTAACTGGACGATCAGTTGGAATAGCAATTGAATGTTGGATAACTCCTACCTTAACAATCCTAGGTGGTCTAGTATGTTCCTGTTTAGCGGGGAAGGCGTAGGCGGCAATTTCAAAGTTGTTTTCCTTAGCAGCTGCGAGTGAAGTGTCCTTTAAAGGAACTTCGTGGTGGTTCTTGCGACCGAAATAAATTCTATTAAACTCTTCTAAGTCATGACCGGTTAGATTATTATCAATAATAGTTTCGAAGCTCTTCGTTTCTCCGTCCATGTTTACAGCGTCCGTTCTGGTATGTGATAGTAGTAAGACTAGATTTTCTCGATGAATTGCGGCTTTAAATAGTTTCCACAGCTGTGGTAGTTTGTATGTGGATGAGATGAATGCAGTTTATCGCCATGGGTGAAGGACTGGAACGAGATGACCTTAACCCCCACTTAATGATTCAACAGAAACGAGTATCTGAACTAAAGTATTTGTTTTCTCCTAATCTATCGCTCATTAGGATGTTTACCAAAAGATAATGTAAATAAGGTCTCATTTTACGGTATTTCTACCGTATAATTAAATTTATTTTAATTTAAAAAGTAAAATATGCATAATGTAATTTTAACAACTGCTTTGCTTATTTATGTAGGTATTTATTATCTCGTATCATCACAATGGTTAGCACAACACAAACAAGAATAATTAATTATTACGCAATATAGTTTTACCATACTATTGGTCACTTAAGTATGTTTTAATTAGGAATACTAAATGCAGTCTACGTGATCAGGTTTAAGCTATACGATATTCTAGCTCATAAATATTGTAACTGCGTTTCAAAACAAGTTAACAGTCAATCAAGTATTCTATGTTTAAACTTCTAGTTTGCGGCGCAATGTCATTATGTAATTTATAACGTACTTATCTCAAAATAAATGTACAGATGCTCTAGTGAGTTTAAGTAATATGGATCGTTTTCTTGATAAAACATTGAGAGAGAAATTATCGGACATTGAATTTAAAGAGTTTCACAGAATATATTACGGAAATGAGTATTGTATACTGAAGCTAAAAGACTCCACAAAAATTACAAGTGAAATACATAATTTTGAAGTGTGTGGATATTCTTTTAAAGCAGCCGCAGAGGAACTCAGAGTACCGAGAGCAATAAGGCTTGGTTTAATACAACATTCTATTGTGTTGTCGACTGCTAAATCTATAAATGAACAGAGGCTAGCAATATTTGATAAAGTGCGAAAAATAATAGAAGTTGCAGCATCAGAACGGGTAAATATATTATGTTTTCAAGAAACCTGGCCAATGCCATTCTTTTTATGTACGAGGGAAAAAGAAGTATGGTCTGGATTCGCAGAATCCGCAAAGGATGGCCCGAGTACTAAGTTTTTGAGTGAATTCGCTAAAAAGTATGACGTAGTCATTATATCTCCTATTTTAGAAGTCGACGAAAATGGCGATTGGTGGAATACAGCTGTTATAATCAATGAAAAAGGGGAGTTTATGGGAAAACATCGCAAGAACCATTTACCAAGTGTGGGCAGCTTCAGTGAAACGAACTACTATTCGCCTGGTAATTCCGGCCATCTCGTTTTCGAGACGAAATATGCAAAAATTGCTGTAAACATCTGCTATGGTCGACATCATGCACTTAATTGGCTGATGTTTGGTTTAAATGGTGCTGAAATAGTGTTCAACCCTTGCGCAACAATATCTGAGTTCGGAGAGTCGTTTTGGGGTATAGAAGCCAGAAATGCAGCTATTGCTAATGGATTTTTCACGTGCAGTATTAACAGGGTTGGCACAGAAGTTTTCATTGTAGATAATAAGAAAATAAGCAGGTCTTATTATGGATCTAGTTACGTAACAGCGCCAGATGGGTCAAGATCACCAATGCTATCTAGAAGTAAAGATGGGTTACTTATAATGGATATTGATTTAAATCTATGTAGACAAGTTAGAGACCGATTTGGATTAAATATGACCAGTCGCTTAAAAATGTATGTTGAATGTCTAAAAAATGTTACCGAAAATTTTAAATAATTTATGGATAACAATAAAACATATCTTAAACTTTTTTGTAATTATACAGTTATATAATATTGTTTCATAAAATTGTAATGGAATGTGCTTAATGTGGTATATGTCGCATAAAATTTGAACAAAATTAAAATTGAAACCCTCATTTTTTGAACCCTCAAATAATCATTACTAACATTATGAGGAATTTGCACTAACAAATAATCTGTGACGTTGATAATTCCATAGCCTGTGATTAAATAACAACTTCGGTCCTCGGATTATCTGTGGTACACTGAGCTGTGAGGATGATATGTCAATTTTCGTTTCTTGTAAATCACAGGAATTCGTAAATATAAGTTTTTTTAAATCTTTGAATAGCCTATCGTATCGTATCGTATTTAAAATTAGCTTGATAATATAAAAATACTTCAATAATGGTAAGTGGTACCAAAAGTTGTTAATGTATATATTATAAGGGCCGGCGTTTGGTTAGATGTTGTAGATGTTTTTTAAAAATTACCTTGCTTCTTGCAAGGTAATTTTTAATTTGCAATACTAATTCTATTAAAATTTCACAATTATGAATCTATAAGTACGTATTGTAGGATTATAATAACAAAATCATTTTTAGTCGATATTGGCGTACAATGGTGGTGCTGTTGTCGCAATGAAAGGTCAGGACTGCGTTGCTATTGCAACAGACAAGCGATATGGTATTCAGGCCCAAACTGTATCAGCCAATTTTCCAAAAGTATTCCAAATGGGACCAACCCTGTTTGTTGGTTTGCCAGGGCTTGCAACAGACACACAAACAGTTTTTCAAAGGCTTAAGTTCAGGTGAATACAATTAAAATAATTCAAATCCATAGTTTGAATGAAATTAATTTATAAAATGATGTATTCACAGAATGAATTTATATGAGCTAAAAGAAAACAGAATGATGAAGCCCAAGACATTCTCCGCTATGCTCTCAAACCTTTTGTATGAAAGAAGATTTGGACCATACTTCATTGAGCCTGTTATTGCAGGCTTAGACCCCTACACTTGTGAGCCCTATGTCTGTAATATGGATCTGGTATGTATGAATATAATAATATTCATTTAAAAAAGATATATTGATTTTTTTTTCTTAGAAAATAAAAAAAAATCTTAAGTTTTTAATTATTTATCTAAAAATATTTTTTTATAGAATAAATTGTCTTGTTTGGTAATTTGGTTTTATGATGCCTTTATCCTGTATTACTTTAAGATTGGATGTCCTAATGAACCAGAGGACTTTGTGGTATCTGGAACCTGTTCCGAGCAACTGTATGGTATGTGCGAGGCCCTTTGGGAACCAAACTTGAAACCAGATGAATTGTTTGAAACTATCTCACAGGTATATTTTTTTTAAGTTTTTGGCAATTTAGTTTTAAAAACTGTAATATGCTAGTAAGTTAAATATTTTTTTTTAACCTGCAGGCACTTGTAAATGCTGCTGATCGTGATGCAATCTCTGGTTGGGGTGCAGTAGTTTACATAGTCGAGAAAGATAAAATCACTGAGAAGCATGTAAAGACAAGAATGGATTAGTTTATTTTATGGTTTTTACTAATAAATTTTAAAAATGATGGTATCTATTCATTTTATACCATGCTAGCTGTTGCCAACAATTTCAACCATGTTCTGCTGGTATCATTTCCCCTTTTTTTTTCTTTACTTTTATTGGTTGCAGCCTAAAGCCATCCTCTTATGTCTATCCAACAACAACAAAAAATCCATTCAAACCAGTACTTCCTGAGATCCATAAGACCAACCAGGCTATTTAATGTCTATATAATTTTGAGAATCCATGTAATGTAATTTAGACTGTGTGAATTATTTAATATATTTTGTAGAATAGGAATTAAATGAAACAAAATTGACAGAACTTTATAAACCGAATGTTTAAAAAATTAAATTCTTTAATTTTAATACATTGTCTTTACAAGATTGAGACTAGAGGATAAACATTACAATAATTAAACAGTAGCAAAGCTATTTTATAAAATACTTCTATACGGACACTTTGCAGTTCACAAACATCTATTTAATCAAAGAAAAAGAACAATAGAAAACTTTCTTCATTGTCAAATACAATATTCTGCCCTATGTGATGTTAATAACAAAACCACTTCTTTTGATGATGTTTTTTCATTGTGTGTAATGATCATTAAAAAAAAAGAAAAGCAAGTTTATGAAGACAATATATATAACAGAATGTAATATAGCACAAAGAATGATGTACAACAGAGCCAATTTTTTTTATTTGTGCTTTTTTGACCCAATTTGGTTTGTCAATATTACAAATACACTAAGTGAAACTCGCAATATTAACAAAAAAAATAGATGTGTTGAACTCTAGTTACACAGATGAAGTAATTATTTTTGGTACACAAAAATATGTGGATTCAACTTATTAATACTAACATCAATACCTCGAAGGTAGGAAATAACAAAAGTTTTAATACTTGAAGATTTCCTCTACGATAAATATTCACGTAGACCATAACAATCCAAGTTTCCCATTAGAAGAATAAATAACAAAAACCTTACTTTAATTTCCACTACACTAGAGAAAGACTAAGCTAATAATATTGGCAAAGTTACAATTTATAGCATTTAATTACCATACATAAAATTTCAATTTACACAAGTTTTTCTGTTGGTACGATAATTACCATAATTAAAGTTGTTTTGCCAGTAGATGACACTTTATCAATTTCTTATAATTTCAAAGTTCCATGGTACCACATTATCCACCACATCTCGCCAGTAACACGAAATTTTTAAAGATAATTTAACAATAGTTATAAATTTCTTAGCTTCTACTCTATAGCGGAACATTTTAAAAGCTAGCAACGAGTTAGGAAAATATTGCAAATGTGCTAAGGTTCAGTTCAAATGTGTTTAAATCGCAATCGAAATTGCAGTTATTTGCATTGAGCTTTAATTTCAATCAATATATCAGAAAAAATGATATATACAGGGCAGCAATGTCACATTTTTATTCTCTCACTTAACTCATGTTTACAGGGGTAAACTCTTTCTTCCTTCACTATCAAAATCGGCTAGCAATTTTTGGTATAAAGAAACAAACAAAAATCACGCCTAGTGAAAATTGGTTGCATATATAATGAACTGGTTCCCCGATCAGATTTCGAATTCTTATTGATGTGAATATATCAATTTTTAAATTTGCTAAAATCACGTCCAATTTTAACTGGAACAACACACAAAATATGTATTATTAACTTCGTGTATACCATATGGCACAAAGTATTTTGAGACAAACCTGTTTGTAAAATGCACAGCTAAATATCGAGACAAGTATATAGACTGCAAAAACGTTTTTCTATATTATAACAATTTATAACTTCTGTTATTCGAAGCCCATGAAAAAAATGCATTAGAAGAGATGAGCATTCCTTCTAATTTTGGAGATAGGTCGCTTTATTTATTTTTGTCTACTTCATGTATTTTCTAATAAATATTACTTGCTTAAAAATAGTTCACAATAACTTCTCAAAGTTACTCTAAACTAGGATTGTTTGACATGAGCTTTTATATTTTGTTTATTTATGTTTAGTTCATATTTTGAAAACGTGGGTGCGTCGCGCTCTTCACTCTTTGCCTATCTCCAATAATTATTACCAACATTACATAGTCCACATTACGTGTTTGTTTAGAAATATTTTTCATGAAACTTTAAGCTAGAAGTTATAAATATATTATCATATTAAAAGTTTTATTAAGCCATATCAACATTTTATAAGATATTTGGTTGAAAAAGATCATACCTCTTTTAGTGCTCAGTCACTCAGTTAACCTACACCCTGATAATTCCATTACCATCCCAAACTAAACTAAACACTAGCAAAACTAAAGTGGTTAAAAATACAAAAGTAAACTTTACATAGTAGAACCAATAGTAGATTCCGATAAATGATCCAAATAACTTATATAAAAAGCTATTAATCCAATTAACTTATATAAAAAGTTGATATCCATTTATCAGTCATGGTAAACATGATGCTTTAACATACCTATTTTTACTAAAAGATATTGAGAGTATCACTAGACAGTAAAGATTGACACCGAATTTTTTGTGACGTCATGGCGAAATTCAAGAATCCCCACATCTCCAATTGAACAAATATAAAATAAACAGTAATATGTTTATTATTTTATGGCCGTAGTAGATCTAAAACTTAATTTTAGTTGATTTGTGCCACTTTACAAACACTCTAATTTTTGCATTGGCTTTGAAGTTTTGGAATCCAGGTTTGTCCTACTGAAGCCAGCTACTGTACCCAGTGGCACTAAAAGAGGCAGAAAATACCCACGTAGTACTTAGTTCCCTTCGATGGCCTTAGCTACAAATTCAATGAAACGTTTCCCATACTGCTCAGGGTCACAGGTCGATATGCCATCAACATTGCTGCCGTACTTTACTGTTTTCGCTGCTTTTGCCGCCTGAAATTCAATATTTTATCAATTTACAGAGGATAGGTGTAATAATAATTTCTTTGAAATAATCTATTTAAAAAAAATGTATCCAAGTGCACTGTTTTAACTTAAGTACTCATTTGTATCTCTGTCACAGCGTAAATACGAAACAGAGTGTAATTATATTTATTGTGTATGTCTGATGCCCTTAATAATGGGCAATCTTTGTTCCTAAACAATTTGTTTAATAACAAAGATTTTTCTTCAATACATTGTTCTATGGCCAAATGAGCGCGATTTTTTACGATGGACGTGAAAACTATATAATATTGAGTTTTTATCTAAAAGTTAAGACCTACCTGTTTCTTAACACCATAATGCGTGAGAACATCAATTAGCGCCACGAAGTAGATTTCCTTCTTTGGGGCTCCTAAAAATATTATATAATAAAAATGGCTACTCTAACTAGCCTTTTTTGTTACTATCAGGTTTGTGGCTCATAATTTATATTAAGACCCGAGACGTTAAAGCTCTTTTCAAACTACGCCATATAAAATATATAGTTTATAGTATTACAATATCGCGAGAATTCATTATAATGGACATTCTCCATTGCTGTTCTATGACCTATATGCTTTTATAGCGTAGAATAAAGAGGTGTAAATCCATATGTCTCGTAGATCTTAAATCTTTTGACGTACGATTACAATGAAAAACAATGGAAAATTATATTACCAACATTCAATTTACTTCAAAAATTGAAATTTAGTTCTAGCATATGTATACCTTACCTTCTTGGCTTGGTATGGCGTAGATGTCGAGTTCCGGAATGATGCCTTCATACCGCAGTGAGGACTGTCGGCCGAAGCCCCGCGGACTGTCTGGAGGTGTGTTGAAGCCCCATCTGAAACATTTTATTCGATATCATCAATACATATATTTGACGAAGCTGAGGCGTTAAACAGGCCCTTATATAACCAATCTTTGTGATTTGTTTAGAGATATCTATAAATTAAATTCTAATTTATTTCTACTTCTTTTAACTGTCATCTTATGGTCTTGTTCTGTGTAGAATATTATTCTCTATTTAATGTCACTAATTCATGTTTTATAATAACATCTTTAGTTGTAGTAATATTATGTTATTAACATTTTGCTTTTGGTTTAGTTTTTTTCCTTAATATATATTATGGTAGTTTTAAAATTTTGGCTATATCTAATTGTTAACATATCACAATTTTGGTCGGTTGACTGTTCTGTTGCTTTTTGTTTTCTTGTTAATATTTGTATGTCAAATGACTGTATGTGGTGTAATCTTATAAAATAAAATTTAACAACAAAAACTAAATAACAATGATTATAAAAGTAAAGATCTAGCATTCACAAATCATGAAAAGTCTCATCTGTCATCACTTTTCTCTTGGTTTTGTATTCTATTGTGTACAATCCGAAGGGACATATTAAGGGCTCACCTGTCATGACGATTGTCGGTGTCGCTGTCGGTCTCGGAATCATTCTCAGTGTCGTTCTCGGCTTCCCTCTGCCGCGCCGCTTCGGCCTCTGCTTCGCCACGACCGCACTCGTGTACTCCCAGCAACAGAGAGTAGTCCATGAGATGGAGTTTGGTGAGGAACTGAAGTTGCATAGAACAAATTTAATGTTTATTCCTATCACTAGGTTACGTGTGTAATTATTTCATTGTATGTCTAATTTTTTCTTCCGTAATTGCTACTTTATACAGGTCGCAGGTGGTAGTGAATAAAATAAACAATAACAAATAAAGGAGGAAAATAATTATAAGTTAATAAAATATAATATTACATACATGTATAAAGAGAATAAAGTACACTTTATTCTCGAAGTCCTCAAGATGAACGCATTAGAAACGCTTAGTAAAAGCAACTACGATTCATGTGGTAACTATAGTTACCATATGCAAAATTTATAGGTATGATGAACTAAATTTTGTCATTCATTGTTTTTAATCAGTGAAAAAAAAATCGCATTCATATCCATTATAAATATTTTATTCAAATATCGTCTTAAATATCTGAAATAAGCATCGAAATATGAAAACGTTCAGAGTGTTCTATACCTAGGAAAAGTAGTTCTGTTCAATTTAGGTTCAGCAATTAATAAGCTATCATTTAATTCATATTTTTAATACAATAAAATAACTTAATATTTTTCCGTGTTAATACCGCAATATATTATAAGAAACCGACCATCGACATTACAAGTGCTTTTCAGTGATTGACAGTCATGCCTTACCTCAACATCAGCAGTGAGCGTCTCCAACAGTTTCTCCTTCGCAGCATCTCCGATATCGATCCTAACTCCTTGCTTTATAAAGTCGTTGTCTTTAAGCGTCGGTAACTCTTTCTCCAACTCCTTTTCCGATGCCTCGCGATCCACTGTGGATCCTTTCAAGTCATATTTTCTGTAACACAAATTTTAGAACTATAAAACGAAGAAGCCACTTATTCAATAAAAGGTCAAAAGAAAACATATTACATATTTCACTATAGAACAGCAGACACAGATACTTGTGCCCATGAGCCAAACAGACATTTAAAAATACTTACTTGTGTATATTTAGGTGGTTGGAGAACACGTTCCTGGTGGCGACTAGATAGTGTTCAATGCCGTCGACAGTCAGCCGGTACATGCCAAGGTATTGAGGCAGAAGAGTCTTGCCGTGACGCTCCACTATATACTGAAATATAAAATGATAATATAGGAAGGCTCCTCAGTTTTAATGACGTCAAATAATTTCGCTCGTCAAATTACGTTACGTTTTTGCAAACCTATTTTACTTATTTATAACATTTACATATACTTATTTTTCAAATGTTTTCAGTAAAATATGCAATCACACGATACATCGAAATTGACAATTCATCACATTTGGGACATTTATATTCGGATTCCGTACCTACATATGTACGACGAAAAAGCACACACTGTTCGCTGTCAAGATCATTTATCTCGAGAATGCGAGGTGGTGAAAAAATACGCTATATACCTTCTCAGTAAATTTGTTAAAAAATCAAACTTCTCTAATAGTAGAAGTAAAATGACACGGTCATTTGTGCCGGAAAATCGTATTAACCTTCGACACTACCAATGGAAACAAAATTTGTAAGGTATTTCCCATTGACCTAGGTCCAAGAACTATAACAATATTTGGCATGGTCCTTACTTAATTCTTTTCCACAACTGAAGAGAAAAATGTGAAATCATTTGTAATTTTATTTCGGTACCAATCTATACGGAACCCTCGGTGGGCGAGTCTCGCACTTGAGCAAATTTCAACTCGTATCTCAACTCAAACTAGACATTATCTCATCCTATTGATCATCTATCTATCAATTTCTAGTGTATCAATTTTCTGTATTAAAATACCTAATCATTCGCCGATTCAGATATTAAATTCACTTTTCGCGAAACAATACTAGATTATAAAGCTGTTACTTTGATCAGACGCGTAAATCTGTGGACTTGTTCGAATTTTGATTGATAGAATAGTCAACTTACCATTGACTACAAAGTCGATACAGAATAGAATATCGATCTATTCAATTCAATTAATGAATAGAATTTGATAGTCTATTTATTAAGGAGCATTTAAAAACTATTCCAATGACTGAAAAATATAAATCCTCTTTCAAAGGGTACGGTGCGTACGCTGGGTAAGCGGTAATCGATGATACGCTAAAATAATTTTGAACGAAATAGGTCGTGTTAAGTTCTAAATATGTTGTGCTGTATAAGCGCGGTATTAGTCCGTTCTGATTATATTAAAAGTATTGTTTTATAAGCTAATCGCCCAGCAATAAATTATTGTGTAGACGCGGGTTTCGGAGTGCTGGGGCATCTTCATTAACGCGGTTAAAACCGCAAGGAATATATAACTAAAAATGTATATTTTTTGACTTAATTTATAGCCCATTGTATGCAGGAAATATACAATGCAAATATCATAAAATAAGGAAAACGTTGGTTGGATATTAATTTCACTACAAACGAAAAGATAATCTTGTTTATCGAAGATAGCTTTCGTGGAAACTGATTAATACTATATAAAGAACTCGAAATATCAGGATACGCGCGAATATTAACAGGATTATTGGTCATAACAACTATTTCTGAAAGTGTTAAACTGTTTGCGTGTTTATGTGCAATGCGCAGTATCGGGTTTTTGATGCATTTATTATTTTTGTACTTTGAGATTGCAATAATTAATGATAATGTCTCCCTTTTATACGATCTTTAGGCACTATTCTAATCTGTCCTTTTTTTCTACCAAATATCGTGAATAAGTACTACATCTTTGAAATAGTTTTTAACATTACGATATATCGCATTTACACGAAAGTTTAGATTTTGTTACATTGTCTTATTTACCATAAATACGTTAAATTTTCAGAACAATTAATCAATACATAATGTTTCAGACGCATTGATTCATAAATCATATTGTAGACTTATATAACATTTAAATCCGTATAGAAAATATCAGATAAATTAAATGAAAAGCGAGTCGGTATGGATTTCTAATTATGTAATTAAATTTTTAGTTCCGTGTGTACCCGTTGCGTGCAATACACATATTAAAATAATTGCTAGTTTAAGACAGGTTGAGTATTAAATTTTATAATATGGCAACAACATCTATTTCTAGTGACCATGTGGCTATGATTTCCAAAGGCGTTAAACATGAAAATATTAAAAAATTAAGTCTCACCGGATGGTAATGCTTGAGAAAGGAATGCATTCTTTCCACCTCCTCTGAAGTCAATGTTTTCAGAATAAACAGCCTGTCATAACTCTGATAGAATTTGGCGCCGGACTTTCCCGAAGATTCGTCTGGTATCGGCTGCGACCTGCCAACAATATTTTTTATATTTACCTAAAACTGCAAATATACTATTTCCAAATACACGACGATCTATAGAGTATACAGTAAGAACATTTTTAAATTACGGTAAGGATCTTGAGGACTGCAAGGGAATACTTGTAAATTAAAAATCAGTTAATGTAAATAAAAGGAGTATTCATATATTAAATCAGTATTTTCTACTATATTTAACAGATAGCTTACTTTTACTTGTACTTAAGAGATACTTAATACAGAGAAGTAAGGTATTTTACAAATAACTGGACTGATATTACAATGTAAAAACATTCGCTCTTCGCCTTCTCATGTCACAATTTGTTCTGAAGAATAATTAATAGAATCAGGCGTTACTTTGCGGAAGAACATAGTACAAAACCCTAATTGACCAATCTACAAGCAATACTCCGCGAAAAAACCCACAACCACTCGACGCACCGACACCAGAGCATCCTCAAGATGTTGCCTCTACGAACAGCGTTCTATGAGTTCGTTGTGGGTTTTTCACGGAGTACTGCTTGAAGATTAATCTATTAGGGTTTTGTTCTGAAGTCTGGTCTTCGCCGGCACCATTTGAATACCAAACTCCTTTAATCTACCTATACATTATAAACATTCTTCCCAATGATGACATTAGGTGCCCACAATCATTTTTATAAATAACTCCTTAGAAAGCTCCCCAAGAAAAGGCTCTAAGCGCAACATATTCACAAGCGACACTATACGTCATAGTACAACATTGTCCAGTAACATGTAACAATTCGCTAATCCCCTTCATTTCAAACATTATGTATTGTAGCACACTTTATCTATATAGTATGTTCTTACATGTTCTTAATTGATTTTAAAACGATGCTGCGTAATGTCATTATAGTTAATTAGCTTATTGATAAACGTTTAAAACTCTTCTGTTCATCAACTCTGTTTTAGTTAGAAATGATATTTGTTGCTTCACAGGTTCCTTGGAAATTTACATTTAGGAATTACGGTTGGTAATTATCACTTACCATTGTCATTAATTAGAAAATCTAATGACGGATTAGCTCAATCTTAATTTCACGATGGCGTTGGAGGGACACACACCATGCTTTGGATATGCAGCACAATTCATATAATTCACGAGGAACTAATTTACATAAGGTTTTTAATAATATAAAGTGTCACAAGTGTGTCATTTATTAAAATAATAGAAGTTATCTAGAAACTTAAACTGATTAACTTGAAAAAATACGCGAATCTTACATCATCCTAAACAAAAAAAAACTTTTATTCGCCACTTTATTGGTATCGTCCAACTTCCTACTATGTAATTGGCATTAATTTGTATTTGAATGTTATAATTTTAAATGCCTTGATGAGCTATTAACCCAAAGCGACCTTTCGTTACTTGGTTTAAAATTGTTAATACACCAATGAGAGAACCCTACAAGTTCGCTATAACGACTTTGGGTCCATTATCTTTAATGTCTATTTCTATGGCTGACAACTGTGTAGAAATCGGCAAAGAACGCCCTCAATAGTTCGATAATAAAAAAATTGCTTTTTAATAGGAAGAACATGACCAAAAAAATTACCACTTTTGCTTCAAAAATTATTACAATAATTCAAGGTACATTCGTAATTGCATTCTTTTTAAACGTTCCTTACAATGCCGTATTGCTAGGTGCTAATTGCTTTGTGATATAAAATAGGAATATTCTGTGTCCAAACCGCGTGTTTACAGTGATATAGTTGGGATGTATAACGTACAAAATGTTTATCATATTTATTGACAATGCATGACAAACCGGAATTACAAAAAGCAATCGATTTCTCCCAAACAAAATACAGAACACGGTGATCGTGAATGTGATGAAATGCTGTGTCAATCAAAGGCACACTACATTCTGTTAAAAGAAAACCGTTACAAATCAAACTGCTGACCTCAGCCGTTTCATACTCAGGCCATATTTGATCAGGTCGCAAGCATCTCGGAATCCTTCTTGGCCGTTCCTCATTTCGGTAACACCAGAGGGCGCTGTGGCAGAACGTCGCAGCTTATTTATAAACTTCTGCCTGGCTCTCGAGCGGAGGTAGTTATCTGGTTTTCTAAACCTATAGGATATGACGGGAAGTAGGAACCGGACCAGAAAATATAAAGGAAATAAAAATATAAATAAATACAGCTCCGGTAATAGCGTAACACACGTGGATTCGTAGCTAGAAATGTTGTTTGAAAAGGCTTACCTAGTCAATGACTCCTTATAATCCAGGTCATCAATTCCAAATCTCTCTCGAAGATTCCTGAAGACAAGAGGGCAGTACTCCTTTACTTTGAAGTGGGATGGCATGTTTTCTCTGCAATAATCATTTTATCTCTATTCAATTTATTAACTAATTAATGAATGTAATAAATATTTATTAATTTGTAAGAGCTAGTCAATAACTTGAGATGAATAAACATTACCTCCGTTGTTTTAAAAAAATATTAGTTAAACTTCACCATTTGAAATCAGTCTTTTTCATAAGTGTAAAAGTATTTAAAGTTAAGAAACATACTAAAACTTTATTAATTTATTTTAGACCAATTTTTTTAACATTTTATTTAACATAAAATATTGTACATTTATTTATCTTCTGCAAAATAATTTACAAGCAATTTATGTACTTTCTGCTTAATACAAACTTTCCTTAAAAGGTAAAGTATTCTGAATAGTTTTTATTATACAGGTTTTGGCATTGTACCAAGCAAGTCATGGTTAGGCACAACAACTATATGCGTTCACAGACTGTAAAACTAAGTAGACTATATAGCCACAATACTGGGTGTATTGTGGCTTAATATTGAATTGACTAAAATTCAAAAAATATCATTGTGTATACTCTTTATTTGATTAGAAATGGCACAATTTCTAATTCATATGGTTGTTTATGGTATAAAAAGATATTACTGATCTGTTTTTGTTTGTTGTTATATAATATTATTGAAATTAAAGATAGCTTCTTTATACAATATTCATAATTTTAACTACTACTCTTGTAAACTCACACACTTAATGGAGAATTACTTACATTTCTATGTTTGTTTGCATCATATTTTTTCTAATAAAAAAGTAGGTGATCAACCTATATATGTGACACCTGAATTTGAACCTATAAATTTGTTTATATGCATTTCTTAAACACTATATCAAATATTACTCACTTGTTAAATAAATGGTTATCAACCTTAAGTTTGGAATATGCCCTGAAATCATCAGGAAGTAACATCACAGGTATTGAGACATGGCTTAGTTCATTTATCTGAAAATAAATATTGTGTCACTAAAATTCATCATTGAGTGACCTGCCCTGGCCAACACTTGCATTGTAGCTTTGCACCAATAATTTTCTTTATATATATATATATTATATATATATAATATAAAACTTGATAGTATGATGTGAGGAATATGGCTTGCCTTATATAAAAAAACCAACAGTGTGTCTGGCATGCCATTTAAGAAAGAAACATTCATAAAAAATATATATTTCAGGTTCAATAAAAAGGTTCATAGTTTACTTTAATTAATATATTTAAATGATTGTTAAGTCAATATCATGGTAATTTAATGAATAAATAAATCCAGTTCATATTAAAATGCAAGGCTAAATAAAATGAAGTTTAGTATAGACTACTAAAACACTTAAAGAATGATAAATATTTGGCACCTGTGTATTGGCTTAGGCCCTTTGAGTTATTCAACTTATATCTATATCAAGGTATATGTATAGATATACAATATTTCTATTTGATTATTGACCTTTTGCCAAATATAAAATGAAGATCAACAAAATATTTAAGACACAATGATAAGTGATCAATGAAAAACCGAAAAGAAAAATACAAAATTGTTAAGATAAGGTAAGTGCTAAGAAATAAACCGAAACCAGTAACTGAAGAACAGTATAAACTTAAAATATTACCGTATGATTAACACCCCACATAAAAACAGAGAGTAAAGGTTCATTAGCACGGAATAATTTCACTTTCTGGTGTTTCACACGAATATGTTTCTTTTTCAATTTACTCAATCCTGTTGTAGGAACGGACATTTTGGATTTGTTTACGCGAAGACGTGTACGGTCTTTAACTTGTTGTTTTTACACACAGAAACTTATCTAGACCATTTTCACAACACTTTGAATGATAGAATTAGAAGACAATAAAAATTATGGAATTTATTCAAAGAAACTCGACACCCATCAATATTCAACCAAACTACTTTTTGACAGCTAGTTATGTATTGCTATTTAAAATTTTTGATGTATCAGAATAGTCAACAAATTAAAATTATACTCAAGACAGTATATTTTTTAATAAAGTTGATAAACATTTGCAGTGCAAATGAAGTGTATATGTAAAAACCACACTGTGTCTGTATGTATATATGAAATATATTTTCAGGAAAAAATATGGAGGCGGCAACCCCTATACATTCTAAAACTTTGTGAAAATATAAGACGAAAATAAAAATAAAACGGGATTTTTAATATATTATTGTTTTCTTTCAAAGTGGGATAAATTGAATTTGCAGTAAAATATATTACAAATTAGAATTATTTTGTTACTGTGGCAGTGTACGCGTATTTCTTTAGCATTCTGTGTGACTATTGACATCGTTTATCGGTAACTACTTGTAGCTGTCAAAAGTCAAAACTCAAATCTAAAGTTTCACGCGGTTGGTTTATCAATTATCTCCACCTAAACGCTTCTTTGTCTCCTAGTTCCTACTAATGTATTATATTATTGTATACGTACTCTGTGGATGAGAGTTGGTTGAGACAAGAAGACTATAGTGGCAAGGGGGGACTGCCGACTGGGGTTCTTAGATTATTACAAGTTAGTCGCATTGTTAACTTGTGATAATTATTTTATTTATTTGTATCATAGAGTTTATTTTATTTTGTAGTAATAATCTAATAGACGCAAAGATGGTAATTCCCAGTCCCTTTGTGTATTGGGCGCAAACATCCAAAATAATTTCTTTGAAAATTGACTTGCGAAATGCTGAAAAACCAAACATCGATGTTATAGAAAATAAAATAAAATTTTCCGCCCAAGGTGTTGGTGCTCATGGGGTTGCTAATTATGTATTCAATCTGGATTTGTATGCTCCCATCCGATTCGTAAGTATATTCGGGCTTTATTTATAATTATTAGATTAGTGTCTTCATAAAATATTTTTTTTAATTAAAAAACTAAGAAAAATATAACGCAACATAAATACTTTAACTGGATTGCTGTCTAAATATTTATTCATGATTTCAGAGCAAGGATGAAAAACAAACAACAGTCAAGTTATATGAGAACCGGATTGAAGTGATTTTGGATAAAACAGAGGCTGCATGGTGGCCAAGATTAACAGCACAGCCTCAAAAACCTGCATGGCTAAAGGTAACTATGGCAATTTATATAATACCTATTGAATTAAAACAAATTTTCTATAGAAAAATAAAGGATTGTTTTTTATATAACTCTTAATGTACTACAAAATCTTTGTTGTATTCTTATGATCTTGAGAATAGTTGCTTTATGTCATATCATCATACTTACTGGTTTATGGGATAAATATTAATATTTAATCCCAAAAATGTTATAAATTTAAAGTATAACATTTTAAATTTATACTTTAACTGCCTTTAAAAAAAATCTATACTACTCTTATAAGCTTGAATGTACAATTAAGTTGAACTATTTTTTTGGGTTGGTTAGTTGAGTAAGGCCTATACTACAATAAATGAGGATTTAACATTTTTAATAAATTATATTACTTATTCATTAATTGCAAATTATTAATTGAAGAATTATTAGAATGATGATTGTATAGAAAAAATAATAATTTCATATTTCTTTTAGATTAATTTTGACCAATGGAAGTCTGAGGATGATGGAAGTGAAGAAGAAACTCGTGATGTGATGAAGGACTATCCTGGAATGTATGAAAAACTTCATAAAGAAGAGTTTGGATATAGGAAAGGTTAATCAAATACAATTTTGTAATATGAATAGATGTTAGGATATTTTGTTGAATATAGACAATATGTATTAAATTACATCTGAATCTATTTTGGATTGCACTCTAATTAAAAAAGATGAGATGAATTGGTTATAGGAACATGTTTGAATCATTTAATCCATATCAAAGAAATACTAATTAGCTTTATCATAATCACCAAATTACTTTAGATAAAAACAAATCACTTTCAGCATGAATAATTTATTATACACATCAAATGATATGACTACAAAAATGATTCATAACTTGAAATATAATACCAATGCAGTGGTGTATCTGTCCATTTCTTTTTTAAATGATCACACTTCTTTATCTGACTTTTGTCAACCTTTCGAGCTAATTCACATCAATGAAAAGTTTCGGTATGAATTTATAACCTCAGAATTTTACCTACAAGATTTAAACCTAGAAGTTTTTTTCGTGAAGAAACCTTCACAAAAGATTTTTATTTGACATTTCTTGGGTCTTAATGTAAGGTCTTTTACATTAAGACCTTACTCTGGAAACACATAAAATAAAACTGATATACCGCATAAACAGCCAGATTTAACAATATCATAGATAGCCATGCATTTAGCTTGAAATAAATAATTTTGGAATTTTCAGAAGAACTCAAAAAGGTGTATCTCGTCATATACAATTTGTTTCAATTTATCGGGTTCGTATACGTACTTTGCGTAATGATAGTGCGGTACGTGAAACTGGACTACGCGTCTTTGGCAGATACTTATGAAAATGTAGGAGGAGCTATGAAATTCCTTCAATTGATGATGTTTCTTGAAGTCATGCACCCTTTATTTGGATACACTAAGGTATTTAGCTATCTTTATATTATATAATGGAAAAGCTAAGGTTGATTAGTACTATATATATTATATTCATTATTATATATTACGCAATTATTATATTATCTTGAATGTTTATCTTTAGATTTAGCTCTATCAGTCATATTCTTGGCAAAAGGAACTAATATAAGAAAAATATTCTATTTTGGAAAGCAGAAAAGGAATTGTAACTTCGACCTTCCTTTACAACAAAAAACTCATGATCATATCATTTAAATTTAACAGAATGTTCTCCTTTTAAATAAATTTTGAAAAACTTAGGATATTTCATTCTTAAAAGAAAGGAAACGCGCTCGCAAGTCATCTCGATTTTTTCAAAAGTTAATAAAAGGTATACAATATTATATTATTGTATTACAGGGAAGTCCCCTCGTTGCATTCTTACAAGTGGGTGGCCGCGCGTTCGTTTTGTTTGCAATGATAGAAGCTGAGCCACGAATGCAGACAAAACCTGTAGTGTTTTACCTATTTGTCATTTGGACCCTTATAGAGATTGTCAGGTAAGATCCTATTGTATTAAAATTCATAGTTATTATAATATATTCACTACTATAATAATTTGTGAGTCAATAAAAATGTATTTATTTGATGCAGCAGAGCTATTTTGAAGATCAATTTTTATACAAAATATAATAATAAATCTCCCAACTTATATGTACGCAAAATAACACAACTTGGTGTTATTTATTTCAGATATCCTTTCTACATAGCACAACTATACAAAAAAGAGATCTATCTACTAACATGGCTTCGTTATACCTTGTGGATCCCACTCTATCCTTTAGGAATCCTCTGTGAAGCAATTGTCATACTTAGAAATATACCCTATTTTGAAGAAACTGGTAAGTTCACAATCTCCCTGCCCAATGAGTGGAATTTTGCTTTCCATTTACCCAATTTCCTCAGGGTTTACCTTCTGATCCTTGCCTTTCCGGGCATGTTCTTTGTTATGAAACATATGCATAAACTGCGTACAGTCAAGCTTAAACCAAAAATCATTATTAAAAAATGCAAATAAACTTTGCAATATCTATTAAAGCATCAACACCTCAATAATATTATAGTAGTAAAAAGTCCAAACCATGATGAACACAAGAAGTATGTTATATGACATTTTTGTTAGACAAGAAATATTGAAAAACTGTTGGTATTTTAACTATTGTAGATTTTATTTGTTTGTCTATAAATGTTATCTTTAAGTTTACAATTTTATATCTCTCTCTATATAAAACCAAAGATTTAAAGCTATCAGAATGGTTATATTCCTCATTATTGTATTCAAGCCAAAGCTTTTATTTTGAATATTTATGTTGTGTTCCATGTAAGGTGGTTATGGCTATTATGAAAATATTGTCAGCATAGCTCTAATCCCTCATACATGGCCTATAGTTTATGAGAAAACTTTTGTAGTTTGTTAAGACAAGGTAATATCAAGTTCTTTTATTGACTTTCGACTCTACTATCTTAGTAGAATCGAAAGTCAATAAAAGAATAAGAGTCAAGAATTAATGTGACTCCCCTATCCTAAATAATTTTTGACACAGTAAACCCAAAGTTTTGACCTACCCTTATATTACCTTCAGATCTCCATAAAGCTGTTTTAATGTTAAAAAATATATTATTTGTCTAGATTGAAAAATATCAGTGGAATAAGTTGTTTTCCTTAAAAGAACTGTAAATATCTTTATCTGAACCAAGTTATTTTAGCTACAAGTAAATATAAAATTGGCGTTTAGATGTAGGTAGTATAGTATGGTGACTGTAATACAATTATAATAAATGATAAATATTATTACATTGAGGTTTAATGAGTGCAAATGGGTGTTGTATCTTTGGTGTAATCTCAATAGAGAGTAACAAATATGAACAAAACAAATGTCTTACTATTAAAGACATTAGCCTTTAAATCTCTGCATTTTTATCTTTATCATGGGCATTATTCATAAAAAATAAATCAATCTAACATAACTAAAGTACTGTTCCTTCTCTTTGTCAAATACTGTTTTCTTTGATTAGTGTTCTCTTTGATGAAAGGGAACCAATGTGAATTTTGTTAAAATGGTGTATTTAGGTTTATTTTTTTTTTCAAGATTTCTAATGGTGATAGAGTGTGATTATATTATGTTTAAAATTATACCTTAAGCATGGTATGTATAAAATATTTAATGTTTTTCTTATTTTTTTGTTACAAATTGTTTTAAAAGAAAGAGAAATTAAGAAATTATATTATGGTTTTATTATTATCACAAACTAGCAAAATGGGTGATCTACAGTCTGAGACAATAAAATATTTCAGTACTAATATCAACTTTATTAACTACAATAAATATACAGATGGTAATACACTGTATTATAGATAGATAGTAATAGCAAAGTCTTGCTTACAAATTGAATAGATAACTCACAGAGAATTTGCTGTTTGCTCTAGAGGTAGTATGCAGATTTAAGACCAAAGTTTCAATTCAGTTCTGTCAGCAAAGTCAGATGGGTCAGCATGGGCATAGAATTCATGGAATATGGGCTCAACTAGTGCATCTGGTGGCACTAACTTATAAACACGCTCACCATAGTAAGTACCAACCTGAGAAATAAAATTATCATTTTGAGACATATGCTCCCTTAATTTAGAAACTGCACACAAAAAAACTTATATTCCTTACCTCCCATCCTGGAACATTACGCATAAGTTCAGCTTCAGCGTCACGGTTTCTGCGCAATTGCTTCATGTACTCACGGTCCCTTTCTGCTAGTAACATTGGGTATATTGCCATCTTTGCAGATCTCATTTCAATTTTATCTCTCTTAACCTTTTTGCAATTCAAATAATAGAGATAAGCAGACACAGTGGTCATCCCTATGTATCCAGCAATCCATGTAAATCCTAAAACATTATCATTTACTTAAGAGTTCTTATAAAATTGCAGAACTCTTTAGTTTTACATTGCGTTAATGAGGTATCTGTTGCCATACTAGAAGCAAGTATTTTTATTAATAAGATTTTTGTTGGTAAATATTTATTAAATAACCTCACATGGTTACATAATATAAAAAAGTTACGAGTGTTAGGAGTAACTTACCACTAAAATACGATTTTGCGGGAATTCTTTTAAATGGAATTGGTCTATATCCTCCTGGAGGAGGTAAATCTTGTTTTCGAGCTATTTGACAAGCCTCAGCCATTTTAAGACTTTTATTGTGGCTTCTGCAAAACAGTTATCTAGAATATGTTTTTTACATATTGACAATGACAATTAAATCTTGAACAAATAAAAATAAGTTAATACCACCATCAATGTCATTTTGAAATTACAGATATACTACTACAGCCTATCATGCTATTTCATAAACCAAAATTCAGGACATTGATTCTGTTCTCCTAATATAGTAATCTGTGATTTAGCTAATATTTCCTAGACAACGAGAAAACAGAATTAGTTTAACTTTCGGTATTAATAGTATGTGAATATCTTTTTGTTCTTTTGTAATGGCGTCAAATTCAATAAACGAAGAAGTACAAGCAAATTTACCTGATCCACCAGATGAAGAAACTGAAATAAAACTAAGACCACTTGAAAGAATTAAATTGCACCCGAAAGTGCCACCTGAGCCATCCGCTTATGGGAAGGGCAAAAATTTTAGCCGTCCATGGATATTACAGGATGGTCGCGAGGTTCCTAAATCGGGTAGTGAAATGCGAGAATATTTCGGTATTCCAAAGAAACCACCCAAACGAGAAGGTATCTTTAAAAATAACAAATGTTATGGCCCCATTTATAAAATAATTAATTTCTTCTTCATTTAAAGGTATTCGTAAGCGAATGTTAAAGGATTTCTTTTGGGAGCAAATGTTAGATGAAGTAATTGAAGAACTCGCGACATCTGAACCTGTCGCTGATTATTGCACAGAGTACGAGTCTAACTATATCAAAGAGCAATTTGAGCCACGAAACCTGGAAATTACTGCTGACAAGAATGTAATTCGACTGTCCATTAAATTTTAATACCTTTGTAATAGTTCTAATTGTATGTTCTTATATTACAGATGCATCTGAAATATCCATTGTATGGCACTGGTTCCAGCGCAATAACTTATTATAGCGAAAACGTTCAAAAGACAGGGCCCGTAAGTTAACATTGGGTTTTGTAGTATAGTAATAGATTACACATACTTAACAGGTTGCATCCTAGTTGCCTATACCACTTATAACTTAAGAATCTCATGCTAGTTTACTTAAACTAATTTTACTTTCTTTCCCGTGTTATCAGGGTGAAATTCTTGAAAAGTTTCGTAGATGCCAATATTTTACGAAACCAATGGAGGAGAGACTGGACAATGGCTGGGTCTTGTAATACGAACTTTTAAAAGTAATATGTACAAATAAAATTCTAAGATATGAAACAAAGGGTATTTTTATAATTACGTATTCATCGAATATAAATAAATATAAGAATGTGTAATTCCGTAGACCACACGAAACTGGTACTAAGCGATATATTGCCAGTTAAGAAAATACACATCAAAATAATAAATCCTCATCATCCCAGTAATGTGGCAGGCAAACTGGTTTAAAATCTCCCGCCGACACAGATGCAGTAGGCTTTACTTCTAAGGTTTCGATAGACTTAGTCTCCGATTTGGAAGGTGAATTTCCTGTCAATAAAAAACATTGTTAAAGATGGTGCGATATCAATGTTTTACATCTTACATGTTATATTAGTTATCATAGAAATAAATATATAACTGAGTTTTATATACGTTGAGATTTGCATGTTAATTTTCTTTTAATAAATATATATCTAGCATATGTTATATTCTGAATTGTTGTATAAGGGTTACCATACCAACAGGAATTTCATCACCAAACTTTTTCATGTCGGCGCGCTTAGGCAGAAGGCGCCCAAAGTTTTTTTTAGCCTTAACCATTTTCAAACGATGATATTCTTCACGTTCCTAATTCAATAAAAAATATTTGGCGCATTACTTTAATCCTCAGTAAAATGTAGTAGTTGGCAGATATAAATGCAAATGTTTTCCATTATTTGTACAGCTCGATGTTGTAATTGGCTCTAACATAGACCACTTAAACAATTAAATTAAATAAATACAAATATTTGCACGTTTATTTTAGACGTACCCTTTCATCCATTTCAGTCAAAATGTATATTTCAGTGTTACGAAGCTTAGGTAGGATAACTTTTTCTATTCCGTTTACTTTTCTAAAATTCATGTATACTAATAAATTCATCGTAAAAACTTCACATAAGTAATATCTTCCTTACAAATTATTACTTGTGATGAACAATGTATCGTTGTTAAAAGATAATTATTTATATCACGATTAATAGTTTAGTTCGAAAAAAAACATTATCTCGGTAAGAGGATATACAATCGACTTTCGTTGTCTTCTTACAAAATAATGGGAGTTTATTTATATATTTTATTATAATCGGAGTTTAAATTCATTGAGCTATCAAAATAAGGTAAACTTTATACTTAACCTGAGAGTAGTCCTAACTGCATCGTCCAACAAGAGGCAAATACTTCTCAAAGAAGCGAAATTAATAAGTATCCTTACGGCCTCTCTGAATGCTCGTTTGGTCTCACTAGTGCGATGACCTCCGCCACCTAATCCTGCGTATCGGAAAGAATCTGCAGCAGTGTGATCTTCAATTGCTTTTAGTGAAACCGTTGGTACGCCCGATATATTTTCTGGGATACGCAGTACGCGGATTTGCGCCTAAGTTAAGGTATAAAAAGTATAAGGATTAACAAACATTTTCTGTAAACTATAAAAAAAAAGGTTTTAATAAAATTAAAGATTTTACAAATTGTGTAATGTTGCATGTTGAGGTTTAAAAAGTATAACAATAAACTTCTACACTTGGGCCAAGATTTACATTAATTTGTGTTATAAAGGTACAATCTTAATATTTAGATTTTATTAAATTTTTCCCAAAAAAAATCGTAATAGTATAACTAAAGCAACGTTATAATTTACAGGAATGTGAATATTCCCTTTGATAAACATTGTTTACTCGATCAAACGATGCATACCTGCCCAACATTTTCTAGAACTAAAGCATTGGACTCCCCGTTTGTAAATTTTATGGCTGCTAATGATATGTAAGCTTCTTTCAAAGAGTGTCCTACTAAAGCCTGAACTGTTGCTAACTCGGCAGTCGCCTGCCGACCGCGGAGGCGCAGAGCCTCAGCCTTCCTCTTCAGAAGTTGGTAACCCCGATTTACTTTCTCTTGGCGTTGTTTTATTTCACGCAACATAAAAAGTGATGCAGTAACCGGATAACGGTTCTCAGTATTCATTTTTCTTTCTTGACTGTGACAATTTAAATAACAATAAAAATCATTAACCCGCTGTTACCATGGAGTTTTACTTTTACTGGTCAGTCAGATTCAAAATAAAAAAACTTATTCATATATACACGTATGTATAGTATAATATATTTAATATAATACAATTACATCTTTACATTTTTTAAATGTAATCTAATCTTATTTAAATAAAGCAGTCTCTATTTATCTCGTCACGTTCCGTCGGAGGCACAACTTTCGCTACATCCACTTTATAGTTTATGGTCACGCTAAAAATGTATAGACTTTAAGATCAATAGCTATTAGGAGCCCGTTCATTAAAATACAGTCCCTCGATTGGATAGGTCATCGGGCTCAAGAAGACTACATCATTGGATCCTACTAACACATTGTCGGGTTGCGGTAATTGCTATGAATCCGGAACGATGTCCCCTGCGAGATCCAACTCTCAACTATCCTGCCAGTAGTTATAGTTATTCGGGGGTGGTGGAACCGGCATCGGCGGGCCATTTGGTGGCGGTACAGCTCCAGCCCCATACGGAGAACCCTGTGGGGACCCATATCTTGGTCTAAACCAGGGTCTACTTGTATATTGGTATTGGTTTCCTGCGTATGCTGCCAAATTCTGGCCCGTCGCATTTGGGTAAGGATTTTGATTGGGAGGATATCCTATGTTAGGCATGCCCGGCGCTGGATAATTCTGATTTGGTACGGGGGTAGTTGAGGGTGAAAAGTTAGTTTGAGTTGTGTTTTGAGAGATTGCAGTAGTTCCGGCTTGATAGGGTGTGTTTGTTTGGGAACCATTTGCGGGATAGCTGGGGGGCGGTTGTCCGCTTGTTTGGTTGCCATTATAATTTTGGTTAGCTGTGCCATTTGTATACGTTTGCTGAGGAACGCTTGCGTTTGTCGAGGTGAAGGATACCGTAGGTGTAGTGGAACCTTCCGAGGTAAATGTTGGAGTTTGATTCTGTGTAGGTGGGGCATATCCTTCCTGAGACGAGGAAATATAGTTTTGATTATTTGAAATACTAGAGTCTGTGGTATCCGTTGATGTCGATTGGACATTCCCATTAGTAGTGGCGGTAGGTGGTTCTTGATTTTGGGGTATTGTGTATTGCACATTCGGGTTTGCAGGCATTGTTATTGCCCCAGAGTTTCCCTGCATAATGTAGTGTGGAGGAAGACCAGGATATTGCGAAGTTGGTGTAATAAATGAAGAGTTCTGTGGAAGCATCTGTTGGATTTGTTGGGCCTGAGATACCGCTATAGTCTGGTTATTAGGCAGAGGTGAAGATGAAGGTTGAGCTGTCTGTACAATTGGTATTGCACCAGAAACATTTAAATTGGGGTTTGCTAATTGCTGTCCAGCTAGTGCTGCATTTATTTGCTGAGCAGACAATTGGGTGTTAAGATTTATTCCAGCCGGCATAAACTGTGAGTTCGGAGGCATATTCATTGGCATTATAGGCATATTGTATTGAACGCCTCCAGGCATGCCTAATTGGTTTGGTTGTACCACAGTTACATTTTGACCGGGTTGAAGTACCTGTTGGCCTAAAAGACCAGGCGGTAAGGCATTCTGTACCAAATTTTGGGCGTTGGCGGGGATCATATAAACTTGGCTATTTGGTTGTCCTAACATCGTGTGCATTTGGCTGAGGTTAATCGGATTTTGTAGAACCGTCATTCCTTGTGGTACAGTTATCATTTGAACGTTTTGTGACGTATTTTGAAATTTATTCGCTGTTATTTCTTGTTTACTCTCTTTGCTAGCTTGAATTTGTATAGAATTTCTATCAATCTGTTTTATGTACATTCCGTCTTGTGTTATACTTGAAGCTGAGACACTGTAAACAGTTTTACATTACAGTTTTGTTACTTAAATTAAATTTGCTGAAGGATCATCGATTACAATAATCAAAATTGAAGTGCAACCATATTTTATGGCAAATAGAGAAAATAAATTTATAAACTTACTTTGTCTGCTGTCCTGAAGAGACATGTATTATGGTGCCGTGTGGAGGGTTTATCTTCATTCCCATGCTGACCACCGTGTTATCTTTAGCTGAGAGGAATAATTACTGATTACTTATTAAAAACTTTGGATAAATACTAAAAAAGTAGAACAGTTCTATTGTTATGTATAACAACTTTGATTAGCAATTTATTACAAAGATTATTTCAAGGTAGCTAAATGTCAAATTTCTACGCTGACGCAAAAGTACGCTCTAATAAAATAAATAATTATCTATAAAATATAATAATTTTTGAACGATGTTGTTTGAAACCACCACTGAGATAGATATCCAGATATAGAGCATTCACGAAAGACGAAGGCAGAGAGACTCCGAGAGATCGATGTCCATAATTATCTAGGCAAAGAAAATGGAGAAGAAATGTCAAAATACATTTGCGACACATTCTGTCTCCCGTAGCACCTGAAATCACTTTAAATTATATATAACACAGCGTAGCGTTAATGCTGTGGCGACGTAACATTATTCCAACTTTGCTGACGTTACTTCCCTTGACCTATAAATTAAGCATTAAGCACTTAAGCAATAGCAACAGAATCGAGCTGATTAAAAAAAAGGATCATAATTAAGCCTTAAGAGACCTATATATAATATGGGATAGACAAGCTACGCTTATATATTTGTAGTACGGTTGCGCGCCCGAGCTACAAATAAAATTCTAGTATTGACTATACTACGCATCGTACATAAATAAACCGACCCATACTAATATTATAAATGCAAAAGAATGTATGTAACTGACGAATTTAGGGGTAAACACAATCTCGGAGAGCAGATAGTTATTTCTTTTATATTTTTGCACGTATCGCCAATTTCAGACCACCTCTACTCGTTCTATGCTCCACCTTTGAAACGTTCATTTTTAAATAATTTTAATATCAGAAAACGTTGTCACGTTAAGCTCCTGAAACAAGTGATGATCATTAGGGATAAGATGTTCAACATGACTAAGCTACGCTAAACACCAGACTTGCTAATTGCTGTAACAAAAATTTTAATATATAAGGTTAACATAAAAAACGCGAATAAGATAAAATATAGATTTAAAGCTTTGGAACTTGGCTTGGCCTTGGCTGTCACCATATCTACAATGAGTCAGAAAGTCCTGAAAGATCATATTACATTCGACTACCTGAAAAAAATATAGACTTGCCTCGACAACCTGAATTCTTAACTAAGCATTGCATCTGTAAAAACGCAATAAATTAAGAGTAATGCAGTAAAATAAAAAAGCTAATTATTACAAATGAAACATCAATTATTAGGAAACCAAAGCCGCTGAAGTCTTGATGATAGATTATTTCTATAAAGTATTAAAGGATTGAAGATATCGACGATGGTCACTTCCGGCGTAGATAGTCACACGTGAGGTAGCAGCAGAATATTTTACATTCTAAGGGGGCGTACGTTTAACAATCAATATAGCATCGCAAGAAAGGTTAGGTTAGGTTAGTTACATCAATTTCAAATTTACGCATCGCGAGCAACGTACTTAGAATTTACGCGCATAAGATTGCAAATGCCTTTAATTACGCGTAAGATTTTACGTAATCAGAACTACATATTTGCGTATTTTTAAAAATTTGTGGATTAACGCAGAATGTGCATACACTACGCATTAATAATTGTTACGCTGAAATGTTGTATTGTTGTTATCTTCAATGTACCTGCGACTGGAGTCCAGGAGCGCCCCTCTCTAGATGAGGACTTGTCCTGGCTATGCGACCTGTGTCAATAAAACACATACACAACATTCACTATATATTTTTATATAAGCAAGATGTTTTTCGTTTAAAATAGCCAACGCTAACGTTTTTGATGATTTCATTTAAAAATATGACTCAACATTTCCTTCCCACCACAAGATTTCAAATTTTGGTTGAAAGGTTGAATTGAATATTTACGGTTTTTGTTAAATGGACCTTGAGGCAAAAAAGTAGGTAGTATTGAAGAAATTGTACGGGTGTCGAAAACCAACTGAACACAAGAAACAGAGTGCAGTGTGAACATGTAGGCGCGTAGCTCCAATCATACCGATTGCTTTGGTATCGTCCCATTTCCAACCTTACCTAGAATCTGCTTACTAGCAAGTGTAAGAAACTGATAAATCAATGAAACAATATTATTTGCTTTCTATGACAGCTTTATCTGGTATCATGCTTGAGTTCTTATGTCATATTCATAACATCAAACAGTGTTATGATATCCATTTATTAACCATACCATTAGTACCTACATGTCATTACGCTTGATAAGAAAATATTTCCGAGGGCGACCTGTGCATTGAATTCCTGTATATATTTGCATGCATTTTACGAACAAAAGGATGTATAATTATGAAAATACTAAAACAACTATATTTTAGACGACTATGAATGAAGATTGTATGCCTTTGTTAACCTGTTCTAATATATTCTGAATACAATTTAAGCTGAATCTTACCCAGCCGGTGCAATGGGACGAAGCTGCAATTGACTTGGAGTTCCATCTGACAACCTTTTCTGTCCTCGAGACTCTTGAGAAATGCTTTTACTGGATGAAGACTGTAATTAAAACACCTGGCTCAATAAGAATTATACGGCTTGGTAAAGGAATGGAAATAATGTACTGACAAATCTTATATTGTGCAGATATCAATTCGAGAATCCTTATTACATATATTTGTATATATATATAGAATAAAAAATATAGTCTGACATACTCACATAATGATTCAGTGTTTTAAAAGTATTTAACAAATGACAATTGACAAACTACTTGAAATTTTTAAAGAAAACGGATCATGTCACTACTTTAAAGATGTCAATAAAATCTCATAATATATAAATTAAAAACTTTTTCCCAAATCCAATCAATTACTTTTATAATGAATAGTATACTTTAGTCAATATGTTATCTAGTAAGAAATGTTATGTCAAAGAAGAATTAGAAACCAAACAACCAAAGTGCGGAAATGGAGTTGTAGTATAATGTAATTAATTTTAAAATTTAATTCATGAATTCTCTAAAGCTATGATGTATTAATAATTTTTATGGCATAAAAACTTCTTATAGTTATATAAGATTTATATTATTATTAAAATATCTTATAATATTAGTAATAAAACTACAGGGATAAAAAATATACTAGTTAAGTAATATTAGCTTCATCAGATCTCTCCTCAGTGATATGAAGAAAAAGATAAAATTTTAGTAAAAAAGAAAATTAATTTAAGCAAGGGTGACAAAAAATTAGTGTGTGGAAATGCTAATATCAATAAAATATTGCATTTGCTCACTGAAATAATTTGAGGTGATGATGCTTGTCCTGTTGATATTATGTTTATAAGAGGAGCACTGCTTGCTAAGGGCTGTTGAAAAACATATTATTTAATAAAAAAAAATGCATATTATTTTATTTTCCAAAAGCAAACAAATAATATTCATTGATCTTTATTTTATTTTTTTGTATGAATAATCTAGCTTTGTATTTAGTCCCATATTAAGGAACTTTTACATGAATTTTGTACTCTAAGTCTATTGAATTTGTAGGTCAAATTAAAATATTTTATAATTTACTTTTCGGCTGCATAAAAATATACTTGTTATACCAAAATTATATTATAACTATACCTTTTGATTAAACTGCATTATGGTACCTGATGCCTGCAATTGTTGGAACTGAGCTGCAGACAAAGGTAATGTTTGCTGGAAACTGTTAGCTGGAGCAATCTGCAAATTAAAACACAGTTATAGGTACTAATTTCACCAAACTGAAGTCTGAATTTTATAAACTTATTTTTCTATCCATATGGGAAAAAACAACATAATACAACTAGTAAGATTGTAGCATCAAAGATAAATGTAACAAAAACAGAAAATATTCCTTCTTGAGATGTGTACAGCAATAAATTTTATATGAATGTTAAATATAAAGGTGTTATAGTATTACTTCAGAGAGTACTCACAGAAACAAACTGTTGAGGTTGTAAATTAGTTAAACCACTTTGATTTGCAGTAAGATCTTGCAACTGTTGATATGGTATTATCATAGTCTGTGATCCCGGTACTGTCCATTGCATATCTGATCCTTGTAAATGGTACCGTATATCTTTATCGCCTTTATCAGTGCTGTAGAATATTTTTTGAGAAGAACTAGTGCTTTGAGCAGCACAAACAACTGGAGTGGCTGTTGCTGAGCAAACAGTTGTATCAGCCCCATTAAATTGTGTTTGCGGGAATGTAAAACCATTTGGTAATATCATTGACATTGAAGATGGTACCCCACTTAAGCGTAGCTGTGTTACATTAACTGGCTGCACACTAGATATGTCAACAAGCTGCGTTTGGCCAAAGTTATGCTGTTGTAAAGCTCCTAAAGACTGAGCAATTGGCAATGATGTAAAATTGGTATTAGATACTTGAACACCTGGTTGAACAATCGGGATTAACTGTCCATTCTCCTGATTTAATACATATTGTTGCTGGGGAAGAAGCTGTAGAACTGTAGGTGGCCGAACTGTCATTAATGGAGTTGATGTAGGGGCAACACTCACTGCTGGGGGAATCGCTGAAGGGTTTGTTGATGAGTGTAATGTGGATGTAGACGATAATGTTACAGAAGCGACCGGCGGCGGTACAGGAGGAGGTGCTGTTGTTGTTAAGGTCGGAGGTGGTACGTTAAGTGCAGGTGGTGGTCCTCCCGCCTGCGCAGCACTCCACTGAGCTAGCTCAGCTCGTATGGTTTCAATTAGATTTTGTGCCAAGGAACGCGCAGCCGCTAAAGCTTCTGAACGCGTGTGATGCAATGCTAGATGTAAAGGTTCAAATTTATCAGTTTTCAAGACTGCTACAACTCCTGTCTCAGATCTTATGTATTCTAAATTTGTTCCATTCTGTAAAAGAGAACAATAGCAGTTAGAAAGAAGCCGTAAAAAGCTAAAAAATGAGAATTCTGGGAAATGTACTTACGGGTCCTAAAATCCGAGATTTTATATCAAATGCAGCCGGCGCATTATCCAGGCCTATATAAACCTTATCAATAAGGCCTCCAGACATTGTTCTTACAATTAATGATTTAATCCTTTTTATATATTTATTATAATTATTAAATGCATCTCTTGTAAATTATGTTGACTTCTTGAAACTTTTGACATTCCAATTTGACATGTATTATATAGATAAACAATTTCGTTTGTCTGGTAAAGGTTATAATAGGTAGACTCAATATATTTTGTTAAATAATAATGGGAAGGAAAATAAGATAAAAAATTACTTCCTTACATATATTACAGTAGAAATAAATTTTAAGTTTTTCCGTTTGCGTTTAACTTATCATTATTTTTATTTCAGGTACGCTCGTAATAATGTATCATAGCTATTTCAGATTATCTATTAATACAAAAACAAATAATTTTTACCCAATAAATTTATACTAATTATCATTACGTGAGTAGCTGTAAGCATAGTAATTTTCCTTTGTCCTACTTTCTGTAATGTATTATTTTGAGAACATGATGCAGAGATCTAGACCCATATAGGGTTGCCAGCCACACATTTTCAGTACTAGAGGATTATTTTGGTATCTCTAAGGCAAATCGGAGAATTTTTAATCTTTAATAAAGAATCAATAATCTTTTTCATTAACTAATACGATATAGTCAGCATCAGAATAAATATAATACATAATAAATTAATTTGAAACATTTTACTTTCTCAAACTTGCGGTTAGGAACACAACACTTTTTTACACCAGCGGCACCATATCACCGTTTTTAAAATTTTCCTGTAGATTTTGCTTTTTTAGGTCACCTTATTTTTTACAATGGCATCAGATATCAGAATGGAGTTTTGTTACTGTGACGATGAATCCACATCTAAATGGCAACTGCATGCCTACATCCACCAGACGAATCTGCACAATCCTGGCACATACAGCTAATGATTTCACCGTCAGCTTCGTTCACCACCATTGTAATTTTATAAAAATCTATGGTTTACTTTATTCTAAAGACTGACGAAGAACTTAGGTAATGTGCAACTACAATAGGCTTGTACAAAAGTCTTGTCCATTTTGAGAGCAAACGTTTTTTTTTACCTATCAGATGGATAGTAATTGTAAAAACAGTACAATAAATGATGGAAATAGGATAAAATCACACAAAGTGTATAAAAATAAATAATGTTAATTGTTGTGATAGCGTGTGACGTCAGGCCTAGCATAGCCAATCACAGAGTGTACTTGTGGTTGAAGAAATATATACATATGTAAGTACCAAATCCAAAGGTTAAAGTGCAAAACTCAATAAATGCGTAACGAGTTATATTTCTAAAAAAACATGATATGCAAACTCTATTCTAAATAGTTACAGAAATTTTTTCTTGCAAAAATATAACATTAACATTTTGATTATAGAATTTATTTTGTCATGTTATCTCACTAAGTTATTCACAGTAAACATGTTAGTTCACAGATCTTTTAGAGGTTAACATTCATTTAATCAGTATACTATGTTTTCATGAAAAAACATTAGATGAGGTGGGTTATGAAGGCCATCCATTTTTAAAGAATATCCTGTTAAGGAATAATAATCTTTTCTCTTTAAGTAATTGGCCATGACAAATGATAGGTTACATAAATCATTTATCAAATATAATAAAATGATAATTTAGAAAATCTTAAAATAATATAAGACTAGATTAGAAGATACAACACTTAAATATTAAAAATACTTTAGAACTTGGATTACAACAGGGGTTCAGGGCCAACATCTTGTTAATTCATCATAACAAACTTTATATTTTAATATTAATATAATTTAAATTTAATAACAATTAAGTATTGTATTTTAATTTAATAGTGGTTAATTTCATCTCTATGGAGAATCTCTATTGTAATGAATTTAACAAAGTAGGCAATGCCTACTAAATACAAAAATATCAATATTATAATATGTTGTTTCTCTTGCTTTGCTCAGAGGTAGAGCTGAATGAAGTGTAAAGATTTTATTCAGAAAATATTGATTTTATAGGAACTTATTAAATTGATATTATTGTCTATTTGAAACATGAAGGACAGTTCTACTGGAGTCACACATCTTAAATGCTAAAAGCTCTCAAATTTCGCATTAACATACTTTAAATATAGATGACAATGGCAACAATCTATTTAATATAAATTATAATCCAATAACAATTAAATAGAGTTAAGGGGAGCAACATTTTCTGTGTTGCTAGTTATAACGTAAAAATTATTTCATTTAAACTTAAACCACTTTAAAATAGACAAAAAAAACCTTAAAAACCGAAAGTCATGTACAATATTCATCAAATATCTTTTTGGCCTGTCATTGTCACCAATATCTCCTAATTTATAATAGATATTTATAGTATAAACATACTAATTTAATTTTTAGCCTTATTTTATACAGTAAACAATAGCAATTACTCTGATTCACCCTGGCGTATTGAACACAAATTCTATAAATTTTCTTAAAAATTAATAATTAACAAAAACGAGCGAGATTAGATTGACGTTATAGGGCGAAAGATTAAATAATGTTGAAATAATGAAGTTATGTTGCAATAAAAATATCTAATTGGTAAGATACACACTAGAATATAAAGTATGGAATAGAAAAAAAAACGCTTCTAGAAACAAAATTAAATGTGACAATAAAAGGGATTGTATCCATTAAGAAGAAAATCTGCAATTAATCACTGACACATTAAGTAGTGATTAAATTGAGATTTATCCATGTGTTGCCTAATTCAAAAATAACTTTTTTTTAATAAATTTGAGCACTTAATGGAAGTTGTGCCTCAAATTGGCGAAAACGGGGCTTACTTTTGGCACAGACTAGTGCACAATAGAAACAAAATTTTAAAAATTAACTCTTAAAACTACGTTAATATACTTAGGACTTAATTAAGTAATTTCCATACGGCCTGTTTTTCATAGAAAATATTTGAATTTTGATAAAAATACATTTGTATTAATGATACCTTATGTAAAATCACATCTTTTACTGAACGTAGACTAGGAGCCGTAAATGGTTGTACAGTAAAATATATTTATAACATTGTGTCCCTATTTTTAAATAAATGAAATTGCTAGTAAGCGTGTAAATAAGTAAAATTTGTACAAGAAACGTAAATTTTAAACTTACAAATTTAAATAATTTGAGTATTAAACCTAATTCAGGGTTGTGGTTATCAAAGCAACATCTAGTACTATTTAAAAAAAATATATAGCATTTCAAGTTTCTCAAAAATGATAGAATAAAATTTAAAACATTCATTCACTAACACTTTTTATATGAGAAAGCTAATGTAAGTTACATCTCATTTTAAAACAAATTGTTGACAATCGTTTAGATGCTTGGTGACACTTAATTCTTTAGAAATACGATCGTAGCCTACAAAACACTTTATAAAATGTTTTGACAGATTATGTTTAAATCAATAACAAGTAAAGTAATATAGTTTTAAAACACTGTATTCAAAAAGGTACGGACAAGTAAACGTAAAATTTTGAAAGAATCTAGCAAGTAATGGTTCAATTAGTTCGGACACGTTCCTAGCTTTGATTTCCGAACAAAATAATACGTTCTGATAACTGAAATAGACCATAAACAATTTTGTTTATGTACTGACACGAGAATAATAAGAACGTCACTCACGACCGTTATAAAATGTGAATTTACCATGGTTACCACTTTTGAAAATTCGTAGCTATACCGATACAGTACGTAGTCCACGTTTTTTGTTAAGTAATTTATATCTAATAAACTAATTTATTACCAATATTTCATTGAACGCTGATCGTACAGGCAACATCCTGACGATGCTCCGGTGTCGGAGCGAAATGTACGTCGAGTGAAGGTGTTTGCTAATAAATTGGTCTATTAGAACGTACCCTATGAACTTTCGCAAAATAACGCCTGATTTTAATAATTTATATCTGATTAATTAAAAACACAGATTACATAGCATGTCCAATAGGGTTTGCCAGTTACTGTAACTGGGCGCATCTGGAACAGTAGTCGTTGTAGGCGGGGCTCCCGTAGTACATGCAGAGTGGGGCCCTACAGGGCTTCGGGGAGGGCGGCCGGTCGTCGTAAAATGTCGATTTGGACAGGTAGAGGGTTCTATCCTGGAAAAAAATGTATTTGTCAGAAAGGCATAAATAACAAAATATGTCAAGTTCACATGCTATAAATTTCATAAATACACTATAACAATGAATACTATTAGAAACTAATAGGTAGTTCAACAATGTAAACCACTATCATCACACTCTTCTATTATACTATTGAGGAACAGAGGGTTCGATCTCAGCACGGTCAACATTTGAGTGATATTGTGTATTATTTGTTGGCTGTGGTCTCGGTATGTGTATTTATAAAAAATGTAAGTATATAACTAAACTGCTAACTACCCTCAGTTTGAATTTTATTAATTTAGTCTTTAAGTAAATAAGTTTGTAGTTTGTCTGTGTCACTGGAAGGAACTAGTGCCTAAGAAACAGGCTCTGCCTAGTTTAGGTGCTAGGAGTAATTAGTATCTTGCAGTGTAATATTCTTTTATTATTTTCTTAAAATTTAGAACTAGTAAGTTTTTAGTTGTCTTTGTAAGCCTTTGTTGTTATGAGGTGGATTAGGATACAAATGTTAACCTCCTTGGTGACAATAAAAACGTTTTTATTTATTATTTATTTTATATGTTTACGATTTATCAGTTGTGTTGGCGTCCATTACATAAGCTATAAATCCTCGGGGCTGACCCCGGGGGTGGAATACGTCCCGATATATGAATAATAAATAAATCAGTCTTTACCTGTGCTGGTTTGACCGATCGCGCCGTGAGTGTATTTGCGGCGTGGTGGGACGCTCTGTCCGCCTCAGTGTAGAACTGCGAGCGTCCGGTCCCATACCGCGGGGCAGCGGCTTGCGGCTCCTCTCTTCGATTCTTCTCCGACGTGTATCTGAAGTTCACATTTCAAGATTAATAATAAACACATAAATAAAAATGAGTATTCTATCTACATTATAGACACATTGATGCTAGTATACAAATATTAAAGAAACGTTATATATTTTATGTTAAAAGATTTAAAAAATCACTTACGTTAACGATGCAATAAAATTGTTTTAGGAAGACATTAAATATCAGTTGATTACTTTTATTAATAATTTTAGCTAGGATTAAAGATCACCGAGCTTTAATCATACTTCATATTTAAATAATTACTGTTGTTTAATGTAATTTCAATGTGATAATTTTGATTACTGACCCAATCCAGGCCTCATTCAAGTAATTCTTGACCATCTCTTCCTGGACTGGTGCCCTGGCAGCTAAAACTCTGCAGCAGAGGACCTCGCAAGTCTGCCGTTCCACCAGATGCTCTGGATTGCTTTGACTGCCACTCAATTTACCTGTAAGCTTCGCCATGGAGCCGAAGTTCTTTTTCAATTTGCTACTCATTGACCTGAATAAAAAAATGTTTATAAAGCTTAAGGTTCCTTCAAATATTTGATTAAATATAAATCACTGAAAGAAAAGTAATATAGTGTGAGAGTCGAGATAGCTGTCTTTTATTAATGTACACCATACTTGATCAGAATATCTATTATCGTATTAAAACTTGTTTATGGCGTCCTAGCGTGCTTAGTGCATCAAATATTTAATTCCAAATAAATCATTATAGTGATAAATATGTGACATAACGCCTTTTAATCTGGTGTCAGAATTTTGTGCTAACACGACTCTATGAATTTTTATCCAAATAATTGATAAAAACTGTTGAACAATGGTTTGGAAATGAAGATGGAATTTGACAATTAATATTAAAGTAAAAAAAGACAACAGAAACCATAGGGACCACCTATGGTTTCTGTTGTCTTTTACTACAAGCTCGAAAAAAAAATCAACAATAATTATAACTACATATTATACTTATAAAATAGTTATAATTATTGTTGATTTAGTATACAGACAAAAGAATCAGATAGTTTAGAGATTACCTGCCAATACTCCCAAACTGTTTTGCAACAGAATTCATCTGTTTAGAACTCTTCGTTGAGAGGGCATCCAGTGACCTTCTTAATTCCTCTGGAGGATGACTCTGTAAACACTCTACTCTCTCCAGGTCCAAATAGGCTTCCAACATGGCGGACCGCTGAAATTCATCTGGCAGGAGGTTGTTTATAGTTTTTTGATCCGGCTCAATATCCCAGCGGAAATCTTCGCCTGGGTCAACGTTGAATCTGGAATTATTAGTATACCCAATCACTCTCAATGCAATGTCTAAATAAATAGATCTCTACTTAAAGTAGAGTATACTTGTCTATGTGCAAACCAGCTCCTTTAATGGGATTTGCAGTAAATATTTCTAAACCACCTTTAGTTAAAAAATACATTACAAATACAAAATTACATATACATACAAATACATATAGCTTTTGAAAATACAATTAGTGAACAATGGTAAAAAAAACTTTAAATTGATACATTGTATTAATTAACAATACTGAACAATTATTTAAATTTGTAAGGAGATTTATACAAGATTATTTCCCTTATAACTCGTCAGGGCAAAAAAGAAACATGATATATACATGAATATGATGATTGCTTAAGCTCACACAGTTGTTTACAAGAAACGGTGGCAGAGGAAGCAATCTGGGTCTATTACAAACGTTGGCTAACACCATGCTTATGTCTGGTGTATATATAGTAATGGTCAGAAATGCTTACCTGATAGGCAAAGGGTTCTGCGATGGATCTTCTAAGGGAACCCTGGCTCCATCACTTGGCAGAGGCTCACAGGGCACGAGGGCAGAGAAATGACCAGCGTCATACGCTAGCAAAATTGGTGCCTTACTGCAAGATGCTGGTTCTAATTCAAGCGGAAGGTAGATACCCCCAAATGGTATTGGTGCTATGGGATCGCCACGAAAATCCTTAACAAATATTAAAAAAATATATATTTTAAAACGCGGGTTTAAGATTTTAATTTCATCCTCAACTTAGAATGTGTTTCAATCTGATTACAATGTGTTCATTGTATCTCTCACCGGTATTAGGTTAAAAATATTGTTATATAATAAAAATTAAAATAATTATACAAAAAAGGACTACGAATTAAATAACACTCTATGCACAATTAAACCATTCGTAAAATAATAGGTTCATGAGAAAACCTACCCTTAAAGCAACATCAGCGAACACAATAACCGGCCGTCTCATAACATGGGCCAGCGCGAACACGTGGAGTTGCTCCAGGCCCGAATAGTGCGGCGCCGCGCTCGGCTGATGTTTCGGTCGCGGTTCCGTTGACGCCATTTTTACCGATTCTGTCCATTCTCGCTCCCATTCCGCTTCGGATAGTGTTAAGCCAGCAGATTTCAGCGAAAGGCTTTCGGACCAGCGCCAACGACGGCGGATTGCGTCTGTAATATAGGTAATATCATTAATAAACAACTACAAACAGCTTTATTGGTTACTGCTATACTGAATCAAAATCATTTTTGTAGCTTAAAATAACAGATTAAACATATGTACTGTTTCATACACTATTATTTATCACATAAGGTTTTGAGTTCAAATAAGGTTAATACGCGTTATGTACTATATGAATTCAAATGAGAAAATCTGGCGTACGATTGCACACTTGATTGATATCAAAAGTTAAATTGTAATTCGCCATAGACTATATTAGCAATGAGGATCTTAAAAAAATGAAACCTCCTTGCAATACAAGGAACTGTCCTGACCTTGCCGTGCTTGAACACATTAAAACAAGAATAATTAAACATTTAATGCTGTCTCAATTTACCAGTGATAGTTTAATTATTTAAAATGATTTATTATATTTGACAAATAATAAATTATGTTATACTAGTAGAAACTTACCCGTGAGACCCTGTCCTTCCTCCCCTGATAGAAGAGTTTGTACTTTTGTCCTTAAAGCTAGAAGTCTATCGTGGAAGCCATACGCTGCCAATGATGCAGCATGTGGAAGACAGTTTCCATCACCAGACGTCGCCAGCGGTAGGAGTCTGGGGGCACCTGGGACTCGACCACGCCACCAGTTTAGAATACTGGCGGACTCTAGAGTCACTAATGTGGCTGTTTCGAGGAGATCTTTCTCGATAAATATCCTGTCAAATATTAGAACTTTTATTTCTGATTGCAACTGTCTTACTTATTTGAAACATTAGAATATATTTTAATATCAGGATTATTAAAATCATAGGCTTAAAAATACTTGAATTAAGATTTAAGGGCTGTCAGAACATATATTATGTTATATCATATCCTATAAATCCATATGTAAAAAGATAATGTAGTAAAACATTTTTAATAATTATGCGCAAAAACGTAGCATAGCTGAATACTTTGATATCTGTTACTTTCGCAATACAAAATAACGGCTGAAGTTTGACCTTTAGATTAACCTTGGTTTCCCCACCCTTTGTATTAAAGCTTCAACAAAGATTTGTGTTTTGTGTATGGTTTCAAAAGGTTAAAGTGGACTGACCAAAAACTCAAGGTGAAAATAAAATTCACCGCTTACACGATTCATGTAAAATAATTTTCATTTATAATATTTGTGTTATAATAAAAAAGCAGTGCTAATTTCCAATTGCTAGGATTGGAAATTAGCTAACATTATTAATTAGTTTTACAAAAATAATAATTAATATCTTATGATGCGAGTATAAGAATTTTATGGAACGAAGGTCCACTATTCGATTTATTCGCTTTGAGTTCATATTTAACGCCAAAATTGTTTTTTTCAATTACTAAAGCGTCTTTATTGTTTGCGATTAATAATTCTTACGATTTAGAAAGTACATTTAAATTGCAATACTCTAGACCAATATTGCTGTATGTTTGTTTAAAATACATTTTTATTCTGCTTCGTTTTTCTTTCTATGTTTAGAAAGCATCTAATATCTCGTAATTCTTTTGTTTTATATCTTATGGTATTTTATAATAAGAAATGATTAATTTTTCCTTACAGTACCGTATAAACGAACACCGTAACGGTCAGACGTAGCGTGTTCTATTGGACAATTGCCAAACACATGCGAATAGATAATCGCTATGACTGAACAATATATGAGTTGCAGACACGAAATTTTACTTAAAGTGAATGGGAAAAGTTATATACGAACTGACTCATATGATATAAAATCCAGTGCTCTAGTCATAATGAATGCAATATTTTTAGAAAATCCAGAATGTGATTTCATCAAGTCTGTATTTAGTCATCGTTGAAGTTTTATATAAAATTTTCATAACGCCTTATTATAAAACATTTCAGACAATACACGTAACACAGTTCGAATACTGGCATTAAATGATTCAAGGTTTAATAAATAAAACTAATTTTCATTAATGGACAGACGCAATGATGTTTTTTCATAGGACACTATTTGCATACGGATATTTGCTTAGAAGAAAGAAACGAAAAACTTGAACAATACGTGTACCCAGACCGAAATCTACAACATTTGAATAAAAAACGTGTAGTAAAGAACTCAAATTTATTTGAAAACCGACACATTATATCATAAACTTAATTCTAAAAAGGTCTGTGTACTGCGAATACTTTTACAAACAATCAGTACTGCATCAAAAATAAACGTGTCTCCATCTCAAATACCAATTTACTACGGAATTTAAAGTTTTTACCTGAAATCTGTCGGATATACAGATATATCCGGTAACAGGAGAATATGGTCGGAGCTGAGTGTGTTCAGGTCTGGCTCTGTGTTACTACGTAACGCCCAGACTAGCCCTTCGTTATCTGTGGCTCGTGATATGCCCCGAGAGAGTTTTCGACCTGAAATCATTGACATAAATATGTATTAAGTTTGGAAATAAAAACTAATTCAAGTGGGTTTTGATTTTGGAACATGAGTTACACTAACAGCCTGTTTTTATATTACTTTAATACCAATTTATACAACGAGGCAAATTAGGTCAGCCTAGTGTACAACCAAAACATGATTATTGGTGATAATCGAACGATATATAAAATATATAATAAGTTGGAAGAACGTTTAAAAACTTTACTAAAGTATTATTCATTAACAGTTTAATTCTTATTGTTGAGAAGAGTCAATTTCTTGACAATTTTCTTCTTAGCAAGCTGTAGTAGATATAGTGTTATAGTAGTTCAATGTATTTTATATAGTGGTACTTACATTCTGGGGCTGGTGTAAGTACTAGATTAGACGGTGCCGAGTATGACATAGCGAGGTCCAAAGTGCTGACCGATCGCTCTGGAGTCATTACGTCACCGCCCGCCCTAGGCCGCAGCGTTACTCGATCTACATAATAACAAACATTAATCTTCAAATACTGTTTTACACTGTAAATTAAATCTAGGCACTTTAAAGCTTTAACAACTTGCAACGATTTACGTTGGCTAATCTCCAGCCTTTGAAGGACTCATTGGGATGGGATGGTCATTGGCATAGAAGTCAATGTACCATTTGAAGACGGAACAGTACGCTGATTTCCAAATAATATACATAACTATTCTGTCCACAATATATGAACAGTGGAATAAAGGAAATATAAATCTTAGTTATGATGGTAACATTTCCTTACTAGCTGTGACTCGAGTCAAAACTTTAACACTCGTAGTACGAGGTAGTAAGATTTTATTTATTTGAAATGCACTCTTAATTATTATTATAGAAAATAGTGCGCAGCTATTATCCATGATTATGGACAGATTTTCTTCCGTTACTTGATTTTATAACCTTTTATTTCTTAGAAATAATGAATACAATTAGTAGAAACCATATTTCCGAAAGACACTTAACAACTGAAGTACATAAAATCCAAGGCCCTCAGTCAGTAGAATTGAAGAGCCATCGATTTGTGAGGATAAGTATTTGAATGGGGCCAGATCGGATAACGTTTTAAGATTTCCAAGGACAGGCCAGGCCGTGTTTTGTTGAAAATATATTTTCCGCGTCGTCTCATTTACATATTTTAGTATTTCCTTGTTGAAATTTGGAATGAATTCTAAATACTGTCCGGTTTCTATTGCTGTTATAAAATCTCATTAAGTTTTCTATTTACAGGCATGCGGAAGTTTTAGTAAAGTATATTCATTAATATATCAAAAGGTTCGAAATATTTCCGATGCGTGGATACTATTCATTAATATAGAAAAAGTATTTACGATGCGTTGACTTATACCAATTAAACTTATGATAACAATGAAAATTATAAATTCACTAATTCCCATGTCCATAACAAATTATTCAATAGAAAACATAAATTAGCAGGATTGATATTATTGGGCTCCGAGTTAATCAATGCGATCGGTTTATATAGTGTCATATAAAATATAATATAATTTATAATTATATATGCCTTTATATCCTAATAAACTATAAAACAATTAAATTGTTTTTTACAAATACAGTTGTAACTAAACTCATCGTTTAATGTAAGACAGCCCAAGATATACATGCTAAAACAGTGTACTAATTTCGACGTTTTTGGGTTAGCGATGTGTGCTAATCTAATTTTAAACTTTAAAACAACTTACACGCTGTGGATGTTTGTAAATTTACGTTACATTTATATAACAATGCTTATTATTTAAATATATATACAAACTGGAACGGATGCCTCATACCATGATTAATTAGTATTCTTGATCGAACTATTAAAATGTAGTTGCAGATCGATGCGTAAATAATGTCGTTTTTGACCTTCATTCCTTAGTTTGCAACCCATCTAGAATCTGCCTTTACAGATATTAAAGCTCCTATATTCTTTAATATTGATATGAAATTTACACCAATAGTGTAGCATTGTTGTTTCAATAACAAAAGTTTAATGATACGACCCATTCTACTGCCTTTACGTGATTCGTGTTTTACGTGTCGTTTACCAAACTTTCCGCAATTATAAAAAAATATTATATATCTTTTTGAATAAAGAATTCGAAAAAAATGTTTTCAGATTGGTCAATTATTATATCGTCTATTCAAAGGTGACAAGTCGGTTGCAAAAATCTAAGGAAATTTTTTTATGCGTGCGACAATTTTCTTCAACTTTTTAACTTATCAAAATTTATCACTTCAATGCTTTGAGGAGATCTGCCCTGTGTTTAGTAGCAGTACCATATCTTAGGACTGTAGAACACTGGCAATTAGAATTTCAACGTGAGCCCTCCGGTCTGTCTGTGACAAGACACGTGACGGTCGTCCATTTAACCGCAATGACGCAAGATAATATCGAAGAGGCAACAAATGCTCGAAGATCGTCATGAAACATACCATGAAATAATGGTATTCGAAGGAATTTCCGGGATCACTGTCCAAATAACTCTACACGGAGAACGTGTCGTAAAAAATCCCTCGTTGGAATACGCCCACTTCGGAGTGGAATAAATATTCTAAAAACTGGTTTGCAACGCATGCAAAAGTGAATTAAATACCGCGGAGAAATAATCTATTAGATTGTCTATACTTATTTAAAACGAAACAACTTAAAAGGCAGCCCTCGTATAAATTATTTTCACTCCTACGCCACGCGTTTTGTTTGTGTTTGAGCAAACACACACATGGACAGACAAATATTGCCAACAGGGGCGAAATACGATTTGAATATTAATCGTCTGTATTCATGCAAGCCTGTCATGTAACTCCCAAAAGACCATAGAAACGTTTTCACTGAAATTAATTTCAATACGCAGACCGAAAAATATGTTCTTAAGCATACAGTTTGTATTATACGCATTACTGTAATATAAAATGATTTGTTTTACCTGTATCATACTAAGTCTCACAATTATTGGTATAGGCTAAGTTTTCAGAAATAAATGAAAAATGAATGCGGTTAGAACAATCCACCATATACACAGGGCAAAAAAGAAGTATCTATCACCTTTATAACAATTTTAAACAATAATCTGTCCTTTGAGAAAATTTTGTCACAAATTACTATTTGTGACTCAAAGAGTGTCAAATAAATTTTTTTAAATAATAAATTTAAGTGGGAAATTTAGATAAAACGTGAAATTTACTTCAAAATAATCGAATTCCTAATATCGTAATCTCTATTATGTGACATGAAGTAGATGGCAAAAATGTACTGTTGTTCACTGGGTCACAAAATGGAGCCTTCGATTACAATGGGTCCGATGGAGCGTGTACAGGATGCGATTGACATCAATACCGTCACGGTGTAATAGTTCGATTGTACTGCAGATTTGGGCTTGCAATGCTCAAGTACTATTCAATCAGACGGACACTTGTTTAGTACATAATTAATATAATTTCTCTAATACGAAAAAAAATAATAGGGTAATTTCTTTAAGGTAATAAAAACTGGAATCCTGTCTCTGAGAATTCGTTATCTTTCACCTCAAAAACCGTGATAGTAAGGAGGTTGAAATGTTCACAGATGATTTATTTCTGCTGCCGGTATAACAACAAATTAATTTTTAAGGGAGCTAACACACAAAAAAAATTGTTTTTTACTCGAACAATGTAACTACAAATAATGGTCAAAAGTACATTACCGTCGGTATGTTTATCGGTAGCAGCTTCAATCACCATTGTATTAACCCTGAAACAAAAACATACTTTTAGTACATACTTGAATTTTTTGGCCTGTTCAAGGCCTTCATGCAGTGACAGTTTAGTTAAAATAAATACTTCAATTATATTACTGTATCAACTCTTGTCGTACTGTGTGATGAACCTAACAAGGTATCAAATTTGAGCATCAAGTGCACTAGATCATTAATTGTATCGGTTACGGCCGTGTAAAACTTTCTCTTTATGCAATAAATAACAGGTGTGTCATTAATAAATAGTAGTTAAAAATTACTTTATCCTACCTCAGTAATTATGTTAAACTTATGTTTTATCAATAACAACTTTATATTTGTTTAGAAGAACTCTGCCAAGACCAAATATGTAGTATGAAATTAAGAAATAAACACATTACGGCGGTGACATATACCGCCTACACGACGCTCAAAATAGGTAACAGTCTATAAATACACAACCAGCATAAAGAAACGAACCATGTTACTTTAAGATTTTTACATGCACTAATGATGATTGAAACCAGGGCAGGGGTCTTGCATTACTGGACTACAAAACATATTTTAAGACTTCTCTCATCAGCCATGACTTACAAAAATACTTACAGAGTTGAGTCATTCTTTTTTTTTGTCATTTATATATTGAAAAGCATTATTTTCTTTTTAATCCTTCTATGGCTCAGATTAATTTATTATGACTTTAGATAGACCTTAAAGATGACTATTGTTGAAAAATGATAAAAAAATATTTAAGCTGTCAAGCTATTAGAACTGTTTCATTTTTTGCTTATTAACATGGAACTTTATGCATGTGTATGTTATTATTAATTTAAATGAAACAGTTGATAATTTGTAATTTTTTTTCATGTGGTTTTTTTTAAAATTTGTTTGAAGTGCCATTTATTTTTATTTGGTTTTTATAAAACCTGCTTAACTAAAGATTTATATAAATAATTTCTTATGTTGAGTGAAAGTATGTAGTTATATTAATGAATTACTTATTCCATATATGTATCTAAAGAGAAAGTATTGATGAGCAGTTTCTAAGTTAATGGCTTTTTATTCTATGTGAGTAAATATAATAATGGTAAGTTTAAGAAACAAGACAAGATTTATATACATAAATTCCAATGGCAATATGGACATTAATAAGAGATATTTGTACCCAAGCTTGAAACACTTTCGATAACTAGGGTGCAGAGTAACAAGGGTACATCATTTCACTGATTATTACAGGAATTAAGTTTGGCAAAGAAACTTGTTGTTTAAAAAAACTACCTTTCCTTCATTTCAGAACACAAATATTTTTGACCAACCATGTGTGACTCATTGAGTTTGTAGTTGAACTATGTTAACAATTGTAACACTTACTGATTAGATCTTATCAAGACAAATTTGATATAAATAAATATTTACTTTAATAGCAGATATCTGCTTTAAAATGGCATATGGTGTAAAATGAACACTCTATTAATTAATACAATTTTTAAAGTAAATTTACATTTAGATATAAAAAATTAATAATTTGAAGCTCTAAAATAGGATCTACTTTAGTAGCCATTTACATAGCAAAATGCAGCTAATGAATATATAACTAAGTTTTTTTTAATTATCTTACAATCAAGTAGAAGTAATATCATCTATATTACACTAAGATAGTTTAATTTACCTTTGTTATGTACGTAAATCTTTTTAACAATGACTTCAAAGATAATTATCCTTAAACTTCAAGGTTGCAAGCTTTTTCGCATTTCCAAAAAGCAAATCAGGCCAAACGCCAACGATAGTTATATATCCTTCTGAACATAAACCTAAAGAATTAGTATTTCGATGATATAATACAATTAGCAACCTTCAGCCATAAAAACTTATATGTACAACATTCAATCTACGCATAAAGTAAATAATTAGGTACCTGTATGGGTAGGAAATGGTTTACAGAACTTTATCCATATATTTAATTATCACACATTAAAGTAACACTTATTAAAAATATGAATAATTGATGTATGTTTCTTGTTGCTATTTATATTTCTTATTTTAACAATATTTACAAGATAACCACTCTCTGCACAAGAAACGAAATACGAACCATCAAGCATAACTATTACACTTGTCAAGTGTCGTTGTCAAGTGTAATGGCTTGCCATATGCCATTTGACATCTGTCATTCTCGAGTTCCCAGTGTTGGACGTTGACTTAGAAATTTCCTCTTTACCAAAAAAATGTTTTCATAAAATCACAAGATATATAAACATTAATTTAATTGATGGTATTTGAAGTGTAAATTGTAAATAAAAAGCCATTATTGCAGTATACTCAATTTTTTTTTACAATTCGTATAATCAAGCTAAATAATTTATAATATACCTCTTAAGCTAAATTAGTAAACTTATCAGTAGTTGCCTCTGCGGCGTAGGCTTCCCCTAAACCATCCCATTTTGTTATATCCCTAGCTAAGACCATCCAACCTGGACTACATCACTATAAATATATGACTCTCCACTTTCTTTTTGGTTACCTTGTTTATGCTTAGGCTTAGCGAGTTCTACTCAGTTAAGATTCTTGCCTACATGTAGTTCTTTAGCCTGCCTCCCCTACCAACTTCATTTTAGTTACAAATGAGCAACGCATTGCTGATTTTGCAAACTCACTTAAAGATTTTTATAGACAGATTGTTTTGATTTATATCTGTACTTATTGTAAACTTGGAATGTAATTTTTAGTTTACAATTTTTGCATATGGGTGTATGTTTTGCCTGCAATAAAGATACTTATTATTATTATTATAATGAACCTCGGTCTCGTGAGTCTTATGCATAGACTATATATAAATCTATATTTTTGATAAAAGTCATACTAGATGACTTATTTATTGTTAATATTACGCGTCGGAAGTACCAACACCTTTAATTAATAATTTTTTTCTATCTGAAATTCTACGGTCGTAGACATTTTATTGACATTTCATTAAAATGTCATACGTCTAAACGACTTCGAAGTCTCTGTCACTCCTGCGTCACCCTGAGCTTTTACGTATATTATTTTAGTAGACTTGCGTTGCGTGGTAGTAGGTACTGTCGTCTTGGAGCAAGTATTTTATTATTAATCGTGAGCTAACGTGGGCGGTATCATAACAGTGAGATATTATTAACCCATGTGCGACGGTTTATTCCGTTTAAACTATTAAATAATTTATAAAATAAGTCCATCCTTTCTGGTGAATTAATGTAGAAATATTTAATCAATTAAATAAGCTTACTGAAATAGGTGATAGAGCTTACTTATTTAAGCAAAACAGAAATGACAGCTTCTACTATGATTGAACTGGAGTCTTGGATAATTTACCAGTGTGTTTTAAATGAGTGTCATGTGTCCAGTTCATGTAAGTATTTCATTTTATACCCTTATTTATTTACCTATAGAACATATTCAGCTTTTATTACGGAGTAGATGTTCAATAATGTATTATATTAAATGAACTTTAGTTTAATGAGTTATCGTTCTTTTATGGTATTTAATAAACATCAGTAATTTAAATATTTTTATATGTACTTATTTAAATCGAAATTACGAATAGTTGTAATGGATATACGTATCTTTAAATTTGGCGCGTCCTCAGTAAGCTGATCTTTTCTCTCACAATATGTGTAATTTTTAAATTACAAAACAAGAGAAAAAATTAGTATGTATATTTATTTCAATAAAAAAATATCAGATATTTGTTCAAATATTACAGAAATAAATTATTTATTTTTTCTAGTTTTCTGTGCAGATATGATTAGTTATCATAAATAAACATTAACTATTACTTATACTGTTTATATGTCTGAAAAATATAAACGCAATATTTTATGTATGAGAAAAGTTCAGCTAGAAGATCAGCTATCCATGTGCAACATTTAAAAAAAGCCATTGCATCATTTTCCTGTCACCATATACGTTTTAGGTATAGATACCTAATAACCTGATGGAAGTCCAACCATTTTTATTTATATTTAACAACGCATATATTTTTCGGCTATACATTTTTTAAAATTTGTATACTAGACTACCATTACATGACTACTTTCTTATTACTTGTTTCGACACTGCTGCATAAGCTGCAAAATATTTAGAAACCGTTATTTTAAAACGTTTGAAAGACACCAACCAAATTATGTTACATCCATTATAAAACTAGGGGACGATAATTTGATGTTGTTATGCTCTGAAAGTAGACTATTAGAAACTTTTTTACAAGAAGATTTTTAGTCAATATACCAATTTTCTTGCGCTTTCGCTCGAGATTCATTTGAGATTCAAATTATTTTATGTTTTAATGGTAATTATCAAAAAGTGGATTTCGCATAATTTTTTCATTTCTTAACATAATTCAAATATATATTTTTTAAAATATTTATTATTTTAAATCATTGAATGTATATTATGTTAGATTTTTCCGATTCTATCGGTTTAGGAACTACTATAATTAGAACATTACGATTCTCACACATATACGCGAATTAAATTAAATTAAATGTATCTATTTCAAAGCAATTTGCTTATTATATCAATCGAAATAGTTCGTTGCGGATTGAAAAATTGTTTTTGTAGAATAATAAATTTTGCAAAACATTCCAGAAATAGACGCCCTCCACTTATATGTTAATTTATCTGCCGCATATAATAACTGAGAATGAAAAAGATATTCAATGCAATATGTAGTATGAAATACAATATTGCAAATACTGAAGCTTCAATCCTTAGCTAATTGAGTTTCAGTGATACTACTGCGTTGAATTCGCCGCTTCAAAGGATATTATTTGCAGTCGGTGTTCGGTTAAAATTTCAATAACATCAACAATGCTGTTACTTGCAAACCAGTTGAGTTAATTTAACTTGATAGAGATCTGTTTTGTATTTTTAAAAATTATACTGATTTTACGATTAAATTGAAGTAGCAACTAACATAGAACTTTAACTTATTGTTCTAAAATAATACCCAACATGAAATAAACTTGAGGTTTGACATATATGTATGACGTATGTCATAACCCAATATTAAATCTTTCATTAAATTATGTTCATTTTCAGATGAAATTGGAAATCTTCACAGTTCGTTGATTCGCGAAATTTTGTAATCTCCTATATGTAATATTATTTTTAACCCACCACCATTCAATGTTTGATACAAAATATCGATAATAATTAACGGCGACATATAAAATGTCAAATTGTTTTAAATTCAATTATCCTAATTGAGTTGACAGTTGGGTAGCATTAAGAGCCTAGAAGTACCTGCGACTTCCGTGTATCAAAAACTTTATGTATTTTGAAAAGGACTTCAAGATTACGCTAAGCCTTACTTGTGAATATTAACCTTATAATCATATACACACAACTTACACATATTAAGCCTAAGTTAACGCGTCTGGTTCTGAGAATAGAAGCTAAGAACTTACAACAAACATTGACTTATTTAAATATTTTTTTTTCAAAACCAAACGGAAAAGCCAAATTTTTTACCATAGAGTATAGAGTGGCTAGTCCGAGATTACGCTACCAGCTTTTTGAGAGTTTGTATGATCTTAGGTTTGGTTTACTCATAAAAATCTTAATATCAAGCCATTTTGTAATCAGAAACTTGATGAGGATAATAAAGATAAAGTTTCAAAGCACTTTGTCATACAAAACAGATGTTTTACAACTAAAGACAAAGTATCTTATCCAAACTTCGTTTGAAGTTTCAGGATTGTTTCCATTCATGGAAATAATGCTAAACATCTATTGTTCGAAGATTGCATAACTGTATATAACAGCTTAATTTATTGAATATATTGTAAGTATACATTACTATGTTTAATCTGTGAATTAGTGGCGACTGTCTCATTTAAATAATCATCTACAAAACTAGAAAATTAAAAACTTTCACGGAAGTAAAAATTCTGTTTCTTTAAAGTGTACTGCGCTTAAATAGACTTAATAGACACCTATTAATTGAAGCAAGATATTTTAATCATGGTATTTAAGTGATTTTCAAATCAACATTAAACTTTTATGCACCAAAAAAAAAAAATATATATATAAACAACTTTTCTAACAAAAATTCTCTAAGCAAGCTATTTCTTCGTTTGTGAAGCACTTGGCATAACATGAATATAAGGTCGGGGTCGCGTCGTCCTCACATTCCGGTACGTTTGAGGGGTCTCATTGACGAATAATGAGGCCCTCTTTATCTCAAACAATGCATCTTTATAGGAATTATTAATAATACCGCCTCGACTTGTACCTGACAGCTTGAAATAGAAAAACGTCAAGATTTTTATATGGTTGTTGCTCTCGCAAAAAAAAGATAAATTATAGATTTAGACGAAGATTGGAATATGTCTCCTAGGAATCTAGTTCTGCCCCAGTGAAGAGAACATTCTCACAATTATTAAATAAAAAAATAACAAATTTAGCTAAAAGAGTTACCTAATAAGGCTTTGCAAAGGGTTTAGAGAAACGACCGAAAGTATATGAATTGTAATATGTCTGTGCGGGTCTTAAATGTTAGGTTATTCTCCGAATATAAAACATATAAATGTATCGTAAATAAAAAATGAACGATACTCTCAAACCATTCAAACTGTGCATCAAAACTATATAAATACATTATATTTAGAAATTCAATGATGTATTAAATACGAATAACCATGGTAACCAATACCTGCCTACCTATTAGATAAATTTACAATAACATTATTTGCCACTGAACATCAAATACACCAATATTTACGAAATAAAGCGTCACCTTTCTTATGACATGATAATTACGTTATATGTTCCCCTTGTAAGAAAAATTTCCTCGCAGCCGGCGGCAGGTGTGCAAACAGCTGCTTCCACCGTAACTGTTATCGACAGCTTGTAAAGGAATTCTAAGCAGTGGAGCTAAGAATAGTCTTAGTCGGAAATTTGCATAATGCAAAAGATATCGTGTTGTTTCTTTCAGGTAAAAGATAAAAACAGGCTCTTCTTTTATTTTAGAATAATAGGAAAACGCGTGCATAGAATGTTCAATAATTTTAAAAGGTATATCTAGTTACTTAATAAGCAAGCCGTTAGATGTGATCTTTGTACGTCTACACAAACCAAATGATTGAGGAGGAAGTTAAAGATTTTTTACCTTTCATCAAAAAAGGCCTTAGTGGCATTTATATATTTATTTTTTGTACTAAGTTCTCTTTGCTTTGCTCTTTGCTTTCATAAACAACAGTTTATGAACACGCAGCGAATAGGTGTGTAGCAGTGTTAGCCTAGTTGTCAAGCTTGACTGTGCAGTAAGTAATTCTGCATTGTATGTACGCAATTAACACTCGAAGGGAAATAAATTAGAGCGAGGAAACCAAAACAAACGACAATTACAGTCAGCTATTATCTGATTTATTAAAAATTTTAAAGCAATTATAAGCCTACCGTCTGTTAGTTATATAAGGAAATGTTGAACTTAAATCATAAGTTTTCATACAAACATTGAGTCACCGCTATTATGCAGAGATCAAACAACAGACGATTATACAATATTAATAAGCTTCGTGCGTCAATTATAAATTCATTGGCTCGACTTTATTAATTCAATTAAGGCTTTGTATTAATGTATGTTTATATTACGGATTAATAAACTTTACTTAATCAAACACATGTCGTAAATGTTCACTGTATATGGATTAACCATAGACTCTTCTCTTGTTGAAGACGGCCATTTTTGTGTTACAATTTCCATTCTTAGTTATTGAAATACGTGTAAAGCTTGAGGATTTTAAACAAAAGAAGGATGTGACAATTAGAAATAACGTATGGAAACCTGTTTTTAATGATTCATAGTTTGTGAAGGGGAACGAAGCGTAATGTCCTTGGTGTAATACCATTGTCGTGTTTCTTTAATTATTGTATTAGCTCCCAGCATTATCTTTTAAAAAATGATTTAATTTGTTTAATAATTCATTGACCCCACAACACATTGGGCAAACACCTATCAATGTTTGTCGCTTGCGGACCTCCTAATGCGAAACAATTATTTTGCTGGGTGAATGACCCAGGTAAAGGATTCCAGTCTCCAGGCATTGCACGTCACCAAATAATGCTTCCACTTAATATATACAAAACCAGACAAATCGCTATGTTCCATGGAGAGCGCTAGCGAGCTGTACGTTTCGAGAAAAATCTACGTCTCCTCATAATTTAAATTGCAAACGGAACGACACATTTTCCCATAAAATCCTCTGGGTGATGATAGATATCTTCCTCAAACGTTTATTTACTTTGGATTTTGGTCATAATAATAATATGCAGAGATAATTTTGAAAATATATTTGGAACTCTTATAATTCTTATTATAGACTTGGATGTACGTTATGATATTAGTATAAGATATGATTTCATAAGTGCAGAATTTGAGATGCACTATTAGACGTAGAAGTGTATCGATATATCTACTATACTTATTACATATACACATATTACGTCATATTCAGTTTTACTCCACAAACAAAACGCGTGAACATTTTTTATTAGATTCGTTTCGCCATATTACATGATAAATTGAACTTAGATCGACCGTTAACGACTTTTAACCGATCTATGAAATGAGTCATTCAAACTAATATAGTTATTTTTTTAAAATAATATATAAAAACAATTCTTTTAAATAAGTAGTTGAACAAAAACCCATATATTATTAATACAAATATCGCTAGCATAAAATGGGATACCCTTCTAGGGTATATTATATTAAAACCAGACAACATTCTACAACTATTACCAGGTCTAACAGTACCCTGTCTGAACTAAATGTCTAATTGATTATCAATGCATTATCAGTTCCTGTCTCAGACAATTTTGAAAACCTGTTGCGAGGTCGTTCGCCTCACAAAAACCTAATGTTTTTGCAATGCAATTTTAATGTCATCGAAGATGGATTACCTAATTATTATGATTTGCGATGTTTGAATATTATGTGACAAAAGCGACATAATTGTCTATAGTACCTACTTAAATAAATACTTGCCCAGTTTAAACGATGTTTTCTAAATACACAACATAACAAGATCATTGATCTCAAGATCAAGGCATCTGAAATTTTGAAATTGTTTCCTACTCAGTATCATTTTTTATGTCAAGCAAAATTCGTACTTATTGTAAAAAGATCTGCAACGCAGGGCGGACTTGGCACTTGACATCCGATGACTCCTGAAGTTCTTTATAAATGTTGCAAAGATGTTGAAAATCCATAAGTCATTTCTTTTCAATGGTCTCAAATACTTACTATTTAAAAAGTACTTTATATTAAATATAAGTGAAAAAAAATCTTCATATAAATGATAAATAATTAAGTTTATAAAAGTAAAAGTTTATAAAAGTTTAGTAAAAACGTTATTTCGAATTCAGATTGTGATTTCTAATAATAACTCGTCTTTAGTATAACTTATCTTATATATAAAATTCTCGTGTCACAGTTTTCGTTCCCATACTCCTCCGAAACGGCTTGACCGATTCTCATGTAACCTTGTGAGCGTATTCAGCAGGTCTGAGAATCGGCTAACATCTATTTTTCATCCCCCTAATTTTTTTTATGATACAGCATACAAAAATACATTTTTTTTATTTATTAATATTTTTATTGAACTAAAAAAATGTTTGCTTCAAATCACATGTATGGCAAAACAACGTTTGCCGGGTCAGCTAGTGTTATATAATATACTCAGTCACTATGAAAGTGTATAGGATCCTAGCAACAAACGTACTACATGCTCGCGTCGGATGTTTATTTTACAGACAATTGCAAAATACCCATTAATATGACGTTCTGTTTCTTCGACATAACTTCGGTATGAATAAGTTCAAGTTAATTTGCTGTTTTTACAAAAATCTTAACAAATAACTACTTCATGTAAGTTATTAATTACTAAATTGATATAATTTGGTAACAAAATATACTCTCATTAGAGAATGAAATTATTACGATGAATTAAGCAAATAATTATATACCTATAACATATTTCTTTGTATGTAAATTTGTAACGTTTTTGTCATAACAAATACTTTACGATTTCATTATTAAATAACTTATCAACAAAGTATTTATTACTCTAAAATACCTAAGTGGTTAAAGCTCCTCCCAATGTCATAAAACTATCTATTTCTAGTACATTTACACGTTTACTTGTTTTTATAGTTGTATGAGAATTTCTATTATTATAATCGGAGCCAAAAAATACCTAAAGATTGATCTGCCTATACCTTCATCGCATATATATTTAACATTTTGGTACGGCTAAATATCTCAACATCTCATATTATTGTTGTCATCTCTCACGGTTTTACTTGGCGCGAAAGTAAGGTGAAATGATTCATATTTTCTTACACTTCCTATTGTTTGTTGTTTTGATCATAGACGTTTATTTCACTTCTGTGTTGTTTCTGGCAAATAAGCAATATTTCTCGTGTCTTCCACACTATTAGAGGAAGGTACGAGAGATACATATGATAGGGATAGATTACATAGATAGAGAAATACATATTATAACTATTCACACAAATAATAATTATCAGTTTATTTTATATTATTGATTAAATACAGAAAGAATCCTTTAGTCAGAGACACTCAGCAATAGTTCAGCTAGCAAGTTCAACCGAAAATAATTGAAAGTTAATAATGAGGGAATTTTGATTAGATTTGAAATGTAGTTTATTAAAAGGCGTTAAACACTCGTCATTTATAACCTTAACATCTTATATCTTTGCAAAGATACTGTGCATAAAATATGGTCGCTATCATGTAGAGTAAGAAACCGGAACGATACAAGGAAATTGAATTTTCTCACGCACTTTTAAAACAGTATAAATCACGTTATAAGCAATTATTAGATTCAACTGTTAGAAATATACGTTGTTCTATGCGATATGGATCTATCTTGAATTTGTATCCTCATAAATCTGACATGGATAGCGTTTTATTAGCATTTCGGTTCTAGGGAATAAGGTCGACCGGAGTTAATCAGTATTCCAATCCAAGTTCCAATAGATCTCTCAACTTTGACCCAACGGGCTTTTTTATCTAGTTCCTTACTACGCGAGAGTTTGCAGGGGGTAGCTTGTAAATACGGTTGAACTTGCTTGCCTTATCAATCAAGAATTGACTTATTTACAAACGTCTAGATAAAATAGACTTACTAACACTTTCCCTCTGATTTTTCAGACCATGTACTATGTACTAAAGACCATTCATTAGCTAGGCTTGACCTAGTCTGTATAAGTTTCTCTTAGATTCTATCAGCTGGGATGTAAGCAAATATGTCTATACAAATAAGGGTTTGTAACAGAAACATAAAAAATTAATAATAAAGAAATTAGTATAGTTAGATGATTCATTTCTTCAATAAACAGTATTGTGCTATTTTCTATGATTCATGCGATTGGAAGTAGTTCACTAACTTTACGCCTTTTCACACATATAATGCTAAGACCGTGCTAACGAACGTGCTAAGATTCATAAGCAGTTAAGATCAATATGAAAAATACAACAAGGACACGGAAAATGTAATATGAAAATAGTAGTGCTCTTATTAATGGAGGGGCAAAAATAAGGACGAATATTTTATGGCACAAATATACTACATAATATATTTAGAAAACATGTAGTAGCTGAACAAAACAGGCACTTATTTGCGCATCGATATTCGCTGTGACTGTCAATCCAAACCATAATGTTTAAATATCCAAACAATTCATGAGGACGTTATAAATAATATTTTATACTCGATATATGTGAATCAGTCAACGTTCTGTTTTGTATCAACTTTTATCCTGCTAATGATTCATCTGAATATTATAAGCGGTATTTTTAGTAACCATTAAAACTCGATTTGCCGCTCGCTCTTATAAAATACTAAATACGTTGTATTACAGTGCAGGTTAAATATTTTGTGTTATTTAATTTTTTTTTTACAATAAATGTTACTTTAAATTGAAAAAAAAGCTACTCTTTCTTTGAAGGAAATCAAGTTTTAATAACATACCAGGTATAACACGTCTATTCAGGCCTATACGTTAAATACCAAATTGGGAAGCAAATACTCTAAAGCTATTCTTGGCGTTTATATCCGTGGATTGTTTTAGCAAGTTATAGAAACTCATAAGAATGTCCAAGGACTTTTAATCATACGCATACTTCCCTTTGTCGCCATAACGAGATTAACTATTACATATTGGAACTGTCGTTATCTTTTGTATGCCTAAATCAGTTAAGCTAGCTTCCCAGGAAAAAACTACAGCGCATACAAATAAAACAAGTAAAAAAAAAAGTTTTATTTAATTTACTTTATTTTCCTAACTAAAATAGGTTAGGAAATCTCTCTGTTTGTTCAGCAGAGCGTTGTTGGGTATGTGAAGGAAAATATCGTGCGTAAACCGGCATGCCTCAGAACAGAACACGACGTAATGTGTCAGGTATAGAGGCCTTTTTTAAGAAATAAATGATCAAATATATAGTATAAATGTGAGGCCTAGGTCAGAGATTAAACTCTTCCTCTCTTTCCTTTGTATTCATCTCTTTTAATAATAATAAACATAATCTTATAGAAAGTGACGAAATACTTTAAAAGAGCAATTAGACTTTGATCTTTGAATAAGGGTTGAGAAACTGGTTATACTCTATTTGAAATACTCTTATGTCATATGGCGCAAAACAGCTTATAATCCTAATTTTACTGCTAAAACTCACAGGCATAGAAATTATTTCAAATAATTGGTTTTAGCAATTCATTTCCATTTTCTTAGTTTTCGTAGTTTAAATGGCTTTTCCTTTTTTCTGCTTTTTATGTGCAGGTAATACCTATTACCTGCCTTTACATCCGGTATATAAATAAAGGAACCCGTTCACTTTGTAAATGAATTTCCCATAATTTCGTCGCACACTTTAAAACGAAGATTTTTAATTAGTGACACAACATTAAATGATAGGCAATCTAGCTAGGCAATCGCTGACATTTTTAGAACGTTTAAAGAGGAATAAATTCGTTCCAGATCATTCAGCACATATTTCAGTGTACGCACCGGAAGCCCGCTCACATTTTTGCAAAATGATCCGACTGTATTGATACTAGCGAGATTAAGTCTATAGACCTCCCTAATACATCCTAAGATTAGCGCCTTCAACAAAAAGACGTTTATATGAAAGTCCAGTTTAATTGTACTTGAAGTTTAGAACGCGCTTCATTGAAGTTGTAATTTATGTATTACATAAATTATATTTATATATAGCGCATGATTCCGTATATAAGGAGAAAATACAACTGCGCAACATGTGACATTGCAGACATGTAACAGATGAGAATAATGGGATAGACTTGCTATTGTCGTTGTATATAAACGAGTTATAAGTATATCAATTTACGAAGTATATTGCGACTCACTTTGAATAAATAAGGAATTTAATACTTGAACATTTCCAGCGTGAAATGGGTATTTGTGTATATTTAATGTCTCGAAAAGAAATACTCTTTTTAACATCCACTTTCTAAAGATTCGATCAAGTGTATAAAACGTTCCCGATTGAATTATTTACAGATAAGTCGTATTTTATCTTCTATCCCACGTTCTGGGCGAATTGCATTTAGAATTGTCTTGCATGACATGTTGCAACGTCCAGCTATTGCGTTTGGCTAAACATTTTGTTAAAGGTCATGTGTGATGCTAAAGATTCGATTGTGTTTTTTAAATTAGTTTAGCAGATACGCGCGTGAGAATTCCTTTAGTTTCTGCGCGATATGATTTTGTCAAGCTCACGCAACTGTTGTTTATATTATTGACAAAAACACAAATATGTAAATAAATTGTAAATAGTTTTTTAGGTGCAATAGATTTTGTATATTGCATTCACATACACACACATACATACATCACATATATTTATTACGTCATTAGTTGTGTTAAGTGACCCTGATGTAAGCGGCTTTAAATATTTATATTAATCCTATTTTAAGGAAGTTTAAGGAGGTGTTTATATGGTAAATTGTAAGTTTTCCATAAATTGTAAATTGGAATGTTTCTATTTATGTAAAATAATGATTACTCAAAAGACTGAGCAAACTCAGTGTAATGAATTCTGCATAACTTTTTAAACCATGACTCATGTTTTAGGACTTCCCTAGAAACTAAAAATAAATAACATAGTCATTCAAGAACCGCGTATTTTATTAGCTGTACTTTGATAATGATGGTTTAATTGTAGCCACTTAAGTCATTGTTAAAACTAACAAGTGGTCATTCGTTGAGTCATAAATTTTATCTTATTTATTTTTGGCTCTCGCTTGAAAAAAGGTTAGAAATCGGCATATTATAATCGCCTAATACCATAAAATATAATAAAGGACTGAAAATTTTACTCTACTCCATGTAAAGTATATACCTAAGTACACAATTCGAGAACACTTTCATTAAATTATTATTTATCCATAATAAAATTATGCTTATGCGATTGTTTCATTGGGATAATATCTTTAAGTGGGGAAACTGTATAAGTGCACTTAAACTGATGTGGGAGTAGATAGAAATCTGTTCCTAAGCAATAATAGTTATGAAATGGCATTTTGTAAACGAAGACATTTTGTTTAATAAAATTATTGATAAGTATATATTTTCCAACGAGCCGTGATACAGATACCGCCAGGGTTCGAAAGAATTCGACTTGTTGAATATATTCCAGGGAAGATGATTTGGGAATGATTTTTTAATCGTATTAAAATAAACTTTATGGAATCAGCTGCATTAAATACTTTCTATTGAAATTACAAATAAAACATTTCCGTTTCCCCTTGCATCGTCTAAAAGATCTGTGTAAAACTGATCTTTCTCTGAATAAATGTATATTAATTATAATATCAGAGCGTGTAGTGTAGTAATTTTTCCAACATCCGCCAGTCTCGGATAAAAGGATTTAAATATAGACCAAGGAAACGATCGTTAAGTTTATTATCCTTACACGGTTATGCTGTTATGCGTCCGTGTACCTTATTAGATTATTTTATTTGTGAAACTTATATTGTCTTTGGTTTGTGCTGCTATGAGGCATTAAAAAAGAACTACAGAAATCGAGTCTTCGAGAATTCGAGACCACAATCCTAAGCACTCATTAATATATAAAAGTAAAAATTTACATATATTCGAGTTCTGAAATATTTCACTGCGAACGGAACGATGAATACCAATGCTAACACAACACTTAAGTTTAAAAAATCCAAAAAGTATCTCGAGGAATATACTATTCTTACATAAAATAAAATTTGGAAAATTAAAATTTTAAAACACTTTAAAACAGAGATTGATTAGTTTATAAATATATTATTAATACAATTTCATGTTGGTTTTTAGAATTTGTAAAACAACATCACGATGATGAAAATATATTTTATTTCAATACATTTGTGAAACGGATTCTTTTTGTTTATACTATTTTGTAAATTTTATGATATCACACCACCACCATGTGTTTATATTTGTTTTAATTTTTTTGTTTATTTTTATTACAGGAGCTGGTGATATAGCCGCTGAGTTTACTTTACCTCGAAGTTTTTTTAAGTTTTCTCCATGGTAGCCACTTGTAAGTTTTTTTTTATTTTTCTGTTATTTAATAACGTATAATTATTTTATTTTCACAACTTTATTGTGATTTATTTTTATTTTTTTAATGTTAATCTATATAGTAAGCGTTATATCGTCCGACATTTAATGATTTTTAAATCAACATTTGACCATTTATTTATATCGCGAATGTACTTAATTAATTACGAATAATTATTTTATTTAATAAGTCATTTTATTCATTATAATAAAAATAATATTCATTGATCAACCGTTCAGTCCTCAATATTGCATATATGCATATATAGAAAAAACACCTCAATATGTTATCTAGTCGCAATTTCTTGTACTGAGAAGTTTATTCATTAAAAAGAACGAGGGATCATCATTTACATAATACGACGGATTCCGAGTTAGGAAATTTGTGACGGCGCAAAATAATACAAGGACCAAAATCAATTTTATTTTATTTTCCGCTTGCTCGAATTCTTCATCACATATAATTTTCATGAATTTGTATGGATATAAATGTTTTTTGTGTTTATAGTTACGCATACAGGTATTTAATATATTATCTTACGAAAGAAATAATTCATAATCAAATGTTAAAACTCATCCAATACGGATAGGAAAAAATATGTATTTAATAACGGTTTTACCCATAAATGTTTAATATAAATTTTTTTTTTGTTTAATACGCCCAATTGAGATTATCTGTCCTAATTTTAATCTTGTTTACACTGACCGTGGGTATTGAGCTCAATTCGATATTTTATTTAAATAAGTAAAAATTAGGTGAGTCAACGCCTACCCTAGGCGTTGTCCTGGATTTGTTAGGCGGTCAAGGCGCAGGTGTGTCCTCTAAACATCCACATACAACATTTAATAAGAATTGATCGCTTACTGTGTATATCTTGTTATATATATATTATTTATAGTGTAATAGCTGTTACCTATAAGAAGATGTCTTTGAAATCGCGGCAGCGACAAAATGTAAAGGATATCTGGAACATCTAGTTACCTAGCAACGCTTCCGAGTGGACCAAGGCCAAATGAACTGCGTAGTTCAATATTGTTCAATTCAAGCGATGTTGAAATACATATATTGATGGAAATTACATTCAGGATTTGTATAATAATAAACGGTGATTCATGAAAAAGATCTTTATTAACTGAGTATCAATATACTAAAGAGAGAATGTTTAGTGAAAATGCGCTGAAGATATATAGCAAAAAATATGGTGTTCAATGTATTTTACTCCGTATATTCCTCAGGTCACCATCACAGACTGTGTGAAAGCAGCTTAAACTTTTCGGAAACCCTAACGTAATTAACTAAATTTCAGCTTAGAAATAAAAATTAGGAGAAATACTGCACCTTGTGGTTAATTTACACAGTTTTATATGAGTATTGAATAATAGCCCTATCCACTGCGCCAAAAGTGTAATGTAAGCATGCCTAATCCTTCAAAATTGGGTTCTTACAAGATCATAGTGTTGTTTACCTTCAAAATCCTGTTATAAGTTTCGTATCTTATATTACATATAAGGTGAAATTGCTTTTCATCCTACACGTAGGCTCCCATTAGATTTGAATTTACCTATAACGTATTAAATTTTCGCTACAATGATTTTATGAAATGGGTATTTAAAAGTCAAAGATTGTTAATATTCATAACTAATCTTATACTTTATGTAATTTCGTGGTTTTACCTTAAAAAGGACGAGTTCAACAACCCTTGCATCATAACTAATGTCTCTCCGTCAGCAGTGCATTTAAAAAAATTTGGATCCCTGAACCGCGGGCAACGGACCCACGAGAGCCCTCTGTTGGAGTGAGTGTCACCTTCTTACAAAAGAAAGAAGTGAATAGATTTTTTGTAATTAATATAATTGATAAGCCTGGCAGTTAGAGGACAATGTAGACGAATGATTTACTATTCATCCTTTCACGAAGAAGACGTAGAAAAGTTAACGTAATAGGATTTAAACGACAATTTGTAAAAAGAGCGTTAAAACTACACATATAGATATATAACGGCAATATTTACATAAAATAGATATAAAAAGGTAAATTACAATGTAACTTTCACATTTATAGATATATCAAATCATTGTGTATTTCATGTCTAAAATTTCTAATATTTGAGGGCATTGACCTTAATAATATTTCGAAGCGGCGGGAAAATGAAATAAACCCATTTTCATCCTCTAAGGGTCGCATTTGAATTTATTAAGGTTCTGATTAGTTGGATAAAGGATGAAATTTGGAAGATTTTGAGATTAAAGTTCTTAGTTATACTCCCGTCGTAACACTTGTGTTGACCAAGCTAATGTGTACACTTCAAATTCACAAATTCTCATTAATGCAAATGCATTCTGCATCGGTTAAATCATAGATACAAAATAAATATATTTTATTTCCTTATTTTCAACCATAACAACAATGCAGACAATGCATTTGTTGTGAATTATGTGAGTGTTAAATTTAACTGGCCATATTTTAAAAGACATAGTCCATATTTGTTACCATGGTTACCATTTTTCGTAACAAACACCATGGCGCTAGCCGTCTATTTTAAATAAGGCAGTACCAGGCATGGTTAAGTATTTTTAAACATAACATACAATTGGTCTTCGAATGAACTGAAGTAGACTTCATGAAGTAATTAGATGGTTCTTTTATAGCTCACCTTGCTAGTGGAAACAGTAACCTAGATTCAACAAATAAAAAATTCACTTTCAGTTTTTATGTCTTACGGTTCGTCTCACGGTGTGTGCTTCTAACTTTATGTCCCTGATAAAATATTTTGTAGTTTTATTTTGATTGCATACAAGAATTTATTCATGTAAGCTTCTCTAAAACAACCCTGGATTGAGGGTTTGAGAGCTTGAGGTCGGTGTTTTATTCCTGGTGAAACAATTCTTGTTTTCAATTCGTACACCTCACTAAAAAAAATATTATAATAGATATACTTGTACCTACACCTGATTTGTTACTTCAAATTTCAGTTTAATTATATTGCCTTTAGATCAAGAGGGTCATTCTAAAAATAAACAAAAGAAAGTAAACGCTTGACCACATACTCCAATGTGTTAATCTCTTTTCTTACGAGAAAATGGAAAAGTTGGGAAAGGCGAGCGGCTTGTTCCTAACTAACTTCTCAAAGTTAGCTAGCTACATTTTATCCTACTTTTTATACATTTTGTTAGACAATCACTTTTTATGTTGGCCCAATACTGTATAGAAATAAACAGAGAGTAGCGGTTTATGGTAACAAATCCTTATGTTATGTTTTTTATTTACTCTCAAGTCACTATAAATACGCAGTAGACGCAATGGTAACCAAGCTGGACTGGTGAGCAGATCCCGGGTTCCATTTTCGGTACGGTTAATATTGTGTCTGACATACTTTGGCTGTGGTCTGGGCGTTAAGTATATAAATGTAGTTACTAAAAGTATATATAGCTAAGTATATACTTATCAGTTATGTTAGCACCCATAGTACAAGGTATAAAAAGCGTACCCAAGCAAACCATGTTGTGCGAAATGGGTCCTAATTCTTTAAGAAAATAAATAAAGGTGACAAAACATTTATTCATAAGAAGTTCTTATTTATTCTTAAACACAATATATAAATTAATTACTCGATTAGGTAATAACTTCCTTGCTAGAACAAGTATTTGAAATTAGATATTTTAATTCTAGGAACATTGGAGATATATGTTAGCGAAGTACCCTGACACGGGACAGTTCATGAATCTTCCTTGTTATATGCTATCAATATTAATTTAATTCATTGGATAATCATAAATTAGGCACACTTAAACCCAGTTATGAGAAACCGTAGCTCATTTATTTATTACGTTATAAAATTTTAGCAACACGCATATTCATGAAATAATTTCAGTGTTTTGCAAAGTACTTTCGAATCGTTTTTAATTATATTATTTTATTATTCGCAAAAATAAATTATTAGAAAATAGCATTTTTCTATTAAAGAAAAGGGGTATTGGTTATTTATTACTATAATTTTTATTTAAACATCATTTTGGAAAGGTATAAATCCTACTTTTAATTTCTGTTATATTATAGATACTTTCCTCTGTATTTATAAAAATTGTCTTTATTAGCACAGTTTTAACTAAACTGTAATCACAGGATAAACCCAATTTGGCAGAAAGAGAAGAACGCATACTTTAGTGAAAAGAGTGCATATAGATTTTTGTGAAGAAGTTTTTGTGAATAAGATATATTTTTAAATTATGGTAAAATAGATGAGGTACATTTGTAACAGGATTTTAAGAACTCAACGACACTTGTACGAGTAGGGTAACCGACGGATCGATGGCTCGACTGTCACGCAATCCTCCGTACTTTATACTTTCATGTTTTACGAAATCGGGACAGTTTACACTATAATGGCTTTACAGGCTTATATATCTTTTTGTTTGATAGAAAATATTTCTAATGTTCTGCAGCTAGCATGCCTTGTAGCAAGTTTTATTATATCAGAGTAGATCCGACTATAATACATATTTATATATTTCATTTTATGATAAATAGTGCCACAGTATCTTGCGATAGTTAGAAGGTTGGTAAGTTTCCTCATAGTTTACAGATCCCTTCTCCCTGTTGCTAGTTGTTAGTTGTATACCCCTAAGTTATTAATTTTTATAGATCAAGAAATGACTTTGTGTAGAGCACGCGTATCAGACTCTCATGTCAAGATGACTCAGATTCAATGATCACAAGATTGTATACCTACATACACCTATTTAATACAGGACAGAGCATCGTCTGACCCTTTATATTGTCAATAAAACGGATAACTTCCTTTTTTATCAAAACTAGCATTTGGTATATTTTAAGATAAATATTTTTACCTGCTATTAAGTTTCAAATACTCACAAAATTTATTTATTTCTATATTCTACCATATAGGAGTACTATAACAGTTATAAGTTATAACTAATGTCATATAATTGCGTCATATATATAGACATCTGCTGGTATATGTCGTCCCTAAGTGATTAATTTTAGGCGTATAGATTGGCTAAAATATTATGTTAGGTAACGTTATATTTGTCAACTATTTACTTGATCGCTTTATACATTGAATTTATATTTGTGCAGCTGTAGTAATTGTGAATATAAGATCTATATAGGAAATTTTGTGGTACTACTTCTACTAGTAGAACATAATTTCAGTATTGAATATGACGATATAAAATTTAGGGTCAGTTCGTTCGTTCGTTTTACTGTAAATCCTTATTTCCCTATTAAAGCTGAGTTTGAAATAATTGGGATTTGAGTAACCTTTGGTTACTTAATTTTGATTAAAACTACGTTTCTTATCCTACATTTTTGACTAATCGAGTACATCACAGCATTTCAATTAAACGTATTTAAGGTAAAAACGCGCGACTGTTTAAAAGACAATACAGCGTTTTAATAAAGTAATAAAAAACTTTAACGGATTTCCGATAATTGAATCATCTAGATGAAAATAAGTCTGCAAATTTAATTAACATAGACTCCGGCTGATAAAATATTCAACAGGTTGACAAAACGTGCGGCTCAATTGTAAATGAATTAAATCGCTCAGCTTACCATCTCACTTGTTCACGATTGGATTATCCCTAATGTAAAAAAATACTATATGCCGCTAAAAATTTAATCAATATTTAAAAACCGTTAAAAAAAACCCTTTATGAACGGATTTAAGTTATGTATTTTTGCAAAATTTAAATATATTTTACATTATTTTTAAAGTTTTCCGACGTTTCGCGTGCTTTGCAGCCGGTCGACTACCGCGACCACGCACGCTTTAAATGTGTAACAGTTATGTTAATAAAAGACAATATCAATTTTAACCTATTACATCGTATTCAGAATTGATTTTGTGTTAGTGCAAATACAATTCTGTTTGCTTTAATTATGAGACTTTATTTTAATGATCATCGAATCGTGGGGCATTATAATTTAAAGAACATACCGATGCAGAGTTATTTCGCAAGTACAGAGTCAACGAGGCGCGGCAACAATTTCAAAATATACACTTCGCGTGTGTATACACGTATAAAATGCAATTTTTCTGCATTAAGTGTGACAGCTCGGAAATGAAATGCGTGGTGGAATTATTGCGAAGCGCCCTCGGTGCTATTTTTAACCAACATGGCAACAGTGTACAACAACTCTTAATGTTTGAAACTTATGGTGTATTCCGCTGAATTTTATTATGTATGTATGTTGTTTATTATGTACGATGGGTGTTTGCGTTTGTTTGTATGAAATCTCGTTTAAATCCAATTTACAACTTAAATATTTTGTTCAAATTCCGCTTTTTATGTTTAGTTGAAAATATTTTTACTCTAGATTTGACTTTTATGTGTTCTATCATCTTAAAGAAGAGTTGCGGTGTTTTTATCTTCTGCCTTACCCAATCTTTCCTGCATTGTTAGAATTATACACTTATACTATACCTTCGTATAATATGCATCGCGATTTTATCATAGACCGTCCATTATTGAAGGCGGACCCGGAAATTACACCCGGGGCGGTAACCCCGCATAATAACCATAGATTGTAAAACACCGGAAAAACTTTTTATGTGTTGCAAAGTCATGCTGCAGTTATGCCTTGGTTAGTAAAGTAAGTCCCGAATTCGGTATACTATATTGTATAGAGACGAAGTCTTGAGAGTTCAAATCATAAAATTATAAAAGTTTGTATAATTAATTATATAAGTTGTATCTATGAAATGCAACAATGAGACTGACATTATATTTAAACAGGTTCTCAAATTCTCGTAACATAAGCTATACGAATCGTAAAATGTAATGAGCTGTAGGTAGGCGGTTTAGATCCTTTATGAGTTAGCACGGCTGTTCCGTACTTAGAAAGTTAAGGCCAATGTGTCGATAGCCTTGGAAGTTGAAATTGCTAATTAACTATAACTAGGCTACATACGCTCAGATCACGGCTTCAAAAAGCAACTTCGAGAAGGCTCTTAATTATGTTTCATACATTTTAGCGAATTGTGCAAATGATACTGCTGAAGACTGCTTTGATTTTGTAATATTCTATTCTATAGTTATATAATTGAGTTCATATTAGATTTATATTCAATGTAAACAAATAAAAGCATGGCATTTGCTTACAATTAATTTTTCTTCATTACTTTAAATCTATTTAGCAATATGAAATACTGAAAGGAAAATACAAAAGCTTTTCTCGAGAAAAGTGTGTATCGCAAGTGAGAGGCACCTTTTTCTTTTGTTAAATTTGAAAAGGTAAGGATTATTTTCGAATGACCTCCACACGTAACTCACTTACGTAATACTGATCTCTTATCAGAATTAGTTATGTTATTTTTATTTATTTTATGGACAAAACGGGCGTTTTAAATATGATATTTTGATAAACATTAAGGTAATGCTGTACTATAAAGTAAAAGAAAATGTTTTAAACACGCAAACTTATGTAATAGAAAAACGTGATAAGAACAAAGCTTTTTTTTGCTTTATGATAGTAGTTACTACATACACTCAGACTTTGAAAACATTAAAAAAAGTTTCTCATTATGAAATTATAAATGTATCACGATGAAAATAAAAAGATCTAATTTCTATACGTAAAGTCAAGAGTTGCAATTATTCGAAGTATCTTGGAAGGCTGAATTCAATTAGCTCCGTCAACCCGTATCATAAAACGCCTAGCATTCGTTGAATTGACAGTAATATCCGATAACTTTGTTCAGCCGACTAAAGCCCTTCCAAGTTCTTGACATTGACGTCTCTACGCCTTCCAAGGGCGTTTTGGCACGCGATAGAGTAATTTTCTACTATCACCGGCCTGTATGCGGAACTTGGTAGATGGGTCAACCAGGGTAGGGCGTGTTATTTGGCTGTTTATCATAATATAGGTATACTATTATGCATTAAGCCACTATCGTTAAAGCTTTCCTGGTTTTTATGTTGAGTATATATACTTGGGCAGGGCCCTTTAATACAAAAAAATAATTTATAATCACAGTTTAAATTTTAACCTGTGAAACCGTTATAAGCTTCGAAGACTTTAAAGCTGGCGATCGTAGTCAGGCAGAACGTAAAGCATCACTTATTCAGATCTAATTATATTCAGCTGCTATCTGTAAGTTCCTGTTAAAGTGAATCATCGTTTAAACATTGGCCATTTGTTTTACAATTAACATCAATTGTCATAATTAAACGATATTTAGGTAATTTTAATTGTCGTTTTTGACCTTTATTGAGGTTGTTCATCAAAACATAGAATAAAATATAGAGCTTAAAATATTTAGTTATATTACTTATCAATAGCGAATAATAACTGTAATAAATATATAATCTTAAAGCCCTTTACATTCAAAAGACAAAAATCAGTTAAGGCCTCAACCTAATAAACTACAACATTGGTTTGCATGTGACTTCCTTGCCATTTCAGCTATGGAGGGCGGCGCGTGGTGCGCCCGCGACATATCACTGCGCGCACAGAAGAAGTTTCTATCGCGCGTTGGTGGCGCCGCCAGCGCACGCTCTCTTGTACTTGACGAGCACGCGGCTAAACTTCTTGATCAGGTATAGCACCCTACCCTAAAAACAGTATTGCTATTATAATTAATTAATAGAATCCACAACCACTCGACGTACGTTTCGCCCCGACACCGGAGCATCCTCAGGAAGTTGCCTTTTCGAACAGCGCTCGATGAGTCTCTCACATACGTCGAGTGGTTGTGGGTTTTTTCGCGGAGTATGGTGTTGTGTTAGTGTTGCTATTTCTCACAATAGATCTTAAAGCGTCGCATCAAATTTATTTAATAGGTTAACAGTTCATATGTAGCTACATGCTCTATTATTGGTGTAATAATTCTATTTTGTGTCACATTGATTTTCAGTTTTTAACCGTCCTCCGCGAGAGAGTTGAGAAGCGAGAGGCTGAAAAGTTGGTGAAGCACGTGATCAAGGCTGCCGTGAAATTGGGTGTGCTACGTCGTCATGGACAGTTGTCGCCGGCCGATGATCGCGCTTTGGATGCATTCAGATCGAAGTTCCACGTATGTAATTTATAACTTAAAAATTATTATTTATTTATTTTATGCCATTACAGGGACCGGCCCCAAATGCGACGATATCTAACTTAATTCTACTTAATCTAAATTAACCTAATGTATGTTGATGTGATAAAACTTTACATTACATTTTTTTATGAAACTTATCCTTAAAATTAACTAGCTGAATTTCAATCATTGTAAGACTGCTTAATTCTACAATGTAATATTATCTAAGTTTATAAAATATATTATGGTTTTTGATTATTCACCCAACGCACATGTTACAAATCAGCTTTTTCGTGAACATAGTTTAGAGTACGAATGGTTCTCACCATTAGAGATTTAGCAAGCAGGTTCGTGCGTGCCTTAGGTATTTAAAATTATGTATTATTACGTATAAAAAAATGAATGCTATAAAAAAATAACGAATTGACCCGGATTATGGAATTTTCTAAGCTATATTATAATTTATAAACTTCAGTAAAATTTCTAAGCTATACAATTGATTTTTTTCAGACGGTGTTAATGGCTGTTGTGTCATTTTCGGAGGTAGAGTTTTCCTACGACCGAGGCTTTCTACAAGACGCTCTCCGTGACTCCCACCAGTCTCTCAAGTAAGTTGAACAGGAGCAGATTTAATTATATTTTATGTATACTTCTATATGTAAATTATAATATTTAGGATAATTTTGCATACTCAGTTCTTAAATTATCTTTTTCAGATCAGTAGTGGAGCGTCACTTGTCAGACAAGTCAGTATCACGCTTGGCGGGAATCTTCGCGCTCGCCTCCCGCGAGGATCTCTTGGACTCTCTCTTCGCTGGTCAAATTGATGAAGGGGTGCTCAAACTGACCAGAATGCTTCGTAAAGAGCTTGATAAAGGTTGGCTTTAAGCTTTTTCGACTGAAACCCTGTGCCGTCCTTTGGGTATCGTGGCTTCGAAAGCTCAATGGAAATGTACAAGTAGCATTATGCGGGGATGCTCCTCCAGACTTCGTTTGCGAATTGAATGGGATAGACTTTGACAATTTCAGTGATCGAGAATAAAGAAGTAATGGTCAAAAAACGCTTCGTTTGCTGAAGATGAAGTTCTGATATGTCAGAAAAACAAGTGCGTATAGATTATTAGAACGAGGGCTCTAACGTATTTTCTTGTGTAAAAATTTAAATTTAGAACATTTCGATTCGATTGATCATCTTCTAAATTCAAACTTTGATAATCCTAGAATAATAATCTATACGCGTTTGGAACAATAACAATAATATCACTATGGTCTATCCTCTATTCCATAGAGTATATATAAAAAGGAGGAGGTTAATATTGTATGAAAAGAGAAAACATATCTCTATTTACTCTTAGTAACTAATTGGTATTGCCAGGCACGTGTTTGATCACGTAGTTTTTAATCGCACTTGCAAAAATGTTTTTGTTAGTTGGTCATGACATACTTTTAATATTTTTAATTGTAAATTCTGAATTCACTATTTTTATTTGCCAATTCTGAATTTAGTAATAATTGTGATAACAACTTTTAATTTAATTATATATTATTAATATTATTTACTTCTATATTGTATTTTTCGCTGACAAATAAAAACAATTCCCGAGTATTGCATAGATTCAAAATTTCAAAATAGTCGCCAGCTCTCTATCACTCGATGGATTTATCGAATACTCAGTATATTTAAGTGTTATTTAATTACTAGCCGTGATAAGTTTTTAATTCGATTTTTATTAATTTTAATGACGAAATAAAAATCTCATTTTATTATGTACTTGCCCATTGATGACTGTACGTAGTTAGGATATACATTTAAAAAATGTGTAAAATTTAATGAATTATTATACGCTCTATATAGCTTTTTTGTAATACTGCATTTTAATGATTTCAAGATATAAATGAAACTTGATTTGACGATAAGAAAATTTGGTAATATATTTTTTAATAAATAAAATATTTTTTTTAAATAATGCAGCATTAGTCATCTTGCCTACATATGATTTCTGCAATATTGCCAAGGCCTCAATACCTCTACAGTCTGCGTAATTATTTTTACGAGTTGCCTTATTTGTTAATTTATTTTATAAAATAAGTGATGTAAATATAAATGTTAGTGTTTTGAAAGTATCATGACAATATGTAATATAATTTAAGGGATGTACCGAAACATTTTGAACTAATCCGGTATTTGGTATTGATAGCACTTCAAGTTTTATAAACATTTTAAAATTTAGACACACATTTTCCTACAATACATTATTTTTGGACCTTAACCTTCTTATATCGAATATGGATTAAATGAAATAGCAGCACGCGATATAGTTGGTAAAGTTTTTGATTCGTTGTGAAATAACTATTGTTTCAGTTATCAAAACTTGGTGACATAATATTATTTCGCGAGTCAAATCTGCAATATTTTTTTAAAAGAGTCACAAAAATGCTTTCCTTTTAAGCATGATGAGGTTGACTTTTCGCGTCACAATTGTGCTAGAAGTCGACAATTCCTTATAATGTAGTTTCAGTTTAGCCAAAACGATGATGTCATACGAATGAATCGATTATGTATACAATAATGAAGTCTACTACATGAATTCTATTCAAACAGCTCTATTTTCAGTTAGTAACTTACGTCTCACTACCAGCGTATCGTTTTCAATGTACGTCTGTAGAATGCAAAATTATAAAGTCCAGTGACTACTTAGTATTTTCATACAGTGCTTCTGAGAGTAATATATATTCCTACCAACAAAATATTAAAAAAATAGTAATAATGTAGTAAATAGTTGGGAATTATCGAAACAATCTTCGGACCAACATTTTATAAACATATCTGGTTTATGATCCATATCTTGTAGCAATAATATAAGTATTGTAAACACTACACAAAACTTGCCACTTTAAAAAAATTATATATGAAAAATCCTCAATCTTTACACAGACTACTATCTTATATATAATAATATTATTTAAATAATTGATAACGTCGCATTGAATTCGTCGTATTTTTCTTTAACGATTGCTGCGATTTAACGAGTGTTCTAGAAATTGTATTGATATGAAGCAGTGTGAAAAATACGTTAACAAATTAAATTAGCAAGAAGATTGGGAATACGAAGCTCACGTTTTATCAGACTCGTATGTACGAGTACATTAGGGTACATACAGTATGTCCGTTGTAGATGTTTAAATGTGAAACGCTTCGTATATCATAACTGTGTGCGAAATATGCGATTAAGTTGTTTGAAATATCTTAATATAAGTGTTACTATAAAACTCTTTGTACAATTGTTAGTTGGATGTTTAGTGGCTTGATTGAGTTATGGCTAGAATATATCAAAGATACGTCCTAAACGTTAGAACGACAATATAGTGAAGAGTTTTGCATTTAAAAATGAAGTTAACACTTTAAATTTGTAAAATGTTACTTTTAAGTGGAAGACCTTATACACAAACTCGCGCCATACAAAAAAATCACCTTCAATAGTTTCATCTGAACTTACATATATTACCAATCGCACTACAAAAATGATGATTATCAGCGATGAACGCTGACTGTCGCATATTTCTTCGTGATTGTATTGGCTATAACAGCCACTACCCATAATAAGTATGCTTTATGTTTGAGCATACGTTTTGCCGTTCGACTTTTGGCGCGCTATGCAAAGTCCATGCGTATAGGTATTTAAATGAATTATCATATAACACGAAAGTGTTACGAAAGGGTTGCCACTGGTTATTTTATTTACAATGAATAATGATGTATTCAATTTGTGTGTTGATTTGGTTTATTATGAGAAAGTGTTGCCGTAAAATTGTAATTGTAGGCAAACTGCTGTTATGTTTTTATACTTAGTTTTATAATATAGCAATAATTTAAAAATTAAATATGTTCGATATATATAATTTTAAAATATTATTTTTTGAATCTCATTCAGAAAGACAAAATTTATAATCTGATTATGATTGTATGTAAACAGCTACCAAAATGCCATAATAAACTTAAAAAAGAGATAGAATAGAAAATAATAGTTGTACTCTTTAAAGAATTCATAAGAAGAGAAGATTTCGAAGATTCTTTATCCCAAATATTTTTTATATATTACAAACCTAAATAATGTATCCCAAATAGATATTTGTTTTTTAATGTCACGGTATAGTGGTTTTAGCCTAATCCATACATATTTTGTTAGACAGATCAATGATGTTCGATCTCAGTGTAATTTTAGTTAACTCGGACCTAATAAATAAGATATATACTGTATGTAAGGTTTGATATCAAATATACACTTGATAAATATTTGAGTTTAATTTTATACAATTACCTTTCTCTAGATTAATAAGATTTAAAATGCTTACCAAGGTTGAAAGCAATGATGACCACAGAGCAGATGAGACATTAAAACAATATTATTGCAATATTTTCAGTCGTTTTATCTTTTAACAAGTTTTACTTACGCATTTATGATACATATAAAAATTGATTACTTAATAAAAATTAGAACAATAACGATAGTTACGCGGATAGTTATCAGGACATGCAATAGTCAAGAAGTGTTTGTAAAGACGAAGTTTAAAAGAAGAGAGAGAGGGAGCTTGTCGTATTGCATCAGGTAAAGAATTCCAGAGCTTTACTGCTGAGACATTGAAGGATTAAAAAAAAAATTACAATTATGTGGGGGGATTTCCAAAATACATTTTATTAAGTTCAACTAATATATTAAGAACATACTGTAAGGTATTTAATTTATAATTTATCTGTTTCCGTCGCTGCTGTGTGAAATGATATAAGCCGTTTATCAAAACGCAAATGGCGACATCTAATGACAGGATTGAGTAAGTGGTACGATTCAATAGATGGCGCTATGTTAAACGTTTCATATAAACTACAAACAATTTAATAGCATAACCACCACATGCTGAGACTAAAGTATAGGTCAAATTTATTTTTTAGTAACCGAAATACATTGAATTTTATTTTTCAATATTTGGTGTTAGCATAACGTGTTCCTTAGATGGAAGTATAAATTAAATTCATATTGTACTTAATATTTTATTAAATTATTTCTGCTTTTTAATTATTCGTGCTTCTTTGTTCCAAACTCTAAGTAAACTATAAATATATTTGTTGAACACAGGCTAACCAAAAATATTGTGCATCGATTTGTGCTAATTAAAATTGAAACTAAATGAATGTCTTCGTTTGTACATAATTACATTGTAATAAGGGGTACCGGTAGTAAAAATCAGTCATGCAGGTCGCCATGTTTATTTACAAATGTCCATAATTGGTGTCCATGTCTGATGTTGCCCTACCGTTCCCCTTAATTTACAACAATGTAATGTGACAAAAACCGTTACCACAGCAATGCGTGGCCAGGTGAGCTTAGTTCGCTTGAAAAAATATTTTTTAAAATATGATGTTTAAGTTTTTGCAGTAGAAATAGACAGTTAAAACCATTAAACCATTTGAATTTCCATCAAACTCGAGATAGAGGTTGATCTTGTCGGAGGAGTCCATTTTATTTTTTATACATACGACTTCACCCGACGTCTTCTCCTTTTAAAAAATGTATATTATTCATGATGCTCAATTGATAAGCTCTCTAGAATTGCTAATTCTGTATCCGCTCGGATAAATCGGTCCAGTATACTTCAAAGATTAATAGATGTATCTTTTGCTATATTATAATATCTCAGGTTGTGTCTTGTCATTAGGTAATTACTAATTATGTAATTACTAATAATGCATCAAAAATACTTTGATGATAAAATCGCTTTGCACATGATTGCTGACAATACCGTTAAGGGTTGTAACTAAAACGAACAATTATTGTGAAAGCACCAGTCAATAATTTATTCACTAAAACTCCTTATTATACAAAAACTGATACCGGACTGCTGGCCTCTTAAACCTTAGGTCTTATCAAAAATTAAAACACCTGTATTGGGAAAATATTTGTGATTAACAATTTAAAAGTCATAAATAAATACATAACATAGAAGGGCGAAAGTAGTTATAGTAATAAATCATAGGAACTTTGTAAATAACCTACAATAACAAAAGCCCAGTTCGATAATTGCGCCTACGCTACACCATAACACCTATATAAAATAAAGAAACAACTTTTAAAGTTCATAAAATATATGATAGATCCTAAGGCTCACATTTTCCTGAATTGTGATTTGCCATAAGATTAAGAATATTCAAAAAAATCCAAAAAAAGAAACCAATTTCTTTATATATTATTTTATCGTAATATCTTGGCATATCGTATTTTCAAAACAAATTCGTGATTACATCTAACACTTTACGAAATACAACAAAAAATTATTTCTATAAAACATTTATTACTACGATTACAATGAAATTATCGAGATCGAGACGACTAATTATATACAATTGGAATGTATCAGTATGGAGTAGATTATATATACAAATATTTATTTAACAAATAAAATGAATACTTTCCAAAAATAACTAGACATGAACTTAGAAATAATGACAAAATTAATATTAAGAACAATTACATAAAGCAAAAAATACGTTAAATTAATATGAAAGCGTCGTAGCAATGTTTTACGCAATTTTACCTCCACATTTGAAATAAAATAGTTTTAAAATAGAAGTTTTACTAATCCTATAAAACACAATTTAAAAAATACTCAAAATTGTTTTGACAACAAAACTTTTGCTAAACTGATAAAAGAAATCTTGTTTAAGCCAAAATAAATAACCTAGTGACTAGTCAAATAACCGACATTTTTCACGGATTAAAATATTATCTAATTTATTGTGGGTAAATGGAGAATCGGTATTAAGGTACAGTTATATTAGCTTATGTATATATTAATATGAATCATCTATAATCTAGCAAGTCTATGCAAATTTTGTTGAGTGTCTTTAAGTATTTAAACAACACTTTTAAAACTGAAAATATGAGACGAAAACTTTTTAAGTCATATATTCCTGGCGCGCTAACATGAAACATAACACAGTTAATCAAAATCATATATAAATCGTAAAATATTCTCAACATAAATGTTATTGTACTCAACAATGTTGGCAAAGACCATTCAGGATGAGCTACTGTGGTCAGGGGCAAAGCGATCTATTGTGAATTGCTAAACATTAAGGTACGCGTGACCAAAAACTTACGAGTTACTTATTCTAACATTAATATCTCTATAAGTATAAAATAGACTTTTCTATTATTTTTATAATTTAGTTGAGTATTACTATATATTAAGATGAAAACAGAAGAGTGGATAATAGGGAACGAAAAAATAACAACAAAATTTGCAGCACATATTTTTCAGAGCGTTTTCTTGTGGGCATGAGATGTGCGCTTAAACTAACCTAAAACTTGATTATGGTTATAATTGAAATAATGATTCGATAATTGATTTTCAACTATATTTTTGTCTCATCGTTGCAATAATAATAAGTTTTTGGCCGAATTAGTATTATCTAAGTTATAGTTTCGTATAAACATCAATTTCTAAAAAATACATTTTTATTGAGAACAAAATAGAGAAAATGTAAGCTTTTGAAAAGCTGATGATAGGTAATAACTATTTACAAGGCTTTAAAGTGAGTTTTAATAATCAAATTAATCGCACGAAAAGTAGCGTTTTGTTAAAACTATGATAAACTTTTTTAATATCCTTAAGGGCTAAAGCACTTATACAAAACATACCTTTTATAAATATATATATTATATATATCGAAGATAGAAAAGACATATAAATACTGTTAAAGATTAACGGTATTTATGTTTCTTAATGTTAGATTTGTACATCCTATTTCCTTTCATATGTCAGCCAATGATAAATTAGTGTAATTATCATTGGAAGTTATTTAATCAGAATATGCCCTATTGAAGGACTAATTCTACAAAATAGTATTTATATGAATTACATTAATCAAATGTTTTATAGAAACGTAACTTATGAAATCGGTTTAAGTACTTTAACCCTTGAAGAAAGCAATTATTCACATTTTCGTTTAATTACGAAGAGGGGACAGTTTCACACAGCGTGGTTTCAAATTGCGTTTAAATAAAACAATTGCATACTGAAGTATTTTTTATCTATGCCCGTCTTTTACTCCTTCAGCTTGTGCCAATCAGCGATCTGTCGCCGAGGTGCGGCCTGTACTTCGCGCCAGTGGTGTCGAGCACTACCCGTCCCGTTAGCTCCAAGTTCTACACGACCGATCACCTGTTAAACATTTTTTTTATTATATACTGTGATAACTTCATTGAAGCTACGTAGATATGAGAGAGTAAATCTATATTTTAGTAAAAAAATATATCATAAACACAGACAAAATGGGCGTTTATACGAGATCGGTTTTTATAGACATATTATTATGTAGTATGTTAAAAGTGTTCAGTCTGTGTCGTAATTAGTGCAAAATGATTCAAATAAACTTAAAAACTATTAAAATATACCAATTTTTAAATGATTCCCATTTTAGTCCCTGACTATGTAGTTAAAGCTTATATAATTATGGACTTAAGTAATATTTTGATTCACTACACAAAAAAGTTATTTGTAGTTACAACCAATTAAAAGTCCATCTTCAATTAACCTTACATATTATATTTTAGTATATTTACCTCGTTCTTAGTGACCCGGTCCCAATCCAACACAAGCAGTTCCAGCGAGACGTGGTCCAGTGTAGCGTTTGGTGCAGCGGGCACTTCGAAAACGAATGACTCATTGAACACGGGGTTCAAGGTTCGCTTCTTCACGTGTGTCTTCTTCTTCGCGATGCGTTGACCGTTATATAGCAGGTACATTTTGACGTATCTGGAAAATTTTATAAATCATTGGCTTTATTGGCATATGGCTTTATTTTAATCAATCATGTACTGTACTTTATATAAACTATGAAAATATTAATCATATAAATATATTATTTTGTTAGTTTTGAATAAATATCGCTCACTCAAACAACGCAGAGGTGCCATCCCCTGTGTATGTGGACAAAAACAGAACAGTAATTTCGTGATATAACTTACGGATCAGCGAGCCCAGTGACATCCATCTTAGGCAGGTTTCGTGCCTTCAGCAGTACAACAGTCAGTCTTGCGGCAGCCGGCTGCCAGCACAGGGATACCAATACTTCGCCACGACCCACGCTTCGCATCTGATTTAGTAATTAAAGATATGTTAAAGTCAAAATATATCAATGGCTTTATGAAGCTCTAATGGTCTGCCACTGTGTATTTGCCACAGTACACAACTCTAACGTTTTATAATCCATGGAAAAATATTATATTTCACTTATTATTCATTTATTCAACATATCACTCTTATTTCACGACGAGGAATGGGGATACAGTTACTTAGTTTGGCACAAATAATCATTATGAAACCACAAGGTTATGAATGGGCTTCACGTTTTATTTATTTAGAGATAAGATTTACTTATTACAAGGGCTGTAATAGTTTACCTTAAGACTGCGCGGCTGTATCTCCCTGCATAGCGCCATTGCTTCACCACTCTGCAATTGAAGGTTGGAAAGCGGAGAGACCACCTCGCCTATTATCTCGTCACGGGAATATCTGTAATACAAGAAATAATTATTTATTTATGGTTCAAAAAGTCACATTTACTTTAGTGAATTTCCACAAATATATATAAGTATGCCCCCAATATCCCCATAAAATTATTTCAAACTATTCTATTAAATACATGTGCAATTCATAATGTTTGTACCTGTCAAAGCTAAGAACAACAAAGTGCAAAGTGATGCCCGTGAGCTGATGCGGAGCAATGCCATAGAATGTGAAGTCCTCGTCGTACACTGGGCAACGGGTTTTGCGGACCACTCTGAAAACCAATAATATCTTTATGTATAAATATTCCTTTTGAAAATGTAATATCCATGTTTTATATGTTTAAATGGCTCACCTAGTTTTGACCTTGTGCTGTTTGTCGGGAAGGAGTTGTAGTTTCACATAGGGGTCAGGACCAGCTGGCTCACGACCTGGCAAATTTTGGCAAGATACAACTGACACCACCAAAGCACTTTTGACGTTCTCATACCTGAAACAAGCATTATTTACTAGAAAAAAAACAGATCAACAATCTAATAAGATATTTGGATTTTGTCTGTAATAACAGCTAATAGACATGATGCTTATCTTAATATTATAAAATATAAATCACCCTATAAAATGGATAAATAATAGATTGAGTTAAACGCTATCGTCGGACTAGTATCGTAAATGGCCATAAAGAGTATTAATGACCTACAGGAAGGTCTGTCGTAAACCGTGTTACGACCTCGACTTTGAACGTAATGATGATCGCGAAGACGTAAATAATTCTTTCATCTAACAGCTCACTGATATAAATGGACAAATAATTGAAAGCGAGGTCTTCTTTGTAGTGACAATAGAACAGAAAATACAAACTGAATGTGTTCAGATTATATACTTCATTAGTTAAATCTTATGAATATAAATTCATAAGTCTGAATGTGAATTATTAATATTTGGCAACGCGAATGTTAGAAATATCCACTGAAACGTCTCTCGTTTATAAAACTTGGAAGCACATTTACACAAGCAAAGATGCCACATAATTATGTATATAACTTATCAAAACATTATTCATTGGCTTAAAATTTGACTGAAGCACTGCAAGAGTGGTTAAATTTCTTGCATAAAGTAAAAGCGCAAGCAAAATAACCGATTTTCCATCCATCTATTCTAAAAGGTTAACGTAGAAAATTTTCTCAGTTCAGCAAAAATCAATTAACAATCTAATTCTAATTTTGATACGTCTACCTACACGTGTAGCAATTGGGGCGTGGGGTGGTAATTTATTGATTTTCCGTTAGCTCGATGTATTTTAATAGATACTGGAAGGCTTTGTTTTAATTGCATTTTAATACTATCTTGTAGGGTTTTTAAATATGTTCAAGTTAATGAATTGCATTCTCAATTCTGGTAGTTCATTTGATTACGAGAAAGCATCAAAGGATTTTTTTAATAATAAAAAGTTGGACCCAGGTGTCTCAGTTTCAAATATTTAAGATTTAAATATTTTAACCTTTACTTTAATCGGAAATTTAAAAAATATTCACATTTTACAATATTCATTATTATGTAAAACTTTTTTTACTCCAAATTGGTTCATATACATATTTATCAGTTATAATTCATATACATTTATCACGTACAGATTCGTTCTAGCACAATCGTTGAGCCATAATTAATAACTACAGCTAAATTTGTAATATAAATGTAGTGTTTCCTAGATCTCCAAACTCCCTCACCCTTAGTCTATTAATTATAGTACATACCAAAGCTTAAAGTGCAAATCGCCGAGTTTTCCATCGTTGGTTTCAGGTTCTAGAGGTTTAACTTTCTCTGTTGCGTGGACATCAGCCAGTTCCTTGCTGAGGGGCGTCGGCTCATTGGGAGCTGTCGGAGTGTGAGGGGTTGTAGCTACTGACGGCTGTGGAAAAATTCATCTTTTAAAACGCAGTTATAAGGAAGAATATCAAAGTGGTGTTTTTGAAATCGATTCTAGAAAGGAAATTATTGTATCATTAAAATATTTCTGAATCCCATTAATACAGAACTATAACTTTTTGTGCTTCATTATAACGCCGGTTTTTGAATTTATTGTATACTAGATACACCCACTTATAATCAGTGCATAGAAGATGGCTTAAGTGGCATGAATGCGAAAGTAATATAATATATCGTGAAGTCCGCTACTTTTTTTGCCTTTCCTTTGACCTTGAGATGATTTTCTTCTACTACCGCAGTAATAACTTTTGTCCTCAAACTTGATACATTGCATTTTGTAATTGTGTCTAATCGTTTGCTTAAATTAAAATAAATAAATTGCTTGTCTTCTAGCTCAGTTTTTAATAATTTTAAAACATCAAAAGTATAATCCTTGAATATATATTCAATGTTAATTCTAAAATGATTCAAATATTCTCCCATCATTCATTCTGATGAAGAAATTGTAAACTCGCTAAAACTAAATACTATAATATTAACTGAAATGTAATATTGAGGTCTTAATAATACCGGGTTGGGAGTATGCGGGCGCGGTGGAGATGTCGGTTGCGGCGGGGCAGCAGCAGTTGGTGAAGGCGACTTGCGTAAATAGTGTGTTGCCGAGCCAGGCGAACGCACGGCTGTCGCGCGACGGGGTGGCTGGAACACCAGTGCCTTGTCGGGGCCTCGCTTTCCACCTAACAACATCAGCCTTTTATATCAAGCTCCCAAGAGCTGGGTGAGATTTTGAAATGAAAAGGCTTTTTTTTCTTTCCTTGACTGTAAAAAACAAGACTCTGTCGTTGTAAAAGACAACGCCAGAGGTTTGTTAAAATTCATGTTAATTTTTCGTTGGGATATTAAGTATGTATTGCATATAATCACATAGCTTTATGTATAAAGTAAATTTTGTATTGTATCACGAAATAGCGAGAGATTTTACCAAATGGAATAAAAATATCTATCTTACCTAGTTTGTGAGCAAGCGACCACCTCCTGCGAGCCACCCAACATGCGACAGCGGCCAAGATGAGCGCTAACAAAGCCGCGCCTACCACAAGAACCCAAAATGTTGCGGTGTGCCATTCTCCAGCTGAAAAAATAAATTCACTTTAATGGGAACATTATTGTTGCCGTAAAACAGTCCTTTAATTCAGTTATAGACTCAGATCGATATAAATAAAAGAAACAGATACAGAAATCTTAGGCCAAGACGAAGAGTGCTCTTTGTCTTTATTAACCCAAGTAACACACTTTTAAATAAAATAATGGGATTGTAATATTGTCTTTTATTAACATAACTATTACCCATTTATAGAAAAACACATTGTTTACGGATTAAGTTATGTATTTTTATATAAGTGTCACTTATTTTGACAATAAACACCTTTTGTCTTCAGTCTACCGTGAACGTCTACGCTGTAAAGCACCCGAAACCTCGGAAAAATTAATGTAATATACTTAAATTTTGTAAAAATACATAACTTAATCCGTTAACAAAGTGTTTTTCTTTATAATGGGATTGTTTTCTTATAATTTAAGTTATATAGTATTATATGGATCAACAATTTTATACAACACTAAAGTAAAAATAAGTCCTAATGAATAATAAGAAAATTCTATGTTTCTAAGGCGACCTACATTCACCCGAAACAACCCAAAGTATTGCAACATAATCGTAAATACAGCTTTCATTACCTGGAATGTCGCGAGACGGGGGTTTCAATAAACAAGCCAATGTCACGTCCTTTGAGCCTCTGATACCCTGGTACTCAGTTTCTATGTAAGGCTTTGTGTTTTTATATAACATACATATATGATATAAGAGTCGATTGTAATTATAAAAAATAAACGAGTTCTACATGTTATTTTGCTAGATATACTAATATAAATCAAATATTTTGTTTTGCGTGTACCATAACGCAACAATCGCTGTTAAGAAATAACTCGGACCAATTAAAAGTTGTTGTCACATTGTGATATATATTAAAGTTGAAATCATATATACAAAGAATAAAATGCGGCAAACTCTACTTGCGGCAGTGGCTTATCCCACACTAGAAATATGGACGGCTTGGAAACAAATTTCGCTTTGTTTCCAAGCCGTCCATATATTTAGTGTTCGAAATGAGAATAGAATTGAATTCATAACCTCAAAATTGCAGGCTTTGTGAATAAATAGGACTTTGAAAAGGACGTATGAATCTGTGTGTATGAAATTCTAGTATGAGAGTTGGGGGTGGCTATTACCAGAATAAAGAAACTACTTAGATGACCCGTGTCCTATTCACGGGACGTCACGGGACTTTACAAAATGTAACAAAATATGACGCACGTAATGGCGTCCTTTGTTCGAGAGAAGAAAAGCTTATTAAAATCCTTTGTGGAGCATTTCTAATACTGTAGCTGACGTCAAATACCCTTAGCATTATAAGGTTATGGTTAACAATGTCATGTCAATAAAACTGAAAGATTTTCACATCAACATCAGAAAGGAATGTCTCACATATTTACTTAAATTAAACAATCAGTAACTTATAAGGTTAGTATATAACGGCTGTAAGAGCGGTCACATATGGCGGTACTGACTGAAAGAGACTATTTCACACACCCACCACTCAATACTAACTGTGAAAAGACAGCGATCGGGGCAGTAAGAAGTATTCGTTGGACCGTACCGGCTTTTTTTATATAGTAAAACTTGCAGATCTTTTTTCGAAAGAAATCTGTCTGTTGCTCTGAGGGGCCTTTACAGCAGAGGGCCTGCAAGACAGCACGGAATCTCACACAGAAGTGCGAAGCAAAGGACCTGACCTTCCCCGGCGAAGGTTTTTTTTCTGACTGCTGTCTGACTTATTTTGGTTTTGAGTGTGTCGTTTGCGACGGTGATGGAATCACCTGGATCCAGTAGGACGAGGCCTCCTGTGTGATTGATACATGTGAAGGCCGTTGCAAATAGTTTAACAGATTAAAAATGATACGTTCGATGCAAGTTCTACAAGCGCCATCTGGTCGCTGTCTCTCGAAGGCATATACAGTACGATTGCAGATATATGGTAAATCTCTAATCCTTATTTTCTATGTTAGACCACTCCCTTTTTTACATTTAGTACCATTATTTCATTAATAAAAATAGCTTTTATACTACTTTGCTAAAGGTCTGATTAGATTATTTAAAGATCGTGCTTTAAATATTACTTTTATTGTTATAAGCTGAGAATAAACGACAGGATTTATAAATGTCAATACAGTTTGAACTTCGGCCTTAAAGGCCAAGGAATAATTACAACAAATCTACACTTAGCTAATAAGGCTCAGAGTTTGGTCCATCGTTTGGTTGACCACGCTAACTTTAAAAATTGCTGTTTTTGAATGAAATTTCTTCTTATTCTTTTTGTTTTATCAATACGAGCAGTGTTCAAGTATGGCCGTTCGTCAATGTGTTTGTGTTCAAGGGCCTCTTAACACACGGGTGAACAGCTGTACAATATAATATACTCGTATATCGGAGTTTAGAATATTAAAGACCTTTCTGTGATATTTAACTGAATAAAAGAATCTTTGCAATTGCTCCCGAAGTTTTCCTTGAAAACCTGAAATGAGTGATCATCTTCAACCATGCTGACGTCACACATTTTAAAAAACTCGGTAATGGTTACTTGTCCGTTATTTATTTTCATGATTACCTTTTTATTGAAGTACGCGTCGTTAATTACACTTTTACATCGAATCGGACTGTTTGTTAATATTATTGGGGGAATTTCTATAATTTTGTTACTTATAAGATTTACATTATTATCTGACTTTTAAAAAAAAACATAGGTATTTTTTTGCTTAAAATGATGAAAAGATGTCGGTTGAACAAGATTTTTTGAAATCGATCTACAGCCGATAAATTATTCTTAACTCAGTGACCCCTTTCAACCAGCTCGATACTTCAACGAGATTTAATATTAATAAGTTTGAAATTCTCGGAGAAGGAGCTTTAAAAAGTTTTCTGTAACTGAAAACGACTAACAATCATAACTTTTAAGAATTATCTCTTTTAACAAAAAAGCTTGGTGTAATAAAACTAGAATATGGCGACATATTTGATTGAATTCAATAAAATTTATATTTTGGCTTAATTTTTTCAATAAATAAATTCTTTCTTCTATAGAAATAAGCATAAGGGAAATAAAATGATGAAAATGATATAAAATGATGATTTGCCAACTGTATGCTAATAATTTATTCTATAATAATTCTATCTATATGTAATATTGTAGGCGGATTTTATTATTTTCGTATTTTTATACAAAAAAAAACTATTTATACAAAATTAATTTTCAATTTTAATGAAGTTATTGGAGTTGCTGCGTCACATAATCATTTGTGCGTCAAACCACTTCAGAGAATAATGTAATACGTTATAACGTCCCACGCGACCCTCACATTGGAAAGATTGAGGTCGGAAAACATAAGCGTTCTTAGATGATGAAAAATCAGAATTAATCGAAATGAAACTGAGAGTCTCTTACTATGAAGATTTGTGTGGCATATAATGCCTTGCGAATTTAGTTACCACAACTTTGCGTCAGCGTAGGGTAGTTGGTGGAAATCGGTAATGATATTTTAGAATTTTTAAATTTTTGACTATTTAATATACTACTGAACTACTAAAAAGTATAATACTTATGGTAGCCATGGTAAAATTGTTTAAAATGCGAATCTTTCTGACGGAGAAAAATATTTTGGAATATATCAGATGGTTTTCTGTAGGCTCAAGAACATAGTCATACCTCAGCCCAGCACAAGCAGCAGTCTAGATTCTAGAACCTTTTCTTTATTTACTTGACTAACTTACTAACTTATTTTTAACCGCTATCGGAATTATTTTTCAATATTGATAATAAACACATTTAATTAAAAATTTCTATTAGTCATTACAGATAAATATGTTATTCAGTTATATACAAAATTATACAAGTGTCACGTTTTAGCTCAAGTGTTGTTGAAAATAAATTTTCTTGAAAGTACTCAACCGCGTGCTTCATTCCACTAGTCCCTTGTTCATGCCGGGACACGTGAGGAATGTTATGGGCTTCACTTAATTTTACTCTAGGGTTAAGTTTGACTATGAAAGAGGGACAATTTACTGTTTTATAATAAAAATACCATAAAGTGGCAATAGATGATCTTAATTTATCGTTAATAATTGTAGTCACATATAAAAAATAAATATACCTACAACAAAAAAAGGTATTCTTTCAGAAACATTATTATTGAGAATATATGCGTAAAATTAATATTTTCAAACCTACCATGTAATCTCAACGTTATGAGTTTTTTGTTGTTTGTTATTATTAAGCCTTTATAGACTTTACAAACTCGAAGTTATGTAGCACATTAATGACGCATCGACGAATCTCTAATTATATGAAAATAATTTCAAACGCGTCGATCTATGAATAGCTTTACTGAAGACTTTTTGACCTCTAGTATTCTCTTTCACAATATTTAAACGTCCGTTTTTAAGTACTGTTTCTGCTCCTCTGAGGATAATGATATATTAATAAAAACATTTAGAAACGTAAACGTTAAAGCATCAATTTCAAAAGAACGATAGATGTTAAAACCGCACACCTCACACTGTGGTGGAAGGAACCACAAAAACTGATACAGAGTTTCCTCCAACTTAGAAAGGATCGTCGTCCAGTTTAACTTGCCCCGAAGGCCCCAGAGGTTGTTGTTTAGAAGTTGGGTATACGCTTATCAGTCAGAGCATATCGTAATCGTAATTCAAAGCAGAATATAGCTACAATGGTTTTAATGTGCATCATGCTATATTTTAAATAAATAAAGCATCTTTAATTAAGTGGATTATTCAAACGGGGAAACCCAACAAAGGCAATAGCTTTCAAAAGTTTAATGAATCGCGTCATATCTTCTGATTAGAGTTTTTACTGTTACAAATTTCGAAAATCGTAATCAAAATCCATAGGCTGAACCTATCTAGAACGCACTTACAAAAATAAACTGTACGAAAATAAATAAATACTTTTGTTATGCTGATACGAACATGTCCACTATAAAACTCGCGAATATGCGGCCAGTTGTGGATAAGGTATTGGACACACAGTGGAGTTTTCCCTCATTACAGAATAGTAGTAGTAATTTTGTAATCTCTATGTCTATATTTCTTTTCATTTTTGTATAACGAAATAACTGCAAAAATGCAGTGATTAAATTTTTTATTTAATATCACAATATATGATTTAATATTTAAATAAATTATAAATGTAGTAAATTGTGTTGAGATAAAAAGATTTCCCTAAAATTTATCTTTCAATTATTAGGTTTTATGATTCTATAATGTTACTAAGCATATTTTTTGTTAGAAAACCTGAAAATGGGTTTAGGTATCTTTAATTAAATCGTTAACAGTGTAAGCGAATAGTAGTTGGGGTTAACTAAGCATAAAAGGCGAATTTAAAGGGTAAATACATTACTCAAAAGAAAAGTCACCTATTTTGTATCTACCCTCACGGTATTTCTTTCAGGTATCTAAATTATCGATGAATCTTTACACACCTTGAGTCCCACAAGCAAAAAAGAAAATGGGCCTTCTTGGTATTGATATAAAAAAATAATTAATAAAGATATAATTTTAAGGTAAATTAAAATTAAAAAATAGTTAACTAATGCTCAAATTAAATTTTGAGCTAACTAGCATAGTTTCAGTTAAGGATAATACGAAACATTTAAACAATGATATATGTTGCAACTTACAGTAAGTTATAAATGTTACATAATTATTTGGCTAACGCCACGGAAAAGGCCCGCAGAGTGCAGAGTTTTGAATGATTGCACCATACGACTCAACAAAGAATGTATTTCTGTCTTTCAGTAATCTCTGTCGAGAAATAAAAATAATATAGCGGATTGTTGAACCAAGCAGTGAATAAAACTGTGTGCGAAAAAGTAGAATAATAAATCAGTTAATATTATGTTCTGTGAGTTTTATATACACTTTAACCTACTCCATATTCATAAACTGGTGTACATTTTCTTAAAGGCGTAAATAAATTTGATAATTTGTTTAAAAGGGAAACCGTGTATGTACCGCACTAAAAAACGTAGGTCTTTCTCAGGAGACTTTTTACATTAAAATAGTCCATAACGTCACAATGATAATTTTGACATTCTTATTCATTCAACAAATCACAAATAAGCCCATATTTACAATATGGCTTTGAAGTCTAGCTATACTTGACTTTATCAATATAAAATCGAATAGGTTTTGTAACAGGTGACATGACATTGACAAAACCCTACAAGTTTGTTGAAGACGGATCAGCGGTCAAGCAATGGCGTGATTTCAAGTTCTTTGTTAATATAACAGACTTTTTTGCTAATAAAACTAATCTATTAAATGGGTATTTTTCTTGCTTGTCACGTCTATATTGTAAAATTAGTTGTTTATTTGTAAAATTTAAAGGAATTTGTTGTATAGGAATTTTCTATTTTTAAAATAGTTTCCCCCCAGAATATTGAACAACTACGGCTAATGATATTTTTTCATTGTACTTATGATACATATTTTATAAGTTTACAAATTAAATAGATGTAGATTGTGGTTATTTTATAAATGCATGATAGATAAAAAGAATTGTAGCTTAAACTTGTAACTTGAATGCTTTATATAAACACTACAATACAACAACAAGTACAACAACAATATTTAATTTAATAGCAATTTATACATGCTAATCACGAGAACAAAGAAAATAAAGTTATATGATGTACAAGGAAGATGCTGTAAAATTGTATAATATAAAATACAAAGCGAGCGCAAAATTAATTAGCATGTGCCTCAAAAGCTCCTTACTGAAGAGTTTTTATGCCTTAAGCTTCAGAAAATCTTTACAATAATATAAGAGGGAGAAATAAAAATATATTTGAAAGAGATTATTTGAAATACAACTTCTTTAAGCACGGCTTTACTTTATACTTTTACAGTGATGGTTGCAATTTCAAGTATGAGTATAAAATTACATTCGCCTAAAGTTTTAAAAGAAAAAGAGTAGTAATATTACCAATACTACTAGTTTTAGAACAACTCAAATATAATGTTAGGACCACTTGGTAATATAAGGCCAATATTCTTCTTAGTTTATTTGAAATGTTTAACAAACTATTTAACAAATTAAAAGCATTCATAATTAAGAACATTTCTAACCGACTTCCAAAAAACCCGAAAGCTTTTTCGGCCATTCAACGCTTTTCAACATGGACGACGAAAGTGCTTAATATTGTATGGTACATATTAAATTTGTATATAATACCGACATGTTTGTATTTTAAAATGAAATCTCTCATTGGTTTGTTACTGTCGTAATGAATATTGATTGGCAATGAGTCATATTAGGCTTCCTGAACTCGCTACTTAAATTACCCTTTTGACTAAGCAAGGTGCTTGTTACAGCACTAACTCATTAGTTCTCTTTTCTTTTTTGCTCTTTGGTTCTAATGCGTCATTGTATTCATATTTTTGAATATAAATTTTAAATAATACAAACTCAAAAATTAAGGACAAGTACATTCAGCAAATTTAAAATACATAATTTCAGGTTAAATCTTTAAAAAAATCTCAATGTGTCATATTTACCCAATAAGATAACGTTTGGAAAAATATTTTATGTAAAATTTCTAACATAGATCTATTATTATCTATAAAGTTTTAATTTTACGAACTGCGTAGAAATTTTAGAATCTTAGCAATATTGAAACGTCTCGAAATCTTATGTTAAAAAACGTAAATTTGTTTTATCTCTTTGTTTTTTATGTGAATCAATTAATTTACGTCGTTAGATATTGATCCTATTAGACATATACTATATTACATTGTCGAACTGCGCTTTGTTAAATGTCTTTGAATAAATTAGTAGTAAATTAGTAGCAAATACATCTACCTTAATATGAATCAAATTTAGAGTCACTACTTTACTTCAAAGTTACCTTGAGGAGCTACGTCTTACGTATCGTCCTTATATTATTACTCACAGGATTCTATGGGAGTGATATCTGGTCCCTCAGCTGCCAAAATCTTCATGGTAATGGCGCCCGGTAGGACACTACTTGACACCGACACCTTGGATACTTTAACGGACGAATATAAGAAATATATTCCTCTACGGTACACGAAAATAACTGCGACCCAACAGGCTGTTATTGCACTATTGATTGTCGAAGCGGAGGGTAGACGCACGCGTATTAACGTCTGTATGACGCATGCGTCATAGTAACAGAGTTGCCAGCCTAAACTGACCCCATATAGTCTAAAACCTAAATTATAGTCAAACCAAAGAAAAATTTGTTTTGTAGATAACGCACTATTGGTCTGCGCTTTTATCTTACCTCTTGTCTTAACATTATTGCTTAAAAATATATATTTGTATTGTTACATATAAATGTAATCTCTTGAACTGTAATTATGTGATTGTTCTGTGAAGATTTTGATAAAGTGTGCTAAATTTAAGAAAGCCCTTTTATTATATTATCATTAAATTCCGCGACATGAAATCTTCGGATGTTTTCCCTTCCGCACAGACTCTAGAATCTAGTTTACAATCTTCATTTCATAAATTATTATCTATAAATTGAAAACCCAGATCGAATCGGATGTAAGGCATAAAAGCTACCTTTTCCAATAATGCACTTTCGTGAAGAGTTCGTTGGAAAGAAAAAAAAATACTTAATATAAAATTGCTCTATTTGTAAATATGTACTACTTTTTCTGTGCAATTAAGTAAATTGCAATGGTTGTGAAATTCAACTGTTGAGTATTCTAACAAAAAGTCTATCTCTATCTTTACACCAGTGACTAATGTTTAACATTACCATTTATATTTACCAAATATGAATGAAAGTGTATAATGAAATCGAATTATATAGATGTTACGAATAATTTTATTGAAAATCGTAAATAAATTTACATAAATTAATAAATTAGATCACGTGTAGTGTTGGTGCGCTGTTCTGTTTAGTATCCAGCCAACTCGGCGAATGTGGAGTCCATCTCATCAGCCAGGCTCTTGTATCTGTCCTTGTTGATGCCGAGCTCGTCTGAGGAATATATGGGAAATTAGATCAGATATAACCTAGGCAATACATTCTATTTGCTGAATATTTCACTACTTCTGAGTATGTTTATAGGTTAACCTGAAAATGTAACAGAAGAAGAAACTTATGTGCGAGTCCTGAAAAATATCCTCTATTTCTATATTTAAAAAAAAACATAAAGTTACTAGAACATAAACTATGAAATAACTTATTATAGAATAAAGGAAGAAATTATTATCGAACATTAATTTTGTTAAATTGTATTTTTATAGAGTACATTTAAAGATATTCTTAATTAATGAAAGTGCATTTATATAGTTTTTTTATGATTTGATTTAAGATATTAAACCATTAAGTACCTTAGAAGCATTTGTCCACCTCGGTAGCAGCAAAGCATAAGACATTAATCACAACAGAAAAAGCAGGTTTACAAATGAATTATCTCATAGGAAAGTCATTGTAATCAAAATAAGAATATGACAATCCTATAAAATATTAATAGGTTAGGATAAAGGAACATAGTCTAAGCGTTAGCATGATACTCAATAAAGTGGAAGAGTTAATGGATATATAATCTACGACGACTTGGTCTAAAATCAATGCCGACTTCCCGGATACTAAAAATCGAACATTAGGGTAGAAATTTTGATATGGGTCTATTCTACTGGCGACAGTGGTTCTATGTGGACGGTACTGTCTTAAACTAAATGCTAAGGGAAGTTAGTATCCTGTCAGCTCTGCGAATGTGCCGTCCAGGTCATCGCATATCGCCTTGTATTTCTCCTTCTCGTTGAACAAAGAGTCTGCAAAATGTTGTTATTAAAGAGCTTTTGAAGAGCTTAGAAATGTGAATTAAAAGTATGAAGACATACCGTAGCTTGACAAAATTTTATGTTATTCAATTAATAAAACTTTTAAATAAATTTTGAAGCAGCTGGTGTGTCATCATTGCCAGAAACGTTTTGAAATGTTATGATTATCACTCGATGTTAGCCTTCTTTAAAGATTTGTTCATAAGAATGATTTAAAAATTTATTAGATTCCATAGTTTTTATTATTAATTGCCTTTTAGTGTTTTTGCAAATACCTTCGAGCCTGTCGACCTCCTTCTGCAGTTTCTTGACAGTCTTTTCGGCGTATTCAGCGCGAGCCTCAGCCTCCTTGAGCTTAATGGTGAGGGTCTTCAATTGTTTTTTGAATTCTTCTACACGCTGGTTGGCCTTCTCTTCTGAGACCTCTAGTGATTTAAGGGAGTTACCTACGACCTGTCAATATTTCAGTTGAAAAAAATTAATTAAGTAAATTTTATTATTTGTAAATTATATTCCCTTGACATAAAATGTCAGATTTACCTTTAATTCTTCCTCAAGTTCTGAGATTTTGGCGTCACCAGACTTGACACGGTCTTCAGCTACTTCGAGTTCGTCTTCAACGAAGGCCAGCTTGCGAGATACCTATCATTTCAACGGGTTTTATATTCAATTGTCCTTTAATACTTCATAAAAACATAACATCGAATGAATAATAAATTGTTATTAAAGTGGTAATTACACATCTATATCTGATGATAGCATGGCTAAATTGAAAAAAAAAAAAAATATTACTGTTTTCGGGTGACCCAAGTTACCTCGTCGGACTTTCCGTCAGCATCTTCAGCCAGGAGACGAGCCTCTTTGAGCTGGTTGGTAAGTTGGTCCATACGTTCCTCATCCTGCTGTGATCTGTTCTCCAATACTTTGCACATACTGAAAATTTTAATAATTATAAATAAGAAAGATTTTATTTACAATTTTAACTTACGTTTAAAAACATATGACTAACATTATAATGTTCCATTAAAGTTCCATTCGATAAATTATAAACTGATTAGATTTTTGATAAATAATAGACGGCCTTAGTTAAAGTATTTGCAGTAGGGAGTTCGACTAAGGTATGTGGACCTTCTATATTACTGAGCTATATACCTATAACGTACATGCCATTACAATTGGACATTCATTATACATGTCTACATTATACATTATATGTTAGTATGCATTATACATTATACATGTATTACAATATATAAAATGCACATTTATCAAAAATATATTGTAGAACCTACCGGTTGTTCTCATCAGCGGATTGCTGTGCTTCCAAGAGTTTCTGCTGGGCGGTACCAGACCTCTCCTCAGACTTCTCCAGGTCCTCCTCAATCTGCTGCACCTTCCTGTTGAGGGATGCCACCTCCGCCTCAGTCGCGGTAAGCTGCTTTTCCTTCTCTTCGAGGTCTTTGTTAGCCTGCTCCAATTTGTTTTTGTTGAGAATCAAGTCCTCTTCTACTTGGGCGAGCTTCTTTTGGAGCTCACGGACTTCCTCGTTAACCTGGTGTAGGATGGCATTTATAAGATGAGGTTATTATAAAAATTCTGTGTAAAAATAATAATAATCATTAAATTTTATGTAAAACTGCTTCATGAACTGTTTTGACAGGGACTTTGTATGGGGTGCGGTTATAAAATCTTTTTTTTTATTTATTCAGTCCTAAAGCCCGCCACTAGAGCCCAACCATTTTATTGCAGTTAGCTGTAATAGTACTGCGAAACTAATAGATACATGACGTACATACTGACGTTTTCGTAAACAACTTCCATCTCAATATCTTTAGTGCTAATTTCACTACCTTAGGAACAGTACCGTAACGTTAAAGTCGCAACCGCTACGTAAGAGTTTAGCATAACAGCACATTATTACATATTACAGCGTGGTAAAGAAATTCATATTATCTTTGCACCTTTTCGGCGCGGAGGTTAGCGTCCCTAGCCTGCTGTTCGCAGGTGTCAGCCTTGTCCATGGCATTGTCCTTCTCCAGCTTCATCGCCTGCATCTTCTTCTTAATCGCGTCCATGGTGACTGTTTTATTTTTTTACGGTCCGGGGAAAAAAGTACGCCAGTTATAGACCTGAAACGGAAGGTACGTTGATTGTTGAAATTATTTGTATAAATATATTTAAAACGCCCTGCCAGACTTCTTTAATTATTATCTATACATTATGTGTCCTGGTACTTATTCCTATATCATCTTCTAAGAACAAGAATTGCAAAATCATTGATATACTTAATAGTTTACATTCAATATCTTCTACTCATCTACCTGAAACGTCTGTGTAGCTAATATTAAAAGAAAAATCTTACAGTTTCTAGCTTGTACGATCGTAGGAGTGGATTTAATTTTATCTATTTGTTCACAGTTGGCTGCGATCCAACGGCCACATGCAGAACTGCAGATTTAATAGTCGACGAGTAGTTTCGATAATATCGTATATTTTAGATATTGCCACACTTTCTAATTTAACTTACACTTGTCAGATATTATAACAATTTAAGAGAAAATTGGAAGCAACACTTCCAATGTCATTGACAGGGTTCTCTACATATGCCGACTGATATCAAAAATTCTTTCTAAAGCCTAAATCCGACGTACAGTGATTATAATAAGAAGTTTGTTTTTAATTTACAATATTTTAATAAGCTATATGACCACTAATAATCTCGCTTTGACCTCAGTTTTGTTGTATCAGTTGGATTATTATCCAAAATTTAATAGTAGGTAAATGTAATAGCGTATGTTGTTTTAGGTTGGGCTTTTTCTTTTGGAAATATAATACAAGATTCATATTTCGTATGACCAAAATTATCTTTAGCCAGGCATTCCTAAAAACCCCGTATTAAAAAAATAAGGGGCGAGTATTTATTTGAAGGTTAAGATTAGAATATCCGTTAAATGCCATTCTTTCTCTTTCATTATTCCTCTTACTCATTACACGTTCATCAAAAGCATTTTCGTACGTATAGTAATGACGTTAACCTGGTATTTATGGAATACATTCCAGTTCTTAAATTATAGTCATTTCCAGTTTTTTTTACAAATAAAGGTTGAATAATAAACTTCCCTTGTAAACAGTTCGTCAAGTCGATTTAAAAAAACATCTATCGTAAATAACGAGATTTAAAGCGAAATAAAAAATAATATATGGCCCGACCTAGTTTGTCAGGCAGCGGTTGAAAATTACTTTTAGTTTCATATATTTTCACCAATCTAGTTATTTTCTCCTCACATTTACACAATGAATTGATGGGTTCCTTTAAATATCTTGGCTCGACCTTTGCGAACAAACTGTTTGAATTTCAAATTAAATTTAACCTTTCCAACGTTATGCCCATTAAACCGCTGAAAAACGCCTGGAAACTGCGAAAATAACAGTTGAGTGACGCGGAGTTATTTTTGGCAAGAGATTACTTTTCGAGATTAGGGATTTGCTAGACATTGCTCGAAAGATTTTTTAAACATGTTATATATTTAGCCTTGTTAACAATAATTTTGGGGAAGATACAAATGTGTTCTAATTCATCAGGTTTCAAGGTCATTTAGAAATATTCTGGAGATACATAATATGTGTCCTATAGAATAAAACTCCTAAACACATTTAAATTACCATAAGTGATTTTAGGATGGCCATAATTTTTCTGTACTATCGTTTATTTCCATAATATAAGTTGTATGGTTAATCGAGAGCTGCTTATGACATGAGCAAGACGGTTGTACGAACACGAAATAGCAACGAAGTAATTAATAAAAACGGTCTGTACCAAACACGTAACATTGACAACTCCATATCAGTTTATTCCTACACGAAAACAGAATGTTGGTATCAATTACCAAATATCGACAATAAAGAAATCATACTTTCAAAAATGCAGTGTGATAAAAAGAAAAAATATCACCTGATCCGTCCTAATTAAATAGAAAAATGTGTTACGATTAATTATACGAGGCCAGTTTCCCCATATCGCTAAATAAATACATTCGCCACAAATAGGTCGACGTCGCGCACTATTTTCAGTAAGACGCCCGCGCATTGTAATCCGAGAAGCTACACTCTCACATTTCTTAACACTAATCGTGGATACGCCACTGCACTGCACTTTCACCCTTAACACCTGATATCCTACGTCCTGGGTTGTGGGATCAAGTCGTCCTGTGGGTATCCACGCTCTGGGACTCACCTACGGGCGGTTAACACGGCGGAGCGGCACGCACTAAGCGTCGCCCGCCCTACAGACCAATCCGCCGCCCGCCCAGCTATTTTCGGTGCCAAAAATTCAGGATTCCGATCCGCGAGACAAGCTACATCATGTATGGGCGCTCGGATATCGGATTTATTGCAATAAACATGCAGTCTCCAACGGAAGTCCCTGAATATCATGGGAGAGTTTCAAGTTATGTGCACCTCTTCTACATTTGAGGCACAAAATTACTTAATGATAGTAGGTGTGGCATGAAGCTGATGTAATTTCTTATTTCCTTCGAACTTCCATACGTATTAGTTGTTTTTCATGGAATGCCAGTAAGATTTTTTAAATAATAAGAAATGATTTAAATTGAGGTAATGATAATTAAAAATTTATTTACATATTTCTAAAAATTATCTTTATGCAGAAATTTGTTTCATTATAAACAGCGAAATTCTTAACAGATAAAAATAAATTATACGTATAATTATAGTATGTATGGCCAAAATTCATAAATAATGATAGTACTTTTAATGTTAAAGTACGCGAGTATCTTATATTAAGTTAAAAGCTGAATAATTATAAATAAAGTTTATCATTGCGTAGAGCTAGTGTCTACCGTCTATTATTAGAAGCCATTGAGATCATCGGTCTTTCATCTAGTTAGCACTAAATAAAGAATACAAAACAAACTTTTGAACTTCATCTCATTATTTATAACCGACATCGGATTACATCCACATATATATATTTGTATTTATTTAAATCTTAAACAAGAAAAGAATGTGTGTGTGTTTATCTTTTTAGTTAAGTGGTCACGTTCAAAGCGTTGTTAAATTAAATGTTTTTTTTTTCATGCGGCGAAATTTCATGGCACAAATATACAGCTATAAAAAAATAATGCTGCTGATCTAATTTCCTAAGTTGAAGCTGAACCAAGGGGGTCCTTACTTTTTCACCATAATTATTTTGATGATGATCACGATGATTAAAGAACATCAAATACTTTTCATTTACCAAAAATAGTAAAAAAATATATGAATATCTTTTTCTATAGGAATACATTTGATGTTGTCTTCGGTGGTAAAATTATTTAATAAAATCCAATTACTCCGAAAACGAAATCTTTTTTTTCAATTAGTGGATTTTATGTACCTAGATTTCGTAGATTGGCTAAGAAAATGACACACTCAGTCAGAACTTTCTTAATTAATATGCGAAAATTGCAATCTAAAACATTAGTGTATGACATATGTACCTATTTATTGCTTTAAAAAAAGGCCTTACTTAACCTAAGAAACAGGTACATAAAAAATACTAACAAGAATTAAGTAATTCACGAGCTACAAAAAGCTGTAAAGTAAGGGATCATCAATTCCCTATAGATAGCAAATAGAAGAGAAGGGGATCCCAGATTCTAATGAACACTATTGTAGTAGAACTTGAAAGTTTACAGTACGCGTTACTGAAATCTAATAGTGTAAAAGTTGTGTATTTTTCATACCTGGACAAATCACCGAGTACCCACCCGAGTCAAGGCAATATTCATGCTGTGGCCAGAACCTGACATCGATTCTTATTCTTCTTGCGTCTGGAAGTGGAGTAGAATCATATTCATACATACCCCAAATTTCCAAAGTCTTTCATTTTTCGAGATGACCATAATTATGTATAATTTCATTCACCGCACTGTCCGATAAACAGACATTGAGAAACAAAATAATTTTATTTAAATTATTTATTTATATACAGTTAATTGCCAACATAATAGGGTAGACCTTAATGTTGAAATAAAGGTACTTATTTATTATATATAAAAATTGAGATATTGAATCGAAATCAGTGAATACTTTTTTAAATATGTAAATGTTTAACTCTGTAACGCATGCATAGTGCTCTGGCGTTTATAGTCACGGCTGAATAAATTTTGTGTTTAGGAGATTTTTGGCCCTTAGGTATATATTGTCTGACTGTTGAAATATTATTTGCAACATCTATCTTAATAACATATTTAAAATCAGACGTTTGCAAAAAAAGATAAATTCATTTCTTGCGCAGCTTTAAATCGTCTGAAAAAAGTTTATCTCGAGAAAAGTATGTGACAGTTGTGATATTAATCCAATGATTAAAATATATTGATTTTAATCATCATTCTTCTAATGAGCTTTTATAAATTACACTTGCGTTATGTGGAAAAAATTCTCCCTAAAGTTTTAAAGTCTTACATGACAAATATAAATTTTAAGATAGCCTTTATATATTGCTCTGTCTAAATTCGGCGCCTATCAGTAAATGCAAATATAATGAGTTCATGTAAATTACTTATTGTAACATTCTTTATAAATATTCCACTCGAATAAACGATTCCATTACTAACCGGTTTTACTTTGAAGATTTTAAGAGAATGTATAATTTGTGTATTATTGTTTTAGATCTTGTTAGCTTAGGTGTTTGTTTAAATTGTATGTATTTCACAGAATCGGCGAATAGGTAAATAGTCTTCTAATTTATACATGTTTTCGCCCTCTTGAAATACGTGTAATCTCTATGCGATTTATGTAGATATCAAGTGTTTTTACAGAATAGATAGTTCTAACATGTTATGTAGGTATATCATACCATATATAGTGGTGACAAGCATGTACTACCTGTCTCATTTCTGAAATATTCTCATAACATGGGCAATAATAATTTACAGTACGCGATACTTTTGTGGAAGTATGACATATAAAAATTAAAAAGGTAGGATCTTTTGCATATTTATCCCCTGTGGTATTGGTACTACACTGAACCTTTAGCTGTGTGTACTTATAGTTATATTAAGACAAATTTTATTTATGCTACACCTTGTGTTACCGCATTAAATTAATGTGTTTAAATAAACAAAAAAATAAATCGAGATGTGATGTCAATAGTTAGCCAAGTTGATACACTAAAGGTATTCCTGTCTGATACACAATCCCTACGACATACTTAAATAAATCCGCCATTTTAAAATATATTGTACGGGATAAAATAAAAGTCGCATCTCTTGGAAAAAGTATATATTAAATCAATCAAATTTCTTCGAAGCTTTTCATTCGTTATTATTAAAAGCTACAAAAACTAAGCATGAATATTTTATATAGAAAACGTGTAATATGGAGAACATTATCATTAAGAACATTAAATTAGCCTATTATTCATTATGGTTCCTGCAGTTACTTCATACAACATAGTTCATACAATTTTAAAAAATCAATTTCCAAATGAATTATGTAGGGGAGAGTTGGATAATACCGAGCCCCTAAGGAATTTCACCTATAATTAGGAAACTGTTTAATTTTAAAAGAAACATATTTTTGTAATTATTAGGACATTTATTCAGGTACGCATACAGTATAACAAGAACTTCCAAAATTTAAACAAAAAATAATTATCGTCAATTTACAAAAATAACCAAAAGCGCGGTATTGTCAAACTGGTTCGATAATATCGTGCCCTGGGTTGATAAAATCGTGCTCCCATTTATTGCACATAAAAAGCAGCGGAGGGCGTGTCTTTATTTCTATTGCAGTTAAATGGTATGCCCGATGCTGTCTCTTTAGCAAAAATGTCAATAGGCTTCTGGTCGGTTTGTCTTTGGGGAGTATGAGATCTAATTTCCATGTCTAAAATTGTGGGTGACGATGACAGTCTTCAAGTGGATTCGTCATGTCCAATTGCTGGTTCTATAAACTCCTTTTCGACAACTGCTTGCATAACTTCCGTGGATGATTCTTTAATGATAGGATAAGCAGTTAAAATATCTTCGTCGTCGAAAATATGAGGGTTCAGTGGATATATCCCAGTCACCTCAAATCCCTTGACAGCCTTTTCCATCGTAGTCACTCGAGTATAAGCTTTATTAAATGTTGAAGCTAAAAAGTCATGCGTAATTTTTTCAAATGGTGCATCCATTTTTTCATAAATAAATCACACTCTCGAGAATATGCTGATTTTAATGACCCACCAATATTTGTGGCAAAATGATGTAACCATTTCGTAAAAAGATCTGAATTTATCCACCCAGATTACGAGCATTCATAGATTGCCCCTGGTGGACCACCAATTTTCAGGGAAGGTTTATTTCTTTGACGTGGATAAATAAACATCGGCGAAACGTATATTCCTGTGTCGCTAAGTGCACATACAACTGTGAGGTTCTGGCCACGTTCTGCGCCGGGGGCGCGGTATTATCGAACTTGATCATTTCATTTTTTTTCCTTAAAATTATGTGGAAAATATTATAGCATGTAAAAACTTATTCTGACATTAATTCTACAGTACACAACCATTCAAAAAGTATAGTATCAATTTATTAAAATATAAATACAGTATTACTTACCTCTTAACGAAAGTATATGAAAAATTATAAGGAATGACGAAAAAAACTTCTAGAGCGCGTGCCATCTACCTCGTCGCGCTGACGAGCATGGGCATGGCATGGACGCGGTATGGGCATGTCCGGCTTCGATGAATAGGCACTACAGTGTAAACTAGTGGATAGTTTTTGAATTACGCTGACGCACGGAGTTATCAATCGCGCGGTATTATCCAACTCTCCCCTACATGACGTCGCGCATTATAAGGTGCGGAGCTCCAATCACAAAAACTGCGACTATCCTAATCAAGATTCGGCAGTGCGAAAAGATAAACATTCTGATTATATAAATCCTGTTTTTATTTCTTAAAATTTCATACATTATCAGAACGGTATAAATTAGTGAATTCTTAGAGTTTCGGTACTTAGTGACTTTAGAAATAACTCGAGTACTTTTATTTTATATTAATTTTCATACTTACAAAAAAACTACAATCACAGTCACATGCCAGTTTAAAACCCGTCATGTGCTAAAAGCTTCTAATTTCCCGCACATTTAAGCATTAAAATGGCGGGTTTTAAGCACCATTAGTAACCCGAGAGATCAGCAAACGTTTGGTCCACTTCTTCTGCAATCGCCTTGTATTTACTTCGTTCTTCAATGACTTCATCTGTGGGGTTTATTAGTTTGTTAGTATTATTATTATTACAAAAAACATACCTATAAGGTTAGGCGGTTAGAAGTATTAGAAGGGCACTCATAGTTTGAAGACACAAACACACGATAACATAACTTGAGGATAAATTCTATATTATGTTTAGCTATTGCCTATAAAACAAGACAGGATTTATGCTTAGAAAGAAAAATTGACCGACTTCAAATATTGGTACCAACGTCATAGATGTCCATTAATGTACCCATAACTCAAAAACTTCTGAATAAACCTTTAAACTTTGACTATACCCGTAAGTGAGAATATATCGATATTACCATGTCTTAGTTTCCAAGAAATATGTTAAAATTTAGCATCTGAGTTTGGCTGTTTAAGTATCCAACTCCATATACAGTTCATATTGATAATGTACTTGAAATCGGTTTTAGTTGTTACATTTACAATTTAAATATTTTCTTCCGTAGAGAAAATGTACTAAATACCTCAAATACTTCGATTACATAATCATACAAAATATAATTTAAGTATATAAGCAAAAACAACACGTGCATCTTTTATCAGCAGTTACATTTCAGAAATAAAACAAATGAATAAATAATTATATATTTATTATTCATAGTTGAAAAATAAATACCACCATAAATCTATGGACTGTAATACTTTAACGTATAAATTAATAATAAATAAATCTATACAGTAAGTGGGCGGTCGCGTGCCCGAGATTGACCGACGGAAAGTGGAACCCCCTATTCCTTAAGGATAAGCTCCACGAAGGCGGTGTCCAGATCGTCACCGATGTCCTTGTACTTCTCTTTCTCAGCCACGAGCTCGTCTAAATATTATTAACAGTATTAAAATAACGACACGACGCTTAGATTATCTACTCCCTAATACAATTGATATCCTTTTTACAATTTTAACTCCTGGAAGTCAAGTTTGGAATTAGTTTTAGCGAGACTTACGTAAGCGAGAGAAAAAAGTAATGCTTTCATGTCATACCTGTTATGGAAGCCATGCGTTTCGACTATGTTTCGTATCGTATTTATTCCATGCGGAGGGATTCGAATTTATAGAGTGTGTGAGTGAAATGTTTTACTGGTTTAAATGCACATGAAAAGCGGAAAGTAAGCGTCGGTCAATGGTAGCAGGGGCAGCGGTCGCAGGAGCGCCACGAGGCCGCCGGCAGCCCGAGCTCCAGGCAGGCCAGCTCCAGTTCCACCCCCATGTCGGACATCACTTCCTTGCTCGTGATCAAGTCGTCTGCGAATACCGACCGCCGTCAAACGCGTTTTCACTTATGCCATACCACACGCATGCTTAGATCAAAGGTAGGTACTATTCCATCAGCTATTTATTAATATTTTTGACACAAGACAAAGACATTATTCGGCGGGAGCTTCTACGGGAGCTTCTGCGGGAGCATCGGCGGGGGTATCGGCCGGAGCAGGCTCAGCCGGAGCGGATTCGGCGGGGGCGGGTTCCGCTGGTGGCGGCGTGGGCTCCTTGGGCGGTGGCGTGGGCTCCTTGGGTGGCGGCGTAGGGGCTTTGGGCGGCGGCGTAGGGGCTTTGGGCGGCGGCGTGGGCGCCTTGGGCGGAGGAGTGGGCTCCTTGGGCGGGGGCGGAGGGGCCTGCTGCTGAGGCTTCTTGAGCTTCTCCTCCTTGGCCCGCGCGGCCGCCTCGATCTGTCTGTCGGTCATTTCGACCCCGGGGATCAGTTCGACGGCAGTGTCGTCGATATCGTTGCCGATGTCGTTGAACTGCTCCTTGGCGTTGATCAGGTCATCTGCGGCAGTCGGACGCGGTGAGCTCGGGTGTCGCTCGACTTTCATGCATTCACCAAGTCATGCCGCCTGTGGGGTCTTCGAGGCCGTGTCCGCAGCGTACGGCATATGCAACCATGCTACCGGGAAGGGGCCAACGCATGTGTCATGCTCTCTGTACTATACACTCGGTGTCTCTTTGCCGACAGCTTCTTTTCATTTCTAAGGACATGCGTTAACACTGGAGGTCGTTATGGTATGTTCAGTTTTCATGCCCCGTGCTCCACATATAGATGTCTGACGATGACATAAATGCGTCGGAACTTCGACAATGATTAAGATTTATTGACAAATAAAATGAAAACAAATTATATTTACAAAAAATAACCGTATAGCTGATGGAACAAAATAAAAAATTAGTGGAAGAGGATGTTATCGGGTGACATGTTAGTAAAAAAACAAACTAAAAATAATAATATAATATATTTATAAACACTTGTGTTAGAATACTCATAAAGTCATTTACTTCTCACATAGGTACTTAACATCTATGAATTCAAAAAAAATTGATAGTAAATTTAAAGTCGTAAATCCGCAGGTTGATCGTTAAATGTTAATATTTTATTTATCAAAAACTCATAGTTTAACGCCCGGTGCGCTAGTGACGTCGCTTACGGATTGCCAGCTCGAATATTATATCTTACGAAAAATGGCCCTCATTAACAGTCAAGCAATAAATAATAACAAATGATATATGACACAAGAAAAAAGAAGTTCATGTATCAGTTCGTGTTTCCATCACTCATTTATAAAAAACATCTAATCTCTGCTATTAAGAAATGAAGTCACTATAGTAAAATGCTACGAGCCAACTTCGATGTTTGTATACGCTTGAAGGGGAATGTTAATGCAAAAATCGCGTGCAAAAAAAATTCATTGTGCTCAACATTTATACGTAAATAACGAATTGGTCCACGAAATGGAATGTCATTAAACTTAAAAATACAAAAGGTACGTGACGCGTACAACACCTAAAATATCCTTTTGGGCTTAATATTAAATGAACGACTGAGACAATCAAAGAGTACATCTACAATAATTAAAGTGTACGTGAATTGCACATGGCAGTGGTGTCGTAGCGAACACTCGATCATAAAAAAAAGCGGCTGGCAATTAATCTACTTCTATTAACAGCTAGTCACACGCCCGTCTCACTCGCATCTTCAAATAGAACAAAAACCTTAAGCAAAGGCAATAAATAAGAAAATTAATTTACAAGATTTCCCGCCCAAGATCCTAAAATTTTTGTTACCCTCAACTAATACGAAGAGGTAAGGGAAGAGAAAGCTATTTATCGATATCGATAGTGAGCCGGGCGGGTAAGGCGAAGTGTTCACATGTTCTGGATATCGTGGAGCGTGGCCTCCATTTCCTCCTGCAGGAGTTTGCTCTTTTCGCGCTCGGCCACCAGATCGTCTGCAATGCCCCATGTGGACACGGTCAGTCACACCAAACATTAGTCACTCGATCAAACCATATGCAATCTTAGCTCGCGTGCCAATTGCATATAATTTAACCGAGCCAGGCAAAAATCAACATTTACACATCCATGCAAAATAAAATTGGAAACTAACAAAAATCGAGCAACTAGTTGGACAACATTAAACTCCATGCTACGCAATAAAAAGTAAATATAGCGTTATCGAAAAGACGATGGTCATAGACAAGACGCAAATAATGTTCAACTGTGCTAATCATCGCCTTTTCGAAATGGTATTATTATATCGAGAATTAAAGTTACTATGAAAATTAAAAGTAAGCTAGATCGTAGCGAAATGAGAGAAATAAGCTTTCAAATCTAATGTACAGCTTTAACAGCACAAATGATGGCTGACATGGTTTAAAGCTTTTGGTTATTTTTTCAAACGATTGTTATAACTTGACTTCAGAGATAAGAATTTTTTTCACTTAACCAACTGCTGTACTCGTCTCTACTAATCTGCAAATCTTTAAAACTAGAAAATTATATTCAATCTTCTGGGTATTTATAGTCGAACTTTTCACATTTATAAAAATATTCTTAACATTTTATTGAAATGTATATACTAAGCGTATATTACCTTCTAGTCTGTCGACCTCCTTCTGTAGTTTTTGGACAGAGCGCTCAGCAAATTCAGCGCGAGCTTCAGCCTGAAAACATTGTAAACAATGTCGATATTAAATTCTAATCTTTAACATAAATAGCCTTTTTTCTATAATATTCAATGCACCAATAATTAAAAAAGTTTAGAGTAGCTGATTTTTAATACATTCAATTTGAAATTATTTCAATTTCGAAAAAAAAAGGATCGTTGTAAATCCATATCTACACAGAAAAAAGACTATTTCTTATGACACACGGAAACCACATGCAAAAATTAATTTCTTATATTTTGGTATTTTTAAAGCTTTTAATAACTTTCTACAATTACGAAACAAACATTAACAAGAAAAATTACAATTAAATCAAACAAAATCCTTTTTACAATAAAACTACACGTAACACCATGCAAAATACCTTCACCAATAGCAGTTATACGCTGTGCTGTCGCTACGTAATAAAAATTTACATATAATATACCATAACCCCCTATTGTGAACAAATTGAAATGATAATGATATTGTTAGGGACATGATGAGTAGGTGTACTTTGGCCTCGTAAAATGAAGTACGCAGATTGCAGATAATCATTTAGTAAATATACTGAGGATGATTTCTCGAAATGATAACATTAGCTAAGTCTTCAATTTTATAATATGTTTATAATTTAAACATGTCAGAGAATAGCTATCGAACCTTTAAGTCGAGCATTCAAGCATTCTTCATGACAAGTCATTACTTGACATTAATGCCACTGTGTGTCTAAAATAGTTGCGTAACCAAAGTGCCCCACTTATCAAGCAACTTACTTGCGTCAATTTCTGCGAGAGGCTGTGGATCTTATCCTCGACGTGCTCACGTGACGCCATCGCCTAGCCACATACGACTTATTGCATTAAATACTCACAGCAAGCATGCTAGCGCCCGTGTTGTGATTGCCCGTAAATATACCATGATCCCTATACTGCAAATTACAATACTATCTACGTCATCAAGGACTACTATAGCAGCATGAGTTATTTACATCGCACAATCACAACATAAGCGGATAGGGTACATATATAAAGAAATAAAATACAGTAGAGAGCTCGAGGGAATACATGGACGAAGCACCAACCGTTCAGCCACTGGATACACGAGCCTACACCCTCAGTAATAGCCACAATAAACAAATGTCTTCGTCAAGAAATTCATGTGAAATAGGATCGGATGCGTGTTGGCACGCGTGACACTCCATCAACAGTTAAAGTGGCTATTACAACAAACACAAAATGGCGATGAGCATGAACCGATTCTACAACCGTAACCAGAACTATCTACGTCCTCGGTCGCCGGTTACCTCTTTAAGCGACGCGTCCAACAATTTCACTTGAGTCTCGAACGTTTCTTCCCTTTGCGTCGCCTGTATTAGTTAACGATATCAAAACTCCATGCAGTATCATAGTATATAATGATACCAGAATTAAATTAAACGACATACTGTTACGTACACAACAACTAAAATCGGAAAGGGATTATTTCACTACACACGACTGATGTACCATCGAACTCGAGAGATTTGGTGACGTCATCCAATATCGATGGATAGAAGCAGCGAAGGCCGTAGTTTTTTAAACTGGCCAAGGTTCATGGTAAATCATTCGTTACTGCTACACTAGATGTGCGGCTAGATGCAGTTAGGCAAGCGAAAACACTCGCTAAGACTTATTCCACATCACACCTCCTTTAGGCGGGTGGTGAGGGTTTTGATTTGGTTTTTGTATTCCTCCTCGCGTTGGTTTGCCTGTGTGGAATGGACATTATTACTTTCATTTATCATGTACGGTTCATAAGACATCTTGTTGGTTGGTGCTTAAGTATTTTCTATTTAGCCTGGGTAGTTCTAGCTTAAACTAGCTTATCTAAGATGAAGAAACACATACCTTCTCCTCGGAGACCTCAAGGGACTTCAGGTTGTTACCGACAACGCGAAGTTCCTCCTCAAGCTCAACGATTTTGCTGAAAATTAAGTGAGCAATAGTCAATGTCTTTGATTAAATAACTTTATAAATTTTTCTTAGGATGATATATTAAAAAAGGTAAATAATAAATATTCAAGAGTGAAAAAAGATTTTACAACAGATCATAAAAATGCAATGGAAATATTTACTTCCCCGAAATTCAATTATTACGCCGCTCTGTTGCACATTATAGGTCAATCTTACAAAATACATTGGATCCTTAAATATTGCACAATCAACGGTAACAAATGTACTAAATACTTAACAATTATTAAAAAAGGGTCACGCGTTTAGTGATGAAAGCGCGATGTTGGCAATTATTAGTTATTAATACTTCCACATGCTTCGGCCCGTATGGTTTACTTTCATCATCGACTAGTGTAATTTAAAAAAAAATGGTATTCAGATGGTGAAAATTAACCAATCAACGAATACACCTTTTAAAATCGGATTTTTTAAGTTATCAATTCTAAAGTTACGTAAGTTCTCATATCTCTGTCTCCGATAAAAACGTGTATTTGAGCAATGCACTAAAACATTCCGTTCATAATCTTACTCTACTTTTCATATAGCACACTTTTAGAAGCGACTTCAATGTAAAGGCAAACCGTAGTAAAATGTAATATAATAATGATAATTATTATACTCGTAAGTGCATAACTACGATCAGGCACATCGTCTTTTAGCAAATTTGCATATTATAAATATATTATGTAATTAAATTCGGTAATATTGAGAGATAACCAGTTTTTATGACGAATGCTTTTGTGCAATGCATGTACCGTACATAAGCATACTTACCATTCGCTCTGTTCAGCTCTCTCCTCGGCCCTCTCTAGATCCTGCTCCATAAGGACGAGCTTGCGCGCCACCTACCGCCGGCCGAGCGTTAGTACACGCCCACGCACACACACACAACACACACTAACTACAAGTGATGCCAGATCTTATGTTAAATGAGAGGGATTAAAAAGGAAATCGAGGGTAAGGGTATTTTTGTGTAGTGGTATTATAAGGGTCGACACAAAATGATTAATTAAATTAAATTCGACCTGGCAACACTACCTACGCTCCGGCGCCATTCTCGACTTCGCTGTCACGGTGCAGTGCATTGAAGCATCGGTTTCGTCTCGCTGATAACATCTATGGCCTTCTAAATGACGGTGCAGGGAAAGTTGGATTGTAAGGAGTCAATTACCTCCTTATGTAGATATTTATAAAAAGGTATTAAATGTCATTTGATAAAAACTATGGTATGATATAGGATGTTCAAGGATACCAAGCGGGCAATCGAGAATGGCGCCAGCACTCAAATATAAAAACGAGGGTTGTCCCATTAAATTTAGTTTTAAAAATTTCAAATATTAAAAAGAAAATCTATGTGCTATCTAGTGCGTTATAATAATCGTTATGTGATGTGTGCGCTATATGTGCGGCACGCAAACGGCCAGTAATTCTGGTGTATTGCGGCGCATATCTGAAAACGAAAATTGCCCTATACCACACATATTTCCTGATAGCCTAACACTTAAACACACATTTAGAACAGAAGTTTAGTCGACACATGGACATGATAGTTACATTACATAAGAAATATCCATGAGATGGGGCAACCCTTGTTTTTTTTATTTCAAAAAGTGATGCTGACAAACGCAGGCGCTTGCTAACATCACTAAACACACTAATACTAAAGACTACAGCCTCACTAACCAACGCATTGACTAGTGACATGGCCGAGTTAATAAATTAGGTAAAACTTAAAATAGGACTCCTTCAGCTTCTCGTTCACCACCTAAGAACATGCACGCGAAGTTAGAATCGATGGCAGTTAATGTGCACATTAAGAATGAATAACCATGCAAACGGTGTCAACTAGCAAACTAGCACAGTACAGGACAATACTACAACAGGATTCAACTTGCAGTATTGTTCCTGTCCCTGGGCAACTAAATCAATGGAAACCTACGATTCACCAGACTCGGCGCGCTCCTCTGCGCGCTCCAAATCAGCCTCAACCATAGCCAGCTTACGAGCGACCTGGACACAACATTCCACATAAGCATTTTCTATAAAATAAATTCCTTGCTATTTTAGGTACGATCTTGAGCACCCGTCATATATGGCATCACCTTATGTAAGATACACACGAACACGTTCTCCCTTTTAAGGGCAAGAAACGAACGATCACGCACGACACCAGACCATTTTTGGCGTGACTTTTTACGACTGCCTTCACCGAGCAGGGTCAACTCGGGAGAATTAGGGCAATTACAACCATCTGTTACCGACACATGTTGCTAAAATTTGCAGAAGATTGATGTTGGTGAAAGAATATATTAATATATTTCAAACGACTTTAGAACATTGACACACAAAACTCAACTAAATGGGTAGGAACATGCTGTAATTCCATTATTAGAATATTACTTGGACAGTTAAAGATCAATCACGTCACAGAACTTCACTTAATCAAATAAGTTAGGGCATGTTAGAAGGGACTTCTAAAATCTCAATCGGGGTAAGAGGTAAATGACAACAAATATGTTAATTATTAAAATTCACACGCAACGTCGATAACGCAGATTGTTATTGCTGATTTCAGATGGAAAGCTTCAAAATCACAGCTTCCAAAAATATAACAAGCAAACCAAACCAAACAACACGAAAAAACAAAGACCTCATCGTATTTTTTGTCGGCTTCCTCAGCAAGGAACCTGGCTTCTTTGAGTTGGTTCTCCAGGGCATCCATACGTTCTTCATCGGCCAATGACCTGTTCTCCAGAACCTTGCGGGCGCTGTCGCCAATAAGAAAAACTTCAGTATGGAAGAAAGGGAAAATGAAGGGCAACCCAGAAGTTGCAAACAAAAAAAAAATACATGCAAACGAACACACGAGAAAAACGTACAAAGCTACCTATAAACTGTGGAGAAAGTTAATTAGAACCAAGATAATACATATTATGAACACATTTTAATAAATTAATCGTTACCTTGGCTCTAATTGTCTTAAAACTAAAAGAAAAAACAAAAAGAAACACCATGTTTCAGTTTGTTCCATGCACTTATTCGAGCCTAAATCGCTATCAATAAGTTTAAGTGCTCAAAAACATTTTCCCTTCATTGGTTCAGAGGGATGAGTGTTTCTGTCACTGCTGTTACTTTGTTACCATACGCATGTTCATACGTGAAAATAGAAACGATTGAATAGTTCGAAACAAATCGAGCGTAACGAAAGCGACGCGAATGAACCTCTGGCACTATACAGTGTAATAAAAATCCGCAAGTTTGAATTTAATTATGCATACAAAACTGAACAATTCGTTTTTTTCATTTTGAGCAACCTGGAACTAGCTATAGCTTCACCCGAATGAATGGGAAACCAGTTTTAATCCTAACAAAGTTAACGGGGTTTCCTTACACTGTAGACTTTATAGCGCTTATATACGTGTGATAACAAGGAAGCAAAAACATCATTATCAAGCGTTCACCTCTTCGTATTTCTTGTCGGACTCTTCCGCTATGAGTTTCGCCTGGGCAAGCTGTGCTTCTAAGATGGCGACGCGGTCGTCCTCCATGTTCGTTCGGTTCTCCAACGCCTTGCGTATTCTGATTAGTGCGGTCAAACACATGCGTGTTAAAACAACGATAAAACTTAACAACACAAGTTTCGAAAGGAATCGGTGATATGCAAGATTTACGTACATAGAATATTTATTCTACCAAATAGCAGCAGTATGTATGTTCCTGAATATTACCGATTAACTACACAGGAGGTATTATGTATAATAGGGTTGGCTTAAACTCGTAGAAAACAATTATTTATTTTGAAAACGTAAATCAGGTAATATGGTGGTTAGAGTAAAATAGTATAAAACACATGCACAAAAAATACAGTACGTTTTTAGCCAAAATAAGACCAAAGTTGAACTTATTTTAAAATCGAGTCAATAGATTTAAATATTAACCGTCCTACTCTACAAACTTACTTTTGATTTTACTATCAATCAAGAAATAAATATTTATCTAATTATCTTATATACACTTAGCCACTTTTGGCGTTCTAGCTTAGATTTTATTCACTATTGAAAATTATAATGATTGAACAAGATAACGAATGCCTATTGAAAAACATTAAATACAATTTAATTAACTAAACCAAATTATTTTAATAATCTTGATATAACATAAGACTGACCGTTCAGACTCATCGGCGGCTTGGCTAGCCTCAGCGAGCTTAGCTGTGGCTGTGGCGAGCCTCTCCTCGGACCTCTCAAGGTCTTCCTCCAACAGTTGGATACGGCGATTGAGTGCAGCCACTTCGGATTCGGCCTGAAATTTTATATACAATAAATATAGTATTCCAAAGAACTTAAACAAAGTCCAGATATACTCATGTAGACTAACATAACACGAAATATACAATATACGCTGATTCAATCATTAAGGATAATTAGTTGCAGTATTATTGTCTCTGTAAGTAGAATAGCTCTGTATGTTACAAATGGCATTAAACAATGATTGGAGTCAAAATATTTTCATTCAAAAATATGCTAGTAGTGTTGCACCCAACAATAAGATTAATCACCATTCCAATAATGGCGACAAACATGGTAACGTTCATAGGAACATTTACGGGAAAAAACTAACATTCTTAACATACGTGTAGAGAATTAATTGTCAATTGAAATATTTCGCTAGCTATTTATATTCAGTGAGCTGCACATATTTATGACATCACGCGTCCTTGTTGTGAGGAAGCCTAACGAGTCCCAGTTTTTCCTTTTATCCTGTCGTCGCTAATGCGTTGTACCAATTTATAATACGCTCTCAATTATGAAAAATAAAACTGCATACGGTACTGCTGAATACGACAATAAATGACAAGAAAAGTCGCATTTAAATTTTGTCAACCTCAATTCAGATACACTGTTAAAATAGCCGAGATATTAATTTCACAGATACGCAAGAAATTTGTCAATAATTAGTGGCACTATATGAGTAACATTGATTCATTTGATAATTAATCTTATTCATAGATAGTTTTGCCAACCTTGAACCAACATTTTGTTTATTTTCCGTTTTTGGCAGACGAACAACTTAACCTTGTGAGTCAACAACCTCTGGTGTAAAAAGGTCTCTCTATTTGTAACTTGATATGATTATAATACGGCTTCTTTAAAGAACTCTTCAATGCTCTGTTAAGTTCTCTATAGGAGGGTTCATTTTTATGGGACCTTTTTGGGCGTGATCGTACCAATTGTTAATGACAATTGACATACTCAAATACAATAGTAATTGTAATACAAAACAGCCATGCTTAATGGAATGGTAAAAATCCCTGTTTGTAATGCTAGACAATGACGGCACCGTTACTTTACTGTGTAGTTAAGATATTTTTCAACTACAAAGGTTAAAAGCATTGGAAAGGCTTTATGGCTAAAGTGATTAGTATCATCCGGTTTCATTTAAAATGCTCGTTATTAACAAATTGAGACAAATATTTTTCAAAACGCGTAATTAGCTAACAAAATTTTAGCAAATTTACAAGTTATAAGAACATAGTAGTAGTCGTTGAAGTTAAGTTCCTTTTACTAAATAAGTAATGTACCTAATTTTCTATTGATAGAAACTCAATATGTTATTTCTCAAGAAATGCGTTGCAGTTCTTCGAAATGAAAAAAAAAGCAAATTATATATTTGTACAGCAAATAGTCTTAAACAGAAAATTCTTATCGATATCATAATACCTATAAGAAAACTGTGATAAGACACGCGAGGCTACCAAAAACCGTACAACATGACCATGAATGTGGGCAGGTACAATTAATTGTATTCCGCAAAAGATAACGGGTGTTAGATTTAAATCATGTTTTTAATAAAAATGTGGAAAATCTGAGACTGAAAATAATTGTAGAATAGCAGACGAATAAATTACGTCATGTCGATAAACCCAAGTTGGACACGCCTTTCGAGCGCCGGCGCGGTCCTTCGTAGGACGTCCGAACCTTAGCGAACATGAGGAATGTATCAAAGGAATCACGGTACAGACCGGCTCCACATCATGTGTTTCAAGTCTGGCACACGACCTCTGTTGCGACCAAACCTGTTAGCAACAAAACTGGCACACCGCGCACCGTTAAATTCGATATTATTTTCCAATAGTCTTAACCAGAAAATAAATCACGAAATGGCTACACCAGCATTTTTAGTTACACTATCAAGGTCGTATAAAGAATAATGGTAGGTATGTCACAAAAAATTTAAATCCGCCATCTCATTCCTATAGTTCCAACGGAGTCATAAAAGAAAGAGAGGTGAATATGCGTACGTCGCCGGCACACCTAAGTATGGCCGGACATTACTCACTATAGGTAGATACTAGATAGTATTATAACTTTACGGAGACTGATAACTCGTGTTCATTTTAAAAATTTTAACACGATATTCACGAATTTGGCTAGCTATTTCACAAATCACATGACACATTATAAAATACTTTATCTTACTTCTTCTCTTCGCATTATTTCCACTTGTAATCGTTTGTGATATTCTTCACACTCGTCCTTATATTTTTCCATTTCCTCTTTTGTTTGACGCATTTTCTTCTTCAATACGTCGAGAATCGTACCTTGCTGCATATTTGTCGTCATTTTTATTCACTTTTGTTGTAAACCAATTATTTTTGAGTATCTAAAAACAGAGACACCTTCGCCCTTGTCGCGAAAATGCTAACTGACTGGGCCGTTCGTTATTGCTCCGTATCGCCGAGATACGAATGAATACAGCCGGCGAATAAAATGGCCGCCAGCAACCTAAGCTCACTTAAAACACTTGTTCACTTAACGATCAACACTTAGTGCAATGATTATTATTAATGGAATGATAAAAACAATAATGTTTAACTAATGTTATGCAATTAAATAACGATGCCACGCGTCAATACATTATACACGGAATGAGAAATGAGGACTGAGTACTGACAGCTCACCAGCCACATTACACATTCATAAACGGTAAACGTCACAATCGAAGCCGTCGAATCGGAAACACGGAACACACTAACTCCACCTGCTGTGAACTTTGAAAGCTACATCCTGTAGGGTCAAATCGAACCTTTTAAAATTTATAATATACATTAAACCGGGATGGGCGCAATGGTCTAATGAATAAACACAATGTAAATCGCAGAAGCGAGGTATATCAGAATTAACAATAGTCCTTCTGTCATTATCAAACAGAAGTCGTCTCAATCAAAGAAAAGTTGCCGTATTTACCAATCTACTAAACTATAAAGCTTGAATTCACGTGAAAAACACGTGTTTCAGTTAATTAATATTTTAAAAATATTCTGACTCGCCTTATAAATATGAAGTTTTGTACGTAATCTAACGCCATCTAGTGAAACAATGGTAAAATTCAATTAGTTTCGTATGCCTGACGACATTTTGTCGAAAAACCATTCGATGTAATATCTTAATTATTTTTATTTGAAAACAGTTAATGCAAAAAACGTATTGTAAGTAATATGTAGTATAAAGACTACATATTGAACATATACAGATATTATAATAACTCATGCAGACTTGGCATAGAAATGGATGGCTTGGATAACTATGTAAAAAGCACATAAAAATACCTTTCCCCATTATTCATAAAACAGTAAATAATTTTTATTGTACCATATTGTACAACAGTACAAATCTGTCAGTACAGAACAGCATAATCGTAATCTGACTTACAGATGTGAAACAGTATTTAGATAAAATCTTATATATGTATACATGTAGTTCAATATATGGCAATGTGAAAAATCTCTCTCTCTCTCTCTCTCTCTCTTTCTACATTGTATAATGTGTTAATGTTAAATAAATACAATTTTACAAGAGAGCCTTGTATTTTTTATAATAAGCAGTACACTTTGAAAATAATAAAGAATGTTTAGCATTTTTTGGTAAATATTAGTTGGGTTTTTAATATTCATGTGAACTACATGTATACATAGTTAAGATTTTATTTTTGAACATTGTATAAAAGTAGACTTGAAGAAAATAAAATATATATTAATATAATATTTTTGATAAAGCCATGTGAAAAACTTTGTGCCTAAAAATTACATTATTTAATCTTTACTTCATGATGATTAACTAGTTGTTTGTAGTAGTAGTTTATTTAGAATGATAAAAGTTAAAACTTTTTACATAATATTCAAAATACTGTAATGTTTTAAAAATGCAATTACTTTATAATGCCTTAATATTTGTTTCGACAGCTATTAAGAACAGATGTTTGCAATGTTTGTTTAAATTCCTTTCTCATGCACATTGTTATCTATTGAGATATTTAGTTTACAGCATGAGAATCTTAAAACATGTGTAATTTGTAAAGAATGTAATTATGTAATTGTTTAACGCTTCAATGGCGGCACCCCGCCATTGTAGGCGTCAGTTGGGTTTAATGGTATAAAAGGAAGAAACAGCGTCGATGTAAGAGAGTTGAATATTAGAGTTGAAACCTAGAGGTCGAATTAGAAGAGCTACAGTAAAACAGGTCCCAAACCTGTAGTAATCTCAAATACAGATAAGTGTGAGTGTGTCCGACTTCATCGATGAAATAAATACGTATTAATTATACTAAATAGTATTTTTAATAACTAAAGCTCCCAAGACTCCAAAATACACATTACAATACCATCCAAAGTGCATGAGGCACATACAATTACATAAGTACAACTGTTAACTCATTATAACCTAATTCAAGTGATTATTATTGATGTAGATGGTGTGTGAGTGATGGTTATACAAAATGTAAATACCCAATTCCACAATTATTTTCATATGTCATTGACAAAAACTGTAAGTTTTAATTATTCCTTATGTCCTCTATTCTCCAGAACTATGAGCAAACATATAAACAAATTGCAGTGAAATTGATAAAGATGTCACTAGCAATGTTCAAGTATACAGTAACAGTTCATGTGTTGAATTTGGACTACAGTAAGAAGAATGTAGTAATTCCTGTCTAGCTGCTTTATTATAATTTAAAATTGATTTTGCAATACAGGCTTGATGATCTAACATTGAATACACATAATTCACTAGTAACTTATATGTAAGCACTGTGTAGTATTGATAAGATCTTCATAGTGACCCCATTACTGGTGGTCAAAGGTCACCATCCTAGACTGGTATGGCCAACATTAATCTCATGCACCGATTTGTTAACTGAGAATTTTTGTGTCATTATAAAATGTAAGGATATTTATCACTTGTATCAACACCCATAGCAAAAGTTATAAATAGCTTGGGGCCAATGGAACGTGTGAAATGTTTGCTGATATTTATTATTTATAGATGTCTGACATTTCATTATTGTTTCAAATATGTATATTCAATATATGTATTTCTAAAAGAACTGTTTAATATTCACTTTTTCTTTTAAATATTTATTCTTATCAGTATTCAAGCCAGAACAAATTTGAGATGTTTTATCTATTTGATTATGTGTTGACTAGAATACATGTACAATCACGTTCACGTATTCAAGTCACGTTTAGAATCGTCCAATCGAATAAAACATGAAAACACTTTTACGTAACGAGTTAATTGGCAATAGTAAAATTATGTTAATGATACTTTCTTTCAGGGCGACATCTAGCGCAAATATTAACAACTTCGTCTGTAAACAACAGTACAACACTCGAGTTAAGTGTCAAATTGCTCAGCTGATCGCAATTCACACACTTGCTCGCAGCACCCATAATATTCTCTGACGAAATGAGATTAAAAATAGTTTTTACATATTGAGCCCACGCTTAGTTTAAACAAAAGTACAATAAAATAGGACATTACCCTTTTTAATGCCGTATTCTTTATATTCTGCAACTCATTCTTGATTATGGAAAATTTCATGATTGTGTCAGAGGAGAAAATAGAACTACCAAAAGCTAGACCAGGATAATCTGCGCACCTCCTATTTCTACGACTCTCCCTTGCTGCTAAAACTTCAGTACATTCACTAGGACATCTAAGTTTAGCTAGTTCTGCTGTCTCAGGGTCATAATCTGATATGATTTCAGAGACTGGACGCTCCATCTCCGCTCCATCGCCCAATGACCTTTCTTCTTTATAAGAGAAATCATCGTCGGATAGTTCAATCGTTTCCGACTCCGTAATAATTGTGTCAAAGTTTATGTCATCAACGATATTCGAGTCCTCGACCGTATTTCGATTCGAAAGTGCATCGTCACTACTCGTCCTTGTCATTTCTTGAGATTCACTAACACTATTGACACAAGGCACAACATCGTCTGTTTCTAAGGTCAAATCTTTGGACGGAGTTTTGTTTACAGATGACCCAGAGGCGGGAAGGCGGTCGCCTCTCAGCCGCGGGTGGTGTTGATGCCCCCTGCGCCGCACGGGGGTGCGCCCGTGGGCGTGGGGCGCGGACGCGGACATCACTGCACACCGCACGCTCCGACCGGCCGCGCACTGCGCGCCGCCATATTGACTGAATGTGTGCAACCGGCAACGGCCAACAACAAAAACGTGGCGCTGCCATCGCGTTTCATTCGCTTACTTTTTATTGACTGTCAATTGTCATTTGTCAATTTGATATACTGCTTCACCGACACTTTCATTGGCGGTCAATTTAATATTTATAATTTATTTCTATTTGACGTCCATTACGAATTGTGATCAATGATTTGGGATAAGAGTTATTATTAGTTTACTGTATTTGAGTGTTATTGTATAATTACAGACGAATTTCACGTCCAGCCATGTTCCGAAAGCGACATTTTATTTCACAAGGGTGAAATAATAGGTGTTTTTAGCTTTAATTTATACCGATTTGAGGAAAACTATGTTTTTTTATACCAAACAATGACTAAGCGTTCGAAGTATGTATGTAGTTTATGCTGGCACGCGTCTAATTTTACAGACACACCGGGCACCGGGGCCTTATTAGGTGTGGGAGGCCAAAAATAACCGTGCGCCCGCAACGTTTAACACAAACAAACTCCTGTTTTATCTAAGAACATACGTGTACATGTACTCTTTTAACTGTTTTTATTCCTAAAAAAAAATTATAATTGCGTAATAGATACCTATTAATTAATACTAAACTGCATGTAGACGTTTAGACTCTCGATTCAGTCACACTACCTACTTCTAATCAAAAAAATATTAAATCTACACGATGTAGCTATATTTTTTTTGTTAGGAATATAATAAATTACAGTAATGTCACCACAGTAAATTTGGAGTTTTGTACATCAGAATCTAAATCCCTATTAATTGTATAATCTGAGTAAATTCTTTCCGCAGAATTTCAACAACATCTATAAAAAAACACCATATTTACAAAATTATAGGTGGGTACATAAGCTCAGCACTCATTTTCTTATAAGTCATCATTTTTAAGGAAAACATTATATGCCAAGGTTTTGACTCATTAAACGTTTATAAATGGGTAAAATTCACTGACGCTCAACCATGGAAACAATAGCAAAAACGATATGCAAACTGCGTAATTACTTACTAATTTACATAAGATCGTTTATGTAGTTTGGTAATAAGCTGAAAAACTGAGGTCGCCTATAGGTAGGTACTTTTAGTTACGTTTATTTGAAACACCCTAACGTATCCTTTATTTATTGCATCTTCAACAAAATATACCTTAAATTAAATGTATATAGATATCATTATATTCAATATTGGATGGATACAGATAACTATCATAAATAATCAAAAAAAGATTATTTGAAAATTTTCTCATATGATGTTTTAATCGAAACCAATCGTATGGACCAATAACGATGAAACTAGACAGTTGCTAGTTGATAGAAAAATGATCTTATAATTTTGAACCTACTCAAAAATTTGGTTTCAATGCCTAATAAAATATTGAATTATTAAAATAAAACTTACGGTCTGTAGTGCCTTCTCCTTCTCCTCAAGTTTACCGTTGACCTGCATAAGGGCCTCCTGTGTCTGGTCGAGGTCATTTTCGATGGTCTGGATCTTCTTCTGGAGCTGTCTGGCCTCTTCTTCTGCCTGTATAAAATAAGGAAGTTTTCAAAATTTTGGAAAGGAAACAGTGTAGATAAAGATTGCTTTTTTTCGCCAAGGACGATTCCTATGAATTGAATTTGTTCATTATGTAAATGTGAAAAAGAGTTCCTCACTTTTACTATGCCCATAATTAATTAGATGACCACATTCTCACTAATATATACATATATATCTTTACAATCTGTTTTTTGAAATCATGTCGAGATTTTATTTGTGCATCGGGCGTGCATAATCGTCCTTGGCCTGCTACTCGCACATAGCAGTGCGGTCAAGACCCTATACTACATTTTATTGGTCCTTTTAGAAAGGGAATTTAATCCCTTTATTGGTGCCGATACCTGCGGTTAATTAATATGATTTTTCAGTCAATCCTATTATATGGTTTAGTTACTTTATATTTTACTGTGTTAATTTCGATTTTTAAACTAAGTATTGTTGACATTATGAGTATTTTAAGATTTTCGATTTCATGAAAATAGAATAGTCAAAATAGTTAAAGGTGTAACCATGTTGCTGATAATGTCATCAATCATATTATGCCCTATTTTTGAGCTAAATGTTTATATACTTTTTAGTAACTGGTGGTAAAAAAGTTCTAACTTTTTTAAATAAATATCTTAAATATGTTAAATATATCTTAAACAGGATTGAATTTAGTATATTCCAAAACAACCTTAAATTTTGCTTTAGAGTTCCAAAAACTGTTAATGTGTAATTTATATAACTAAGTACTTGGAGCCGTGAGTATAGTAGTATAATAGTAGTGAAAAAACGGTGTAGATATTTTTCCGTAATATTAATAACATAGGATTTTATTTGCGCAAAGGTGATCTCATCTGTCTGCTTTGCGGAAAAACTATTTTTCGCTATTTTTTCCCCCACTAATGTACAAAGCATAAAATGTGAAAATAGAAAAGTTTTGGGACAAGATCGCAGAATAGCAACTTTAAGGTTAAATTCTGCTTAAATTTATACGTCAAATCTAACAGGAATCAAAAACTAAAGAGTACCTTCTCAGCACGAAGGTTGGCATCCTTGGCCTGCTGTTCACACATGGCCGCGCGGTCAAGTGCGTTGTCCTTCTCCAGCTTCATCGCCTGCATCTTCTTTTTGATCGCGTCCATTTTGGCGGGGCTTTTGTTTCTTCTCTGCTAGACGAAAAGCTGTAAAAGAAAATGTATAAATTTCTATTTCCCGTATATATTTATTACTTTACACAAGGTATTTGATGCATTAGTTCTTTGCATTGCACTAGTTCGTATCTGCGTTAATTGAAGTTCAGGAATATGGGCCTAAAAACAGGAAAGATCTCTCAATATGTTCATCTTATCGTGGTTCTAATAAGTTCTGAGGAGTGAGTGCCGATATTACGTAAATGGCGTAATCGCTGCTGCTATTAGATTGAAGAAACTTGTTCATTTTGAAAAACCTACCAGGTTTATCCTGGTTGAAACAAACAACTCTTTGGCATTTACTAAATGCATCGTTTAGATACAGATAATGGGAACTAAGTTGCGTCGAAGTACAAATGACATTTCGAATATTTGGCGCGAAATATCTATGCACTTTACGAATAGCTTGTAGGTTATCTGTGGTAATATTTTCCTGAAAACTATTTTTACCGCCGAACTATTTTTAACTATTAGTCGGTTTTTTAAATTAATATACTTACAAGAAATCAAATAAACACACTTAACTTTTAGAGCTATAAAACACCTATAAAATAATTACAAACACCCTGACTGCATTTATTCATTGAAGTTCAATGATCTGAGCATACCAAGAATAAAACAACGGATTTCAAAGGAATCTTATTCTGGTAAGGCGGGAATTATTTACATGCTCAGTTGAGATATTATCTTCAATATTTATGATTAAAACTATATAGTATTATTCCACTCTGCCTTTTTATAAGCGTTATGTAGTACGTCAGGGAGGCCCTAAACCCCACTGCAGAACTACGTATCTGTATATAATTTAAAAATGCAGTTTTTAATATTTAATTGATATATAACCTTTTTCAGAACTCAGATTGAATGGATGCATATAATCATAGTGTATTTTCAGTTAGCAAACAGCGCATTTAATAAAACTTACTTCCTATGTGTGTTTTGAATAAAACATTTGAATAAATATAAAACGTAGGTACAATATTCTTCAAGCAAAGGCTTTATCAAGGATGAATCAAAGGGAAAATATTTCTTTGTGAGTCACAACTCAATGCAAAAATGTGGATGCTGCGAGAAACGGGATCTTGGTAAGTCGTATCGTATTTATGAATTCTCAATGTGACAAAACTTTACTACTACTATAGTTAAGCTTACAATTTAGACAGTATCATATCATAAGGAGGGACATTAGATAGTAATAAGAAGAATTACAGAAGGTAAGATCTGGGACTACAAAGATGAGAGAGTAGGGAAAATAGACGCAAAGGAAACTTTTCCAGTGCACAATATTGTACGTGGATACTTCAGACCTATCAAATGCTACAATCGTACCTGTTGCTGTCACATATAATACTCACATAACGAAGCTTATATGCTTCAAACTCAGGAAAAAAGAGATTTTTAAATTTAAAGTTTCCTATTTTACTTTTATAAAGTTTATTTAAAAAATATATCTTGAAAAATTAAACTCGACGTTGCTTACGTATTCAAATAGTAAGAATAATTTGAGGTTAAAAGTCATTTGCACCCATGTTCAAGGTCATAATGATATGTACTGACTTTATATTAGTTAACATATTTCTTTTCCTTAACGCCATTCTTACTACTTCTTACTACTTAATATACGGAGTATTTCGGTTCCAGATTTAGATTAAGCAATCACCGTAGTTATGCTAGAATTCCATTCAAAATATTGTTTATATTAGGTGTTAACGCAAAGATACGGCACGTCGGTAATGTAACTGATATCCTAACAAAAGTTGCATTCTCCTTCAATACGTTCGTATTTGTTTATATCTTAGGTAATATTAAACTACCTACAGAATAATTTAAATACTGAATGTCACAGAATACTTAGTATGACCTATTTTTACATGGCATTGAGTTTAAATGTTTAAAAATAATGTCCATTAAAACGAATTTCAGAACGACGTACAATAATTTACATTTAAGGCTATCAGAAACTCAAGGGCATTAAAATAAATTTCAACATATGTAAATGTTAAAAATAATTATATTTGTTCAAGAATTTCCAGTTATTATCCGCGACGTTAATCATTACTCAAACTTTTTTGTTAATCATTTGTAATGTCATTTGTGTTTTAGGTAAATTTAGTATTATTACCTTTTTTTGTAGAATTAATTAGTTCATTAAGCAATGGCTTAACATATATTATTATTTAACTTTTAAACGACATGAAACACTGTATAAAGCATCCATAAGAGATCCATCCATCCATTAGAATCCCCTTGCTTACTTTTATTTTCGGAGGCAGCGGAAAATATTTTAAATGAGCTGGAACTAGAAATATTCTGTGGCAATACGCAGGCGCACAGTCACCCCCGCTTCCCGCTCTCGCACGCAATTGGTCAAAGTTTGGGTAATTGCCAAAAACGCGGGAAATGTCGGACGATCGTGGATTTTATTGGCCACCGCGAGTGAAATTGAGCACCGACATTGTACCGCGATATTTAAAAATAGAATTTGGGCGATGTTACAAAATACTAAACATAAAAATACGAACGCCTTATCTGGGTCAATTAAATTTTTGTCCTGTTTTAAAAATTAAGCATTGGATTAAACAGTTTGTAATTTTTGTATTTTAAATTTCGTTTTGTTAATTGTTGAACTTTTTTTCTGAAAGATTACGGAGGGGAACGCGTCCAAAGTTTAAATAAAATATTACATTTATTATGCTACGCTCTTAATTATAAATCTTAACTTGAAGTACCCCTTGAACACTTGACAATATCACTGTCACTTACCGTACCACTTAAAATTAAAAAAAAAACACAAATTCACTATGGCACTACACAGGCTACTTACATGTGGAGTCGACGCGTGCTGTGGTGCGACTGGACTGCGAAGCTGCGTCTCGCCTGGTGTCGCCTTACCGCCACGAAAGGAGATGACAACCCCGCTGCGAGAATACAGCGGACTTATTTAATTGCTTTTCGAAAAATATTTTATCTGAATACAAGGTTTTTTAATTCAATTAATATACACGTTTGTTCAATAGCTACAATTTTAAAGCATAATCTATAATTACTATAAGCATGGTCAGAAGTGCGTCTGCTTTTACTTACATTCAATTGGTTCTAAAATCTGGTGAAAGCAAAATTATAACTTCCCAAGTACAATTATCATACAAATATTAATTACTATTTCAGTAAGCCTACTTAAGCAGCCTATTGAGTGGTTCCAAGCATCAATTAAAAATAATGTAAAACTTAGTGTTTAAAGATTCCGTACCCAAAGGGTAAAACTGAGAACCCTGTTACTAGAACTTCGTTGTCTCGCTGCCTGTCTATCCGTCTTTACCAAGTTGTATATCAACGTAATAGTTAGACAGTTCAAATTTTTACAGATGATGTATTTCTGTTGCCGCGACAACAATATTTTTTTTTCTTTATTCATTTCCTTATTCATTATTTTTGCAGTTACACCATAAAATAGAATCCATGGCTTCTCAGCTAGGTATTATCTGTGTTTGAGAAGCCAGTTCTTCCCTTGATACACAATGAACCTAGTTTAAAAAACAAAAGTAAGGAAAAGTTATAAAAAATAATAATAATTAAATGACATAATAATAATGACAAAATAAAATTAAAAACCGAAAGATAATATGAATATATACTTTTATTTATTCTGCATAAAATAAATATTAAAGGAAGCCCTTATAACTAAACTAATGATGAGACCCTCAATGCGCAAGCCCAACCGTTTTCATAAGGGCTGGTTTAATTCCAAATGTCTAATCTGTCAGTACATAATTGAAGTTACAAAATAGTTAATTGAGATACTTCTCTTTTGAAGTCTTAAGAGACAGCAAAACAAGAGACCATGACATTTCGAATCGCATCATTGTGAGTCATTCGCCGTATGGCTGACCCAGATGGTTCCTTAAGGTCTCACCTTGAGGACCATGGGCAAGGGTCACTTAATCTGATAGTAAAAGGAAATATATTCTTATAAGGTTTTAAGTTGATTAAATTTATCGTTAATACAATTCTGTGTTCAGTCATTTTCAAAAAATTTAATAATTAAAGTAGCGACTTTAATTATAAATGATGAAATGCTTTTAATAAGCGTATTAAAAGCATTTCATCATTCAAGAGATCCCATATCTCTTATGTGCCTTATTCTATATTTCTGAGTGCAAATAAATGTAGTGTATCTGCTGAATTTATTAATGGTTTATATTGATAGAACCCTCTAAAACTATCAAAATAAGGATACCTAAGCAGCTATACAAGATCTCTTGTGTCTCGTGGTAGGCATTCAAGTTTAGAATATCATCCCTAAGTTGAATATCAGCTAGGAACCAGCCATGGCTGCGATGGGGCATTGAGTGATTTTTTTAACATTCCATGTCTATAACATTACCACAGGTATATAATCAAAACCCATTAAAACCTATGTACAAGTACATTTGTTTTTAAATCGAACAATGCGTTAACTATGTGTATAAGTTTATCCACGTATCATCTAAAGAAAATTCCTACGAGAATACGGTCAACTAATTCTCACGATGACATAATATTACGCATTGTCTGTGGAAATCACGTAACATCACTATAACATACTATTTAATTCTTGTATTATATCTGTGGCAAAGTTCATACGTACGCCTTATACACCACCAGATGATATAAAATCACCTATCGTTGCAAAAACATGTCTGCTTACCAAATATTTTCATTATTTGTATGATTATTTTGTCCCAAAGCTTTATGTTTCTTTGCCATGATTATTTATTATTATTTCAATTATCATATTCAAAATGGTGCCTCCATTAAAAGTCCAATAAGTATGAAAAGAGCAAGTGCAAATTGTAAAGTATAGGTACCTAAGAAACTATATGTTTAATACATACAGTATCGCAAATTCTCATAAACAATCTACCTTGTTTAGAACTTAACATATGTATTCAACGATATTCCATGAGTTTAGTGTTTTAGCCGTAAAAGGCTACAAGTATTACTTCCGCATTCGTGACATGTATTTGATATCTTACTCATTGAAAATTTAGGAAAAGTTACTTGACTCATTTTAAAAAGTGAAGCTGAGTCACACTTTTTTGTTTCAAAATGTGGTCTTCGTGGTGAATACTGGGACATCATATTATGTCTTCATGGCTCGCTGATTAAGGAGTTTTTAATATAATCAAGTGTTTTCCACAATAAGGCATTGATCAAAAAATTATTTTATACTTTATCAAGTTATTTATACCAACAAAATTATATTATTGTAATTATATCTGACAACAAAATAAAACAAATGAAGAACAGTTTCTTCAATTACTGCGGCAATTGAAGAAATCGAAAATTACTTTGGCAAAGTACGGTTTATTCTCACTGTATTGGTGAAAATTATTTGTAAAAAGCATTCATTATATTCCTATTTAAATCATATATTGTTAAATAGTTTTTCTAAACACTATAGTAGGCCACTTCAAATCTTGAACACATGGTGAGCTGTGTATTTTCGTATGAGCCAAGAATAGAAACGCTGTCGTCATATGAAGCCCCCGTTGCTTACGGTGTTTATAAATCGTTTCAAGACATATTATTGCACTATTGAAATAACATTCGCGTGTATATTAAAAGTCATACGTATACGAGCAGTAATTTTGACAGATGAATTCTAGAATATAAAAAAATGTTTAATTTTTTGATATGTTTGACTGTCCTATCTGTTTAAAAAAAAGTAAATGTTTAATTTGTAATATTAACATGCGTTCATACACATGAACCTTTTTAATATTTTCCATCTCCCGAATCGGACATGACGTACGTCAAGAAATACATTCATGTATTTATATTTTTAAGGTAGTTTTCTGTGGTCGCTGTATTCTGTATCCACCAAACTGAAACATTTTTGGATTACTGAAATGAAACCCTGAGCTATTGAGGGTGAGATATGGAGTCGGGAATAAAAATCATCATTATAGTAATAATAATTATTGGCGCCGCTCTTAATACTAAATATGGATGTTTATGGTAATAAAACTATGTTAGATATAAACAAATCAATCATGCTAATTTGATCCATTTGCATTTTACTGTAATAGCAGCAATCAGACAATTAATGCTAAGATACACTACTGATATTATCAAATAATAAAAAATAGATAACGCTAAAAGTTTCCGGAAATGTCCACTTAAAGAAATAATATTTAAAACGTAATTATAAAATTTGAAAATGGAACCTTGGCTGTATGTGTCAATTCTTATTACATTTTGGCACCATTTTAAAAATTGCGGGTCAACATTAATGTTAATTCATGTGGAATAAACTCAGGAAATATTTTTTCCGTAATGTAATTTGAAAGCTCAACAGAGCATCACTGGTATACATGGTTTGCAGAATTCAAGCGCGGTCGAGTCAATCGCACAGACGAATCTCGCAATGGTCGTCCGATATTATTTATAATATTATTTCTCTATGGTCCACCGCTGTGGACAACAAAAACATCGATTCTGCGGTGCGGCGTATCTATGATTGTAACAAGCATGTGACTTACCTTATTTCATTACCAGGATTCATTAATCCTACAGAAACCTTTGGGGGAAAGTTGTGCGTGGTGCTTGCGGTGGATCCAACACAATTTGAGGTTCAAAACCACGTCACTTAATGCAGCTCCGTGCTTACCAGATTCAATGTAGATGCGTCAAATTTAGTGCTAGACATAGTGACAGTGAGGAAACATGGATGTTTGCTACGATCCCAAAACAAAGCAGCAATCGTGCGTATGGGCTTTCAAGATGAGCTGAAACCAACCAAAGCGGCGCACGTAAAAAATACATCTAAGCGGATGATATACTGTTTTTATCAAAAAGTATTGTTATTTACTATATATAACTCTCTTTGTATGATGAACACTTTTCTGTGGTCGCCACTCAGAAAAGTTTTCATTATTGGTTTAAACGAAGGAAAAAGTGCATTTATACGCAAGGAAAATATTTAGAAAGTACAAATAACTTGTAATATTATTTTATTTCGTATTCATTCCGAAAACTCTTAGTGCGCCCCACGTCTTATATTATAAAATAACACCTAATTTTTATCAAAACATTTTTTAATTTTTAAAATTAAATATTTTTTGTGTAGTTCTAATGATTTATTTGTGTTAGAAGGAATATAAATACGACATGGAATTATTTTTATTTATATTATCCTTCCTCATGTTCTTTTCCTTAACGTCGTCCTTCCTCGTGTTTACTTTATTTTAAAAGGAGAAAACTGAGTAATAAAAAGTAGCCAATTAGTCCTTTTTATTTTTAAATACATAAGTCAGTACGCTGCTAAGGTAGGAGCAATTTCTTACCATCGAGTAGCGCCAGCAAGGCGCGCCAGCGGCCTTGCCTTACCAAACTTACCATTAAAGGCTCTCGTAATCCCTGATAACAATTGCAGCGGAAAACTACAGCACATTTTAATACAAGGAATTGCAATCTGTGAGAGTAATTACGTGACATTTTTATATTCTTCTTTGTATAGTAGTAGGGCAGCGCTGACTCCGAACTAATACGTAGGTATTTAGAAATCACATAGCTTTTACAAATACCTAATACTGTAAAAAAGCCTTTTTTTAAGTACAATTATTATAATAATATTTTTTTAAATTAATTATTGTTGTAAATGTAATTAATTAAGAATATAATAGTAATAAGTAGTAATAGTCGTATAGATTAATTTACCGCGCCGACCCAAATAAGGAACAGTATAATATGACAATATTTGCAATGATGAATCAAGCGTAAACCATATGGTGGAACACCTTGTAGTATCTCTACATACACAGTTTAGGTCACATTCTATAAGAACTATCATCAATCATACTTACCTAGATTTTTATGAATAAAAAATCGATCTAACTTATAGTTACTCTTAAACGATATTAATTCTAAAAGTCCCTGTAGATTTCATAACAAATATTCTACAAATGGAAAGATTGGTCAGCAGGCGCTTATCGCTTCAAAAGACTTACAACTCTTATAAAAAATAGAAATTTGTAAATAGCTATGGAATTACGAGAATAATATATTGTATATATACGTAACTTATGTAGGTATGTATTATACGAGAATTTTTTTATTACTAAGCAAATATATATTTTATAAAAATATACCAAAAATAAAAAACGAAAAACACCTTTCCCTTAATATTTACGACTCTGCTTATATCGAAATATCTTTCTAGATAACCTTTTATCGTTGCAAACAGGTTTGAACGACCTCAGGCGATAAAATTATTTAAGAATCGCGCCACACCGGTAATCAATGCTTTTTAAGCGTGAGTCACCAGCTGTTTAAACTCGGTCAAGTAACATGTTGCTAGCGACCTCTAGTTGAAGTTATGAGCACTTAAAATTGCTAATTAACAGATTTTTTTCTTACATTACGATAACTGTTAATTTATCAAGGATATGAGTTTTATTTGTTGGACATTTTATGAAAAGGATTATTTAATTACGTACATGAAATTTTTAACGTTACAATGAGAGAGTAGTAAGGTTGTATTAAACCGGAACATTCAACACCATTTTCTTTATTCCTAAATTCAGTTATCTTACATTTTTAAGACTTTTGAAATGATCAAGTAAATGGACAAATAATACAACGATTTATGGTCAAAAATTTATTACTTAACCTACTGCACTTTTCTGTGATATTCGGGAGTTGCATTTCCATAGTCTTGTAGATTGAACAATGTCGAGCGATTATTAACCATATATTTAAGGAAGTCTTGTATGTGTGTTAAAATATGTTGTAAAGATTTCTCATCAAGGGATGTGTATGCCAGCATTGGCCCTATTTTATTGAATAGCCTTAATAAATGTATAGATCCATATATTTGAGACATTGGAGTGTCTGGGTATTCAGATAAAATTTCACTGTACTGTGGTCTTTCAAATTTGTACAGTAGCTGGGACCCCAGTGTTGCATTAAAATATTCCTTAATTCCCTCTGTTATGTCATTTAGTACAGATTCCTTTGCTTGGTTGTGAAGTTTGCTGGATTTTTTGAATGTCAAGTAGTTGTCAACTATCTGTGAGACTGTCAATTTGGCTGGAAGAATAGCTAGTTTCTGCTGTCGAGTTATGACATCCCAGTCGTCAACTAGCCAAACTTTAAGTTCCTCAGGTATTTTGATTTTAACTTCAACTTTGGCTAGATATTGTTCTTCAGTCTCTATTGATAGATCAAGACGTCCACGTTTTTTCCTGGGAAAAAAGTTATTATGAAAGGACGTAAAATTCTTTTCAAAAATTGTGTAAAGCTATTTAAAGTAATGTCTAATAATTAAATTCATCTAGTACTAATTTTATAATTAATTTAAAAAGTAACTGTCACAAGTATCAGAAAAAGTTACTATTACTTATTTCTTGCAGCTACAAAGAATTTTTTATTATAAGAATGCTTATATTTCTGGTCCAAAAATAGTTTTGTTAGGAAACAAGACCGGCATTTTCCTTAAGCACACCAGTTAGTGGATTGACTCAACTTTCATAAGTAGCAGAATAAAATATGTATGTTCTTGAATACTTACTTAGGCTGATCTGATCCAGAATCAGCTGGAGTATCCTTGCTCTGATTCTTTGTTGCTTTTGATGATGTAGAGGTAGTCTCAACATCCTTTCCTAGAAATTACAAAAGATTATCAATAATCTATCAAGATTATAAATAACAAATTTGCATCATTCAAGTGTAAGGCACAAAAATTTACCTGCTGGAGTAGAAGCCCTTGATTCCTCCCTTGCAGGTGTGGTGCTGGCCGCAGCTTCTGATTTGCGACCTTTAGCAGGAGCTGAAATCCATAAAGACTTGTGTAAATAATGTGTGATATGTCAAGTTGTCTGTTTCTAAGAAGTCAGTCTTCAGCATTCTTATTTTTAAGCAGTTAAGTTCTCTGATGCAATTAACAATCATAACAGTTATTAAAGTAACATTCATTCATAATATAATTATTCATGCATTTATTCTTTATAACTCAGAGAAATCTTATAATAATAAAAAAACTATAAATCAATAAAATTCAAAGGTGTAAAATGAACATCAATACACATGAATGGATGGAACTATTTTCCAAATTCTTATTTAGTTGTCTTATCATATTTTTTTTATTATCAATAAAATATATGTATATATAAATAAATTTAAGAAATACCCGTAACAGTATTAGTATAGGAAATGATAGGATTTAAGTTTTATAATAAATCAACTTTACTTTTTACTACTTACTCTTTTTAGTCTTAGCAGGTTGTGCAGAATGGGCTCTCTGCACTTCCTTTTGTCTTTGGACATTTGCTTCATTGTATTTCAAAACTCTGCTCTCTGGGACCCATTCATCCCAACTGGAATCCAAATTTATAAATTAAATCAGTGTATAAACATAGAGGTTAACTTATTATATATAAATTATGAGAGAACTTAACTTAGAGGTGCCTATGCATACTAACTTCTGCATTGGTAAGTGTGACATTATAAATAACTTAACTAAATAGAATGTTTCAAATGAAAGAGTTATTTTATTATACATATGAAACTTGGTACTTGAGTGAAAATCTTAAATACAAATAGATATTTAATACATACTTTTTATTCCATCCAGCGTAATGGATTAAATAACGAACATGTTTGTCTTTCGTTACGGAACTCTTCAGACATTTGGCTTCGTAAATAAGCGGCCCATGGAAGCATAATACCTTTTCACCTTCGTAAACAATTATTAAAAGATAAGTTTATAATTCAAATACTTATAGTAACTAATCATTTCAAATATAGTATGTTGTTTAATACATACCTTCAGAAAACTTTAGTTTAGGAGCCATTACTGGTTAATTTACGTATAGGACTGAATATATGAATTCACAATTTTATTTTAAATACAGACAAATGATTTATTCTAAAGAAGAAATCATAAAATAACACTAATAGAGTAAAAGTTAGTAAAGTTTTTACAAAAACAATAAAATCGGGGCGAGTTTAGCGTTGTTACTATGTAATTAGCCAAAATCAACAATGCGGTAACAATTTACATTAGAATGTTATGACTTTCCCTTTACGACCACAGGTTTTGACATTGACGCCCAACAGTGACGTTTGATTTTTCTATCTTTTTCTCATTTGTCATGTCAACATTGATAAATCTTTTTCCAACTGCATTTTTTATTGAATTTTTCTGCAACAGACTAAAAAAACGGAAATGGTTCCCTATTTTAATTTCTTCTATAAATAATTAATTTATTAAAACTACATATTTGATCATATTTTATGAGTAAGCAATTCACAATTAGTCGAAAGTAACGAATATTAGGTAGATGACTGAAATTAAGCAAATAGGCATTAAAAATGTACCTATTGTTACAATCATAGAGATCGGTGGCAACGGCATTCTCTGTTAAGTGCTTGAGTTCATTGTCAGCGCCATCTGTCAGCATAATGTATCGATCTGTAATAAACTTGTAAATATTGCTGAAAGATGGCGTCGGTAAATTGGTCGGATGGTCGGTGGGGAGGCTACTGCCAAAAGGGGCTATATAAGTAGAGCTCTTGTGAGGTTGGATAGTGTTGTTATAACTTTTCTGAGATGTGATTATATCGCTGAGTGTTTTGAATTATATTTTATAATAGAGTGTTTGTGATTTGGAATATATAATTATGATGATATTGTGAATCAACTGTTTTCATTTCTATACCCTTCTGAGATGTACTGTAATAGCTCAGAAGTGGGATAATTAATAGGTAAATTTATTGAAATTTAGTGCCACGCCCGCTCATGACTGCCGCACATATTTGTGTTTTTATTTTCTTTCCTTTTTCTTCTGCGTTGATGAAGAGTTTATATAATTATCGCGCGGATAATATAATTATCCGCGCGTACTCCATACATTAATTAATTGATTTCGAACGTTAGCTGCATATTTTAAAGAAGGATCTAAGAGGTAAGACTTGATGATGATTACATCATCTTTCCACAACGCTTGAAGTTTTCTCATTTTGTGCCCGTAAGCACTATAAACCATAAGAATCAATTCAATCAGGTAGTTAGATAAGTAGAATCGTAGGTTTCTTCAACGAAAAAAAAAGATTAATGGTTTGAAATGGTGTTTATCTTAGCCTAACGACAATTGAAAAAACGGTCCATTCCTTATAAAAAGTTTATGAATTTTAGTATCCTCAGAAACGAAATCGTAAAACTAGGCATTGAGTCCATTGAAATCTTAATCGTTACTTTAATATGGATTATGGATGGAATATGGTATTATACCCAAAATGGTTTATAAATTTACAATTAAGTAATAGAATCAACTAGTCACAAAACACAGCTAACTACCCTAATTGAAGCGTCCGATCTAACACTAAGAGACATGAGTTGAGACATGAGTTGAGAGCCACGTCATACTTTGCGACCGAGCGAACGAGGTGACCCCCCGCGTGCTTCGCGGTCTGCAGAGCTCAGTGAAGCACCCCTGTATAGTCGCCAGCTGCAGACGCGAACTAGCCGGTGATTGTGAACAACGTGCCCCACAACGTGGTACGTGCCACTCACGCCTAAGTAGAGATCCATCAAGGAGATGCACTTTTCAAAGAGAACTTTCTACGAAAAATCCCCGAAAGTCAGCAGACCTGTTCGGAGAATTCATCAACGTCTTAAAGACAAGGTCACGCGAGAATTTTTATTTTTTGTGTATAAGATTCCTTACAGCTAGTTTTAATATAGTAAACTAATTAACAGAGTAATACGCCAATTATAAGGAATACCTTTAAATAGTTCACTAGGTGACATAGATAATAAAAATGGGCAAAGTTTAACCTAAAGAGTATATAATACTAAAAAGGATAAAAGAAAGGCCTAAGGACGTTTTACTACGTGTGTGTCATGTACCCACATTTGCATATGCAGATGCATTAATCAAACCTTGTAAGTTTTTTGAATTTGATACGTAAAGTGTTAAAAATATCAATGTGCTGAATCTTTTCATTATATATAAATGGAAGCCTGAATAGAGTTGATGTTTTAACATAATTTGTGGACGCGTGAGGAACATGGAAAAGATTCGTATGTCTAGTACGGATTGAGGGAACTAAAAGGGATATTTTAGCCAGGGTTTGTGGGGAATCTAAATTGTGGATTATGTTGTAGCGTGGGTGTATAAATCAGATATATAATTGATACGAAAACAGTTTATTGAATAAAATACACTACACAAACAAATAGGAGTAAAAAAGAAATTTAACTAATTGCGTCGACGTGAACAAAAAACACCATCTTTTTCTTATTTGTTGACAATGTGTCATGACACGTTGCCATGGCAACGGACTGTCATTGCAGACCGGCCTGCACACCTAATTAAAAACAAATTATTTAAAAACCTACGTAGGACATAGGCTACACTACAATGTCAAATAGAAGCATCATATCAAATAAATCACGTCTTTATCTTGAATCAGTAGTTCTCTTCAATTGCTAATGTTATTTCGGATTACGACCCCTTGAAAAGGAGCAGACAATCAGCACATGGCTGGATAAGGTAGACGAATGTGCAGAAATATATAACTGGAGTGACAGACGAACCGCGTAAAGAAAGTGAATATAAAGTGAAGTGAATTAAAGTGAAGTGAATACAAAGTGAAGTGAATACAAAGTGAAGTGAATACAAAGTGAAGTGAATACAAAGTGAAGCGAATACAAAGTGAAGCGAATCTGAGTGAAATGTAGAATCATTTTATAGCAAGTGTATCTTATGCAGAATAGTGTTTACTGTTAATTTGCAGATATAACAACCGCTGAATTAATTAATATTGTCAAGCTTGTTTTAAGAGAATAAAACCTGACAACTATAGTCATGTGACTATTTATGATTATTTATGATTGTTTATGATTAACAAGTTACTTCCTTTGTTTTAGTCTGTTTATTTCATATACCGTGGTTTATTGTTATGTATTAAATCATGTTTTTTCAGCATTAAGTGATGAAACTGATGATTTAAGTAGTGATTTTTCTGTATTATTGTTATTACTTTATTTCAGAATAGTAATATGTTATAGATTTTGTTAGTCAAGGGACTAGTTCCAAAAGGATGGCCGAATGTTAGCATCATAGAGATCGGTGGCATCGGCATTCTCTGTAAAGTGATTGATTTCATTGTCAGCGCCATCTGTCAGCATAATGTATCGATCTGTTAACTTGTTAATATAGGGGCTATATAACAAAGGGGCTATATAAGTAGAGCTCTTGTGAGGTTGTATATAGTGTTGTTATAACTTTTGTGAGAGGGGATTATATAGGTGAGTGTGTTGAATTATATTTTATTATAGAGTGTTTGTGATTTAAAATATATGATTATGATATTGTGAATCATCTGTTTTCATTTCTATACCCTTCTGAGATGTACTGTAACACTATGTATAACTGAGAGTTAGTAGCATACTTATGTATTTACTCTTTGGTTAGTAGCTTTAAAACCGCAAGCATAGCAACTTTATAAAAAATATGGTTCATCAATAAATTATCAACAATCGTCAATCACTTCTTATTTAAAATTATAAGTTCAGAATATATTTTAATGCAATTATTTAAACAGTGTTAGCTTAAGTATAAAAGAAATGGAAGCTAACTATGAAACTAAGTCAATATATGTATGTACATATTTACAATTATTATACTAATCAATTTATGAAAAACGGTAATCGGTAAAACTCTATATATATATAATTTATATTATATAAAACGATGTATTGTATAGAAAGGAAAAGATACCCACTATATTTTCCATTCTATAGAATATACTTACCTTATAAAATATTAAGTTTTTTTAAAAGCATTTTCTTAAAACATTACTTTATAGATAAGCATGTCAAAACCACGATATACCCTACATACGTTTTTTCGTTTTGTCGTTACTTGAACTTTCATTAAATTATCACACTTCATTCAGTTGGCCGGTGATAGCGCGCCGCGTTCTCGCGTAACCCGTTTGTTATCAAATAGTTGTTTAAAATGTCTCAACAAGGACCTGCATTTGATGTGAATGCAATGACTTTGACCCGTTGGGTCTTAGCTCAGCAAAGAACAGCTCCAGGGGCCACAGGGGATTTAACGCAACTGCTAAATTCAATACAAACCGCTGTCAAGGCTATACAGTCAGCTGTGAGGAAGGCCGGTATCGCTAAGCTGTTAGTATCACGTAAATAACAAATGATTTTTTTGGTTATTTTATGTTGACGAACTAAATTATTATGCTAATGGTATATACATTATTGAAAATAATAATAAATATTCTAGCTAATATTGATACTGGTGGTACCGCAATTATGTAGTTAGTATATTTGGAAAGTACTCTTTCTACTATAGCTTGATTTACCGGTAACTGGCATTCTTCGGTCATTGATCTTAGCAATAAATAGCTAATAGCCACTAATGCGTTGTTTTCATTTCTCCAAATATATAATAACAACACAATTCCCTTTTTTCTTAGAATTTCATTACAAATATTTCATATAATTTTTACTTGTTTAGTACATTTTTCAGTAATATATAGATAGCGAAATGGGCATAAATAATTTACCGAGGTGGTTGTATTAGTAATGTGGAAATAAAAGAAGTAATAAAAAAAACTTTTAATCAAATATGCTTCGTGCGTTTTTTATAGCTTTAAAATTAGTATGTTAATTGGTCGTAATAATATTCAATTAATACGACCAAAGTATGTTCCTATTATAAAATACTACCTGTATTCCTGTAATCAAATTTTTGTGGGCCAAGGTGAAATGCAGAATGATTGTTGAAATGACTGTCAAATATAAAAATTAAATATTGTAATAAGATAAATCTTTAAGGACCGAAGTGGTTGACCAAAGAATATAAAGATAATACAGAAAAAAGTAATTTGATAGTCAAAATTCTTTCAATTTATTTCTGAACGTCACCTTTTATGGCCTCTGAGCTACATGAATTTCATATATTATTTAAGTATTGTATTTATGGGTAGATAGGTACATAGTATAAACAAATCGAATCTTATTCACATTGTGAATTTGCAGTTTCGAGTCTTAACACTGTTTTTCTTGCGCAAGTACCGCTAGAGCCAACTTATGACCTTTGGGTTGATAATCATACGCTAAATTGTGAAATATGTTATATGGAGAGAATAGTTGCTTTAAATATTTGTTATATAAATGATACCACTTGTAGGATTCGCCTAGAGAGAGTATGTAAGACCAATGTAGTTAATCTGATCGATAAATAAAAAATGTGAATTTCTTTTCAGTCATGGCATATCTGGGAACACAAATGTGCAAGGTGAAGAGGTGAAGAAGCTGGATGTTCTCTCGAATGACCTCTTCATCAACATGCTCAAATCTTCCTTCACTACCTGCCTGCTTGTGTCCGAGGAGAACTCAACAGTCATTGAGGCAAATACGCTAAAATTATATTCTTATAATATATGGACAACCTAAAATACACCGTACCTACCCACCGTACCGTAATAATGAAACAAGTCTATCGAAAATGGTTCTTTACTTTTGACAATGTTTTTGTTTTTTATAATTATGCATTTTTAAATATAATATAATACAGTTTAACATATAGTATAGTGTAAACTGTAAATGCATTACGTCTGTCTGTATTACTTAATTGTTTTATGTATACAGTGCTGCATTAGTTTTTTTTATGTTGGTTAAAAATATCAAATGATACAGCCCAGATGACGGTTACTTTACATCTTACAAAAAGTATAATAAAACTTATCTTTACTTATAATATCAGAGAGGGTATATATAATGTAAATACATTTTCGTATGTACTACTTTACGAATCGGAATATAAATAAGTATGTAAGAAATATTGTTATTCAAATGTCGACGAAGTGACCCTGACTTAAGAAATAATATCCATATTCATTACGAAATTTAAATTTATATATTCGAATGTTTGAGAACTTCAACTGAATAAGATATTTTTATCAGAAGTTCGTGAACTATAATGATAAATGTATGAAGTTTATAAATATGCGTCATTGGAGGTATGTAGGTGTTTATTTGTTTTATTTTGATAGTTTATCTGTTATATGTTTTTAACAGATAACTGATATTTTATATTGGTGGTTTTACTGAATGGTCAGGGTTGGTTCTTAAATTTGAAAAGTACGTACTTTTCCTATAATGATCGTTTATTTTTAAAATGTATATAGTATATATACTATAAAATAATAATATAATATATAAAATAATTTCTCCCTTCCAAGATATACAATCTAATTCCTGAATTACGGTTCAGATAGAAATTATTAAGATACTTATTTATTATCCTAAATTATTTCAGGTTGAAACAGAAAGACGAGGGAAATATGTTGTGTGCTTTGATCCACTAGATGGCTCTTCTAACATTGACTGTTTAGTGTCTGTCGGCTCTATCTTCGCTATTTACAAGTAAAGTAATATTTTTATATTAATGTTTTTGTAGATACGTTGCTTAATAATTTATATATAACCTATTGGGGAAGTAAATCGCCAACGTCCATACCACGTTGAATACACCGGTTCTCGTCCGATCACCGAAGTTAAGCAACGTCGGGCGAGGTCAGTACTTGGATGGGTGACCGCCTGGGAACACCTCGTGATGTTGGCTTTTTGTTTTCCATAAGGTTCAACAGAATATTTTTTACTTCCAATAAAATTGTTGTTAGTATAATCTTAAATTCTTATAGAAAGACATCAAAAGGCGAGCCCACTGAATCGGACGCTTTACGCCCCGGTCGAGAGTTAGTTGCTGCAGGCTATGCCCTGTACGGTTCAGCAACCATGATGGTCCTAGCCATAGGAAAAGGCAAGGGTGTCAATGGCTTTATGTATGATCCATCTATTGGAGAATTCATATTGACAGACCCCAATATGAAGATACCAGAGAAGGGGAAGATATATTCTATCAATGAAGGTTACTTTCTTTACCAATTTAACACAAGGAAAAAACACGTTACTGGATATAAATTTCAAAATCTACATTTCTTTATAAACGAAATTGTTTAGTTTACGCAATTTCATATAGTAAAAAATGTTATTAAGTGCAGAGGAAATTGGTGTCGACATTTCCTAGAACTATTTTTAAACCGCCTTAGAAATATGACTGTTTATCTATTTTAATCAAATTCTAGGTTACGCGGCAGAGTGGGAAAGTGGATTACAAAAATATATTGAAGAAAGGAAAAACCCATCAAGTGGAAAAGCGTATGGAGCACGATATGTGGGATCGATGGTCGCTGACGTACACCGGACTATCAAATATGGTGGTATATTTATGTACCCTGCTACTAAGTCAGCACCTAATGGCAAGGTAATTTGTTAAAATTCATAAAATCATGGGGTAAATACTAAATCATTCAAATAATATTTTTGACATGTTCATTTATTAGTAAACATATATCGTATATGTTACTCTTTGGACGAAACTTCAAAAGTGAAAAGTTGTTGCGGCATATAATACTCATTATAGTTTATGAGTATAATTGTAGGTGTATATTGTTTATAACATTCAATATTTTTGCTTATCGAAATGCCAACGTCCATACCACGTTGAATACACCGGTTCTCGTCCGATCACCGAAGTTAAGCAACGTCGGGCGAGGTCAGTACTTGGATGGGTGACCGCCTGGGAACACCTCGTGATGTTGGCTTTTTTTAAATATTTTATTACGGTATCAAGCAATAGACGTAATGAAATGTATTTTACAATAAATAATAATCTATTATTTTCAGCTCCGCCTTCTGTACGAATGCAACCCAATGTCCTTCATAGTAACAGAGGCAGGTGGGCTCGCAACAAATGGGCAAATACCAATTCTGGACATACAACCTTCCACGATTCATCAGCGAGCGCCATGCTATCTCGGCTCCAAGAAAGACATAGAAGAATTAATGAGTTATTTGCAATAAAATTCTATTATTTATTTGTCTTGAACCTTCGAGATGTGGGATAGTAATAAAACACAATATCTGTCCAAAATATAATACATAACTAAGTTTACCTTCATCAATTGCAATCTTTAATCACGGTACTAATACAGTCTTGTATCTGATTCCAATACCAAACACATATATTATCGACTTTAATAAGCCACTGTACAATATTAAATATTACCAAAGCATAATATTAAAAAAAACTAATTCTAAGGATCCATTATTACGTGCTAAATGTTGGAGCAAGCTGTCTCTATGTCAAATTATTAGTATCAAGTCTTGACTCGCGCACAAAGGGTTCCATACGAGCAAGAAAAATCCCTTAATTATTTATTTTATTCTATTATTTGGCATCGCAATAAATTTGCGACAACGGAAATACAATCTGTAAAATATTCAACTTTTTATTACGGTTCATGATATACAGCCCGGTGACAGGCGGAAAGCGAAGTCTCAGTAATAGAGTTCCAGAGCCCTTTGTGTACGAATCCGTAAAAAACTAGAAATGATTAGCAGAGATATCTTCAAAACAAAAATATGTAAAATGAGATGTATAGTAAGTGCTAATACTTATGTTGAAATATCATTTTATATACCAAATTATATAAATTCAAATTACGGATCGAACAATGGATATTTATTAAAGGAAATCATGACAGCTGACGGTCCATTCTTCGTATCTCTGGTGAAACAAAACTATGAATAACAAATGAAATAAGGCTTACGCAGTAAGCGCGAGGAACTGGTGGAAAACGTCAAGGATATGCGGATCCAAGTCTTGAGTGAAGAGCAACGTCTCTAGCGTACTGCTGTACTTCTGAACTTGCTCGTGATGCTGAAAATAACATTTCATAATTACAATACCCGTTGGTGTCAGGTAAAGCGAAAGGCAAAGTGAAAAGCAGCTCACCAGCAGAAAGACCTGCGTGAGGCGGCCGACGGTGCTGGTGTACCAGGGCGTGAGCGGGTCCCGGGCGTCGGTGTCGGCGCGCACCAGGTGCTCCGACAGGATCATGATGAAGCGCTGGAACACGATCAGGAACAGCCTCTTCTGGTCCGTGTGGCCCATCTCCAGCCTTTCCTCCATACGTTCCACTGCCTGACATTTTTTTCACATTTTATTTGTAAACATTGAAATCGAAGTGTATAAATTTATACGAACTTAAAACAACAAAAACAAAAAAATCTCAAATCTAATAACAACTATACAAAAGCTCACCTCCTCAGTGGGTTTATCTTGATCCTTTTTCTTCTTACTTCCACTTTCGTCTTCCGAGTCCGAACTACTTGAATCAGCCCTTGCTAATGCTTCCCTAGCCTCTTGAAGCTCTTTACCTGGAATTGCAAACCAAATAATTATAACGTACTGATATATCTTGCTTGAGGGCACAATAAACTTGATCTAAAAATGATTAAAAAGACCGAGACCAGCCTGGTTATATCCTATAATTGTAATAAAAATTGCGTATATATAAGTAAACACAGTGGAATACAATATTTTAACCGTTGACACTCACTCAGCTTAGATACGTGTTTGTTCATCTTATCAATGGTCAAATGCAGTATCTCCCAAAGGCAAGAGTTAATGAAATGCGGCGCCATTTCCTTTGAGAAGAGCCAAGTGGCCACCGCACTGCACTCCACTATTTGAGTTTTCAGCATTTTGTCAACGAGCACGCACACCATTTGCGGATGCTTCTGCCATAGCTCCCAGACATTACGGAGTACGCAAATCTGGGCTTCTTCGGATTCGGCAAGGATCTGTAAAAAATATATTTTATATATACGAACGTCATGTTTCTATAATTTTTGTGCAGTTTATTCATAGTACAAAAAATGAAAATAAAATGTTACTTGTTAAATTAAAAATATGTAATGTACATAGATATCATCATCATTAGCATTTATCCGGTCCGTAGATTGGCGGTTGACCGGCATTGTGCAAGGCGCAACCAACCAGAGCCAGCAAATCGAACGTCAGCACTCCACCTTCGTTTCTCCCAGGTCTTATGCATTTGTGCTATATATCCCGCCCATATCCATTTCAAGTTATCTTTTTAATGTTTTCTCATGATTGGCTACTTTTCTAACATGATCGCGAAAGGAGATTCCTAGCATTGCTCTCTTCATAGCTTTTTACGTAACCGTAAACGTAGAGGTTTTCGACAAACCGTTTAGTGGCCTTTACAGTTTTAGCTCCTCTCGTAATGCCTGGTAAAATGCAATAGTTGAAGACCTTCGCTTATGGAAAAGGTTCCACGCATCTTGATTTGCTATAAAAACCGGCCATTCTTTATATGCGCCTATCGACCTTGGGTTGAACATCAAAGCAAAGATTTTCTTTTAGCAAGATTATTTTTAATACTGCATGATCCTAAATCAGCTATGATTGATGATACATGTCACGTATCAAGATACAAAGTTTAAATGAGTACTACTTTAAATTAGGAATAAATCTATATTGAACTAACTGTGATTAAGTAAACCTGTTAGAAAATTTTTACACTAACCTTAAAAACATAATGAAACTTGGAGATCGCAGCAAAACTATGCGATATACTTTTGCTGCCAAGATTAAGTAGGGTCTGCACAAACACATCTATCTTCAGCGGGTTGTACTGCGACGCATGCGTTGATGCCGCGTCCCCTTCCCTTAACGGGTTCGGGAGCTCCCGGAGGACATTTAGGGCTTCCTCTGGAGTACACTTATTTCGAACACATACAACCAACTGGTGAGCTGCTTCTGTCCCTGGTAAAGAGGCTAGAAGAAGAGAGGTTTAAAAGTAGTTGAATTGCATGAGACAATTTATTTGCAGATATTGAAAACCTCTCAAGGTCACTCAGCCGATTACAAAATATTAGTTTTGCATATATACAGTACTAAAATATTTATAATATATTAGAACAATAGTATAAAAACTAGAATCCATCTAAAGATGGAATACGAACGGAAGTTAATTAAGCCTGGCTTCGGTCTAGGCAAAAAAATTCGTAAAATAAAAAAAAAATTGACTTAAATCAACCTGACATCAATCTCAGATGTAAGTTGTAACGTGAGTTTCCAGAATAAAATATCGGTATGAGAATCAATTAACAGTAACTGTATATAAGATGTAACATTACATAAGGGTCCTAATACAATGTCAACTTAATTGGTAATAGTTAATGAAAACATAATTGTAATATCACAGGTAGATGATGAACTGCTCAGCTATGAATATTGCCGTTCCGCGTTGCTCGGCGCGCGTCAAAAAACGGCGAAAAGACCACGAGATGGAAAGTACGCACGCGACGCTTTTCACTCGACGCTCGCGGTTTTCAGCGGACGTTATATCTCGGTTATTTCAACGATTTACAATATTTACTTCTAAATTTTATTTATATATATTGCAAAATATGAAATTATTTGAGATCTTGATAGTAAATTTATGATGCACATATTAAAGATATCTCAACAAAAATATGATGTAAGTACTAATGACACAAGTAATCTAAAGTAATAAAATGTATATGAATTTATCAAATTTTACCGAAATACATTTACATTACAGGACAGCACCTAATGGAATAAGTATGAATTCCGGCAAAAACTCAATATGATAGATATACGTATTCAATGTTACGTAAATAAGAATATAGTTTTACTTATTCATTTATATAACGCTAACTATATTAAGGTACATTCTGCGTGTTTTGCTAAGCACTGTTGGTAATGGTAAATATTATATTCGATTTAAAAATATCAAATTAAAATCTACCACAAATCGTAGAACTTAAATTAGACATTATATCCAATTAGTAATATTTAACTTGCTTTGCATTATAAAGAACAAGGTAACAGCAAATTAATATAATAATCCTCGTACGTCAACGACCGCTATCTTCCTATAAAGATTTAAACACCATTAAGAAAATTGCGCGGAAACGTTTCAACATACGCATTGTATTAGATGTTATCTTGGCATAACAAAGTGCTAATTATATAGCAAGATCATCACTGTATCTCATAGTTGTCTTGTAAAATAAACCATATTATAAATCTTAGAGTAACTTTGTTTCCTATGCCAAGTATACGCAATGTTTGTTTATAAAGTTAACTTATTTTTTTTTTAATTATCCCATTCGGGAAAGGCTAAGGGAACTAGGCCCATACTGCCAAGTCTTTTTCTTTAGGCCGAAGCCTTTATAGTTGAGTAGTCAAAAGTTATTAATAATAAATTATGACTGACAACTTTATGACAGTCTGAGCCATTTGGATGGATTTATTTTGTCATATTGACATTTGGAGGCATTTCTTTTAAAACAAAGTATACCTCGTGTGTTCATAAGTTTTGAGACGAAATAAAAGATTCATATTTTTTTTAATAATAAGCATTTATTTCCAAATTTTTCAGTAAACTATTAGTAGATAATAAGCAACAATAAAATGTAATTATTATTCAAAATGACCACGCCTGCTTTTAATACAGGCCCTTAAACGATTGGGCCAGTCGTCTATGGCGGCACGAATCTTCTCCAGTGGAATTCGCCTTGCTTCTCGGACAAGGGCCCGCTTCAGAGACTCCAAGTTTGAGTGGGACTTTCGGCAGGCCCTGAGCTCTAATTCAGTCCATAAAGAATAATCTAGCGGGTTGAGGTCGGGACCAGGGAGGGCCACTCGTCCGCCGCGATGAAACCCGGTACATTTTCCCTCAACCAAGCTTGGGTAGATTTTGCCTTATGTGATGGCGCCGAGTCTTGCTGGAAAACCCAATCTTTGTTGTGAAATAAAGTATGAGACAGGGGTTTCACAACAGGCTCTAAAATGTCACTTTGATAATTCTTGGCTTTCACCTTGACACCTTGTTGGCAGAAATGGAGTGCAGTGGCACCTTCATAGGAAATCCCCACCATACCATCACACCAGCCGGATGATGGGTTCGCGAGACATTCCATGCTGAAGCTGGGACGTCTTTGCTACTTTTGGCATACACTTTATTGTTTTGTCTGTTGAACTTTTCTTCGACAGTAAAGATTTTTTCATCGGTGACGAGTGATGTTCCTCGCATCGTGTCTCCTAAGCAGTAATGGACAACGATCGCGTCTCAATTTACCAAGGCGATCGTTTTAAAAGTGAACTTTCCTGCGGCTATACGCCTTTACCTTAAGATCGTATTTCAGTATTCTGTTGACTGAAACTCGCGAAGTATTAGTCTGCAGAGCGAATTTCTTCTGAGTGCGACATGGATTTCGGCGAAGTCGCTCTCGGATGATTTTGATATTCGCAGACGTCCTTACAGAGCGTGGCTGACCACTCCTTCGGCGATCTTGTAAAGAACTTGTCTCCTTGTATCGTTTGATGGAGTTATACACAAAGTTACGGCTAACACCAAAAGTATTCACCTCACGGAAAATCTCCATTGGCTTTTTTCCAGCCTTAAATAGCGAAATCAGAGTCGCGCGTAATTCTTTTGTGCCCTCCATCACGAGAAATTTTAAGCAAATGAATTTGAAAGTCGAACATATTAAAAGATAACATTCTAAATTCAAATATTGAAAAAGAATTAAATACCATCAAGTAATATTTCATTGAGAATTTTACGTATAAAGTTTGTCTCAAAACTTATGAACACACGAGGTAGTATATTATCTGGGGAATGTTAAATAAAACAGTCGCTACCCACAGCATCTATAGTTCACCTTTCTTATTATGAGTGAAAATCAAAATATAGCGTCCCATCACCAAATTGGTAAAAAAGGATAGTTTATTAATACAAATTCATGCCAAACACGCGGACATGCTCATGAAGCGTGTCAAAGAAGCACTGTTTCTAGACCTACTGTAATTACAGTAGATTTGCTGGAATTTATGATTTTTAAAAACGACGGTTGAAATGGAACCTTGGTAAATAGACCCAAATTAAATCATAAGCAGTATATTTAATTTATAGCTACCAAAACAATAAATAAAAAAAATCTTAATATATAAAACAATAATGAATTTTTCTTTATTTGTACTACAGTTTTTGCAGAATCTACCGTAGTTCATAGTTTGCTGCACTGTAGTTTTCCTTTCTCATTCTGGACGCACTCAAGAGGGGTGATGTTTTGCTTTTCGCGCCAGTCCGCTATAGGGTGCGAGCGTTGCGCACGCGTAGAAAAAATCACGAGTGGCAAAGCGAAACCGATCGTGCAGTGAATCAGTGATCAAAGATGCGATCCGCGTTGCTTTGCGTTTTCTTTACACTAATTGTAAGTATAATTTTACCGCTTTCCACACATATTTCAAGAGATATTTCGTTGTGATTATTTTTAAGACTTTTACTTATAAAAATTTAACAATAGAATTTAATCTAGAGATTCATTCATTTCCGGCAAAACATAATTGAATTCGGCTTAGTTAAGACATAGTAGGGATAGGAAAATCAAATTTTCCAGTAATGAACATAAATCATGAGAACAGTCACAGTAATATATGTGCCTATATCTCGTTTTTATTTGTGAATTATATAACATATTTTAGAATATTTAACACTTAAAACAGTTGAAGTTTACTCCGACACCTACAGTTCAATGGTTAATAAAACTCTTACTAAATGTGAAGTAGTGTCCTACAAGCAAATTAACAAATAAGTCATTGAAATTGTATCCTATTTCCAGACAAGACAGCAGTCCTTAAGATTTCATCGAATACAGTCCATCTCATCATTCGTTAATCCACATTCCTCATTAAAATAATTGAATAGTATTTTTGGCTAATTTCATGATATTGCCATGAGTTTTCTATATGCCTGTCTTGGACCAGTAAAGAACTATTACAACATACGTTCATCATAGATCACACCCCGACAAAAAGTAAAAGAATAGCAAATCGCACGGCAATGCTCAATGGTGTATGCAAAAAGATAAGGCGGTGACCTCCACCGGTATTGTTAAAGCTTCCCACGATATATGGAGCAATATTCATTATCTAGAGGTACATCTCTAGTTTTTCTCTTGAGAATTATAAATGTGTATGTTATGAGTATGAAATAATATCAACTTGATTTTATTATTGCATAAACCAGAACACCAAAGTTAGCAGCTTTTGTGAACATATATTTTCTCAATATTGGTAAAATGGTATACCGACGTAGGTATTACAATAATTAAAAATAATAATGCAAAAACAGATTGCGAAAAACAACTTTTTTATTTCAAGATATTCTTCTGCAGTATTGTGAAAGTAATTTAAATAGTAAGCTATCATAAGCGATTCATATATATCGTCTACTAACTTGTTTTTTTTTAATCTTTAAGGATATTGACATAACAGAAAGTACGTTGCTAAATCTATAAAGATAATACATGACATAACACCTCAATTTTTTTTTATTACTTTACAGTAAAAAAAAAGTCTATCTTCCTTTAAATCTTTACTGTATAGTAAAAATTACATAAGCTTGTATTCAAGTATGTGCGCTTTTGTTTTCTTTTAGATTTATGGAATGTCGTGTATAGTTTGGCGCTTCTTGCCCTTTACAAGTTTCTGTAGCATATGATTTTAATGGAAGATATTGAAAGGCTCTTTGTCATTATATTTAAGTCCTTTTTTAGTCCCTTATTTAAGTCCTTTAGCACAATTCTTGAGCAACGAAATGTAAATAAATAAAACGCATTTAAGTTAACAAGATACGTGACTTTTTGGTACTTTACTCCCAAGTAAGAATTTGCTTCCTTTTGAATGGGAATCCATACAAAAGGATTTCTTGAAACGATCATAACTCCAGATCAATTTAAAGTCATATGAATTAGTGATTGGAAACTAGCCAGGGTTGTGTCTTTTGCACGCAACACCTGCACGCCATCCGACGCCCACTTTCCCAACTACATTTTACTTTCAAACGCATCCACGTTCTTACCGAACGATAAATAATAATTAACGTATAATTTATGCGAGTACGATGTAAATTCAATAGAATTAACATTCACAAACATTTTTCCAGATACATAAAGAAGGAAGCACGGTGCGAGGCGATGACTTCAGGCCGACACCGATACCACTAGACGAGTGGCACCCCACCAAACGAGATGAATCGGCTGGGACATTGCACGAAATAATAAAAACCGAGTCACCACCCTCCGTAGCTGCTGTACCAGCTCACTACTGGGAGGACGCATTAAGACACAGCGTATATCTCACATTAGTAAGAGACAAAATTGATCAACTAATCGCCCAAGGCGATGTCATATCACCCAATAGTAAACTCAACCAACCTATATCAAAAGAAATTGATGACCACGACTTATGGGACAAAATCAAGAAGGCCCCCTTCGATAGACGACAATCAGAAGAGGCGAATCCTTCGGGAGACGTTGCCATAATGGCGAAGGGTCGACTTTTAGAAAACGAAGAAGGATTCCGGTTCACGGAAGACGATAAATTACAAGATAACTGTAGTGACGATAGGTGCGCAGAAGGTGTAAAAGCATTTTGGTCAGTCAAACGTGTTCGGCAAAGAGACCAAGAAACATCTCCTGGTAAATATCACTATGAGTTAACGTTCTCGGTTGTATCACAAATTCCGAAGAAGCAACCAAAGCCGTATCAAAACCCAATAAGGACATTCACTGTTCGAGAAATGTCCCCCGAAAGAACAGTGGACTTTCCACAAGAACACAGAAATTATGAAACATTTCAATTCCAAACTGCAAGACCTCAAAGAGCAATTTGGTTTCATAAAAACATAGTGCCAATTCCACCTCAGACTAGACGGCAGCCTTATAGAGGCCTTGATAGAATATTTTCATCTATATTCTCTTATGATGATGACTCATCGTTCGACCAACCACAACCTAAGTACCGAAGTAATTCTGCTTCTTCTCAAGCGTACCAATATTCAAAGATTGGACAAGCCGGACCCTCTGTTGACCACCACCAGCAACCAAAACCAATCCCTTATCCATATAAACAATCACAACCGTATAAATATGTTCGACCGCCTCTCAAAGCTCCGCCAGCAGGGCCCTTACAACATCACTACCTGGACTATGAATCGAGTCCCATTATAAATGGAAATCCTTATCCACCTCATGATTCTCGGATTGCGCCCACTCAAGCTATGAAAACAACGAGACCAGCTATATTACCGACGCCTGTTCCGTTAGCGCCACCCCTGAATGAACAGACATTTGATTTAGGAACTCCTATGTTTATTGATAGTGCGGAAAACTCAGAAAATATAACGAGATATGAGATCAATAATTCTTTCAAAAACCCTACCAGAATAAAACCAAATTCGCCTAAAGTAAACTACTTCCCAGAACAAATTAGACCGCCAGTTTATAATGCTCCGCCTGGTGTCTTTGTAACGATGGACAAAAAACCTTTTAAACCTATGCCACCTTTGAAGCATAGTCATAATTCAAAGCCACATAGAGTAAATAAACCAGCTGACTTTAGACCTAGCCCCCAAGTTCACGACCCACAATCACCGAACTCCGATCCTTTATTCGAAACTGCATTTAGACCGATAACCGTAAATTACGCCGACAGCAGCACTACAGAAACAGTCGAACTGGTTCAAGTGAAAAAAAGTAATAATAAACAAAGAAAAACCAGCACTAACGCCAAGAAACCATCGAAAAAGCACCACAACGTGAAGACAACAAAACCCTTGACTACCGCAACTCCAGATATTATAACAGCTCAAAGTATACAAGATGAAGATGGAGAAACTTTGGACTGGGCTAACGTATTAGGTGCTTTTACAAAAACTACGCCTATGGTCCTCCAAACGGAAAAGTTAATACCCGTTGAAACCACAACAAGTTTTTCATTAAACAGCAGTACAACCATTATTTCGAAAAAGCCTACTCCTGTTACGGAGGATCCTGCCGAAACAACAACGACTTCTACAACAATAAGACCTAGCAAACGAACACGTCCTCCTCCTAAATTCACTAAGCAAGATAAGTTTAAAAAACACAAAAGGGTTACAACTACTACGACAACGGAAATCACAGAGCTCCCAAAGAAAACGACTTTACAAAAACAGTCGACTGAAGCAACACCAATTACTAATACAACAAGAAGTGTTAATAAATCATTCTGGGATGCCAAAAACAAAACGCAGACAACATCTTCAACAACAACAACAACCACCACCACAACAACTCGACCGACAACCACAAGAATAGTCATTACAACAAAACAGGCTAGTACTACACCATACATAACAACATTTTCCCCTAGAGAAACGTCTACAACGCCGAAGCCTGAAATAAAACAGCCTTCCACACATATACCAAGAAATATAAATCGTTTTAGGCAATCCACGCTTTTTTATAAGGGAACCTCCGTCAAACATGACAAATGGTCATTTAAAAGCAATAATTCTTCCCAGCCTCACAACTACAGAAGGACGTCCAATTTCCAAGGATATATTACATCAACTTCACCGGCTACGTCAACAAAAGATCAGCACCTTACACACACCAGTGACAGAAATACTATGACTACAACTGAGAAAAATAGTTCTACTAAATCAGCAGAAAAATTAATAAGTAACAGCGTATTGTCTACTGAAAATTCTGAAGATAATGAAACAGAAAATAGCCAAGAGGCGCTAGAATATATCTTTGATTCCACATCCACCGCTAACACAAACAATGAAGTAATAGGTTTAAATCGTTCAAAAAATGAAAGTGTACCAGCACAATTTGAGTCCTCTAAGAACAAAACCAAATGCAAGAAGAAAATGACAACTACAACAATAGAAACACCAACTGAAAGCTATCCTAAAGAGTCAACACCTAAAACTACCATGGAGGATTCCACTGATGACATTTTTGAACAACTTTTCGGATTTAATTTCAACACTGAAACGAGTACCGCAAAGGAAACATCAAAACTAGAATTATTGGAAGGGGAAAGTACACATCATGCAAGTTTTTTGAAAGCAGATGACGAACTTACTGATTTTATGGCCGATTTCAATAAGAAGCATAAGCATACGGATCCCATTACCGAGGATGACTATGATGATGAAGATGAAGATGATGACGACGAAGACGAAAACGACGATGAAGACGATGTTCAGGCAAGTGATGACGAATCCATTGAAGATGATAATGAAGACGCTACATCAGACAACGAGGGTGATAAAAAAGAGTCCAGTAGGGATTCGCGTTACGAAAGCTATGATTTAGGGCGTCCCTACAGTTTTCTAGAGTTAATGGCTATGGAATAGAGAACATCTCAAAATTATTTTAATATTCACAAGAACTTTTAGTCAACCAAAAACAGTTAAGAGCATTTAAGATTCTGGTAGAATCGTACTTAAAGCTGTTTTCATTTTAGTTGTTGTAGTAATTATTGTAAATATGTAATAGTAAGACTAGCATAATAAGTTATCTTTTGTATATTAAAGAGTAAATTATTTGAAATTAAATATTATTATTATCTTACCTGCTCCTTCCATAGAATATTTATATATTGGTTCTGCTTTTAAAGGTACAAATGCAGCCAATGTTTCTGGTACCATGTCTTTTATTCTTTGATGATATGATAACCTGAAAAATACATGATTTTGGAATAAATAAGGGTTCATTTAGTTAAGGAAAAGGTAATATTCAACTTTCTACTAGACTCTTTATGTCCAGTAAATGTCAAAAAGCAATTTAAGACTAGAAAAAAATTAGAATACCTTTGACATTTGCTTAGGACCTCTTTAATGAAGCGTGGTTTGGGATGGTCGGGATCAAGTTGTGCACACCCTTCCCAATCTTCCCAGGACCATCGATACTGGAAGTTACTCAAGTGATATGAGAACCAATTAACCAACCTTGAAAATAGAAACAAACAGTTATATAACATGATAAATATAAAACTAATGAATATTAGGCAAAGACTTTTAACAAATATTATTAATAAATGCTGTTAAAAGGTAGAAAACTCAACTTAAATATTAAGTTATTTTTATAAAATATTGGATAATACAATACCTATCAAAACAGGCTACATTCATACTATCAATCCGCATGAAAAGTATCTCTGTAGCTTGAGCAAGCACCTGTGGCATTGTTGCTGGTTGAAGTTTACACAGCTCAATCAAAATTGAGCCATAACAAATCTCTAAATATCTTGGCCTTGGTAAATTAAATAACTCCGCAAATATAACTTCAACAATACAGTACTCTAATGGTATCTTAGCTTTGTATGGAAAGCAGAGTAATTGGGCTGCACATTCTTTTCTCTCCAGATGATAAGCTTCAATAATATTGTGCAAGTGTTCCTCAATTAGAAAACGTTCAATAGAATGCACACCCGGTAATACAGGTCCATCTGGACAGTCTGTGTAATCAAACATGCGGAATATCACACGAGGCATAGGATATGTATCTCCATCGTTATGAAGAGGAGGCTGAAATATTTATTTAATGTTGTATGATTACAAATTTACTATACATTTTAGAAACAACAATAATGTGTAATTGGCACTTGAAAATGTCAATGTAGCATACCATATTAGAATATGGTAAGAACCAAAACTAAAAAAATGTAAATGCATACTAGATATTTAATTACCTGAATAGCAGGAAGAGTGTGTTGTAGGGCCTCACACAGGATAGAATCGAAAGCAAGGTATGGTCTCGGAATATGTTTCTCTGACCAATTGTCCTGCCTCAACTTTTTGATTTGAGCCCATAAACAATCTAAATACTCTTCTTGTAAGTGTGGTGTATCTACAGACCATACTTTCAGAGCTGGCCAGTGTTTCTTACTTCGTTTGTTCAAAAATACTTCTATAGTAACAAGTAAATGGTCTAGCTGTGACTCTTTTTTTTCATATAACTCTCTACCTACCCAAGGCAATGTTGATAGGACAGCAAACACAAACCAATCTCTTCTGACTTGTGGCACAGAATCATCATTAGCACAGTCAACCAAAGTCTCTAATAGGGTAAGTAATGATGAAGCAGCCAACACATGACAGTTTACTAAATCCGATATAAATCTCAAACAATATCTGGCTGCATTCCATTTTCCACACTTCAAATTTTCTTTAAAAGTTTTTACAATATAATCAACAAACTCACCACCAAAATTATAATTTTTGGCATTTAGTAGACCAACAAGTGTGGCGTAAATTGTACATTTTTCTGGCATTCGGATAGCACATTCTGTGAGAATACGCAAAATCTTAACTCTAAAAGTACTTAGATCGGCTTCCAAGACACTAGCTAAACCTTCAAGATTACTTTCCAAACTTGAACTACTCTTCTCTCCAACTCGAAGAATCAGAGACTCTAGCCTATCCTCAATCTCTTGATTTTCCGAAACCCGGCGTCGTTTTCTATGAAGTCGTTCTGAAAAGAATAAGTCATCAATCATCTTAATTAGAAAAAGAGCTGTTTTATAACCTTAAAAATAGTTCAATATATTCGTGGCAAACTACCATATCCATCTTCTTCTTCATGTGGTCTACGACGATTCATAACGGCTTCTTTTTTATTGATATACAAGTACACGCAGCTTAACGTACACAATGCTACTAAATTAAATTATAGGTATATCTTAACAAAATACAAATCAAAATAATGCACAAATTACTTAGTTTACACTATTGAAGTATTGATTCGGGTAAAACAAATGTGAATGACTGAAAAATGAAAATGATGGAATGTCAGTGAACAGTCATCAATCAAATTGTTTATTTTTCCAATATAACCACAGATAATTATTACAAGTTGCGTATTGACATCTTATTAGTGTTTTATTATATATAAATAAAAAAAATCCCGAACCATGCGAGAGACATCAATTCAAATTCATGAGAAAAGCAGCAGTACAAATTGACCAACTACTAACTATTTTAAAACTGAAAATCTTTCAAGGAGACCAAATATCATTATAAATTTTAATTAAATTATAGTAAAAAACCTTAATTAATTTTAATGCTAAACTAAAATATAAATGAAACATAAAAATATCACTTACGTATAACACTATATAATTTACATGAGTCTCGCCACATTACACAAATAAAGATATTTTTTACATAAGCTATTTCATAAGACAACTACAATAATAATATTGTAGTTTTGATTTATTGCTATGTAATAAAAATACCGAAAGTTTAGTACAAAATTTAATAATTATCAAATTATTTATTCTTAATAATAAAAGTATTGGTTGGAAGGTGAAGGTTTGTAATTTATTATTGAATAAAAATTTATATCCGGAACTGAAATTATCCCGATTTTCCCGCCTAAATTCCCTTCGTCCAGAAATCAAGACTCCTGGCAGGAGTAATATAGTGTTGGACAGAATGCTACTTTTTTTTTAATCTTTCTGGAACTTAACTTATATTAAATATTTTTAGAAGAAGACAATGGGTCAGAGTAACTAGTTAATAATATTTGGCCGCAACGGCAATAAAAGCCATACATAATATGATGAGCCTTTTCATTTGAAGACTGTAATCAATCAATCAATTGGGAATACACAAATATTTTATAAATATGTATATTTAATTCCATCCAAATTGTAAAGATATATCACTAGAGCAAGTCCAGGTGATTTATATGATTGGACTTAATTTGTGAATAAAATCGGTTTATTCCTTAGTAGTATTTTATTTCTTGATTTCCATGTCTAACTATAAGCTTCTGTTTCCATACGCGGATGAAACGCACAGACATATCCTCTTTACTAATGAAAAAATATTTGAAAAACTGTTCTAAAGAAGCTACCTAAGTGTTCGGAAATGTATAATATGGTCATCACCCTGCGACAGTGATGAATTAGTGGGGAAAAAAATTAGTCAGAAAATAAACCTACCTTGGACTAACGAACGCCTGGCCTGAAACGGTACGTAAAGCAATGGTCAAACAGATGAAAAAGAGCCTTTATAAAATCTATAGGTGGATTCGAGGGTTTCTATGGTTTCTATTTTATTTTTTTCTGAGACTGTAATGAATAGGTATACATTTTATTTAAATATTACATTATTTAATTTTCAAAAATACAGTAATTTCAACAGAAGTTATACCCTGGACTAGTTGTAGTATTTAAAACTACACGACTACGTTATGGTGTCAAAAACTAAATGTTTTCATCGGTCGCATAGATGACGCTGTTTTAGAAAATCGATTTTATACTAAATAGACTAAATAGTTCATATTACAATGCAAATCGATTATAAGAAAAAAATAATTATGCTTAGCACTGGCACAAATGACAACAGTTAACAGATAATTAAGACATTTTATTTATGTTTTTTGTTCATTTCTGTACTTTAAAAAGTAAATTTTGAATCTACAAAAATATTAAATAAAATCGAATTGCTTTTTCATGTCAGTTCAGGAATTATTAAAATTCTTTAAAAAGTATCGTTGAACATCTTATATATTATGGGATGTAGAACAATTTGTTCAACTGTTAACAATGATTGAATACACTTCAACAATTATACCAAAGCATTTTAGTATCCCGTATGAAACCCTGATAACGCCGTTAAATAGGAACATTACGCACAATGTTCAGGAAGGAGGTATTCAAACGAGGTAAGTAGAGACAGATCTTGATATCTTTTTAAATTAATTAATTAGTAAGCAAAGCAGAGTATTTTACAAAGATACTTTTTAAATAACTTCTATTGCAGACCCTCTGAAAGCAATGGATTGTGGTGCACATTTTTACTGCCGTTGGTACTATGCTTGTACTTTATCCTGGAAGAGGTGACACTATTATACAAGATTAGTACATTCCTATCTCTGGGCTTATTGACGTATTGCTCTCTGTTTATACTTTTTCTTTCTTTGTCAAGTCTTGTTGTGAAAGAGCCTGTTTATGGTGGATGTTTAGCTTCAAGTCTTATATCCACATTACTTATATATGGAGTATTAAAGGAGAGTAAGTACTATCAATAAATTATTTAAGTGAAATTCAATAACAGATCAAATGAAATACATTACAGAATGCCTAGGTATTATAATCATTTTTTTTTTCATATATAGCATTCTTGTACTCAGCAAGACTGGCACTACACCAAGCAACATTTAACAAATTACAAAAAATATACATTCACATATACTTCTGCCTTCCATGCCTGAACCATTGAAACCATGCAGGCTGTGTCGGGTCTAGTACAGGGAAAGTTTCTGTATATATTAGAATTTTATAAGGAAAATCGTTCATAAAATAAATAAATGAAAAACATGATCTTAGGCAAGTTTATCATATAGCTATACAATTAAAAGAGGCAGCTTGCTGATCAAATGTACATTTTCTAATACATAAAAAATATTTTAAGTAAATAACTGGTAAAATATATATTTATTTAAAATTAATATATCAAAATATATTTACAGATCTACTGTTTTCCTTGATGATTTCATCTGCAACTGTCCTATCATTTGTTTGGCTCCTCCGTTATACCTTGATGAAATTACCAAAAACCTTTACAATTGGGGAAGGCATTATAGCTAACCAAAGTGTAATACTCTTCTTAGTTATATCCCTATTAAACTGGATATTGGAGTCACCAGAAAGAGATGATGAAACTTTTTTAATTCATGCTATTATCTTTGTAAGTATATCTGCTTATTTCTTTATGACATGGCACAGCATCCAACACCTTGTTTCCAATCCAAATCCAACAAAGTTTGGCAAAAAAAGTATCCTCTTTTTCCCTAAGTTCATAGAATTTGGTATTGTGGCTGAAGGTTGGTGGTGTCACAGACAGGCATTTGTATTTATAATATTTGTATATTTTGTCTGAGAATTTTTTTTTGCAATTATCCTATATAAAATTATAAACTATCAAAACTTGTGACGTCACGAGAATGACAAAATTCATTTTGTGAAAGGTGAAATTAAAAATGCACCAGTTTTTTTTCAGGAAATATGCACTTTACAAAAGAAGTAGATTTGTAGCACATATAAAATAGATACACTGAAAATTATGAAATACTTTTTGATGAATTATCTTACACTTAAGTATGTAATCTATACAAATCTGGTTAGTTTTTGTAAGGTACTAAGGATTAGGATAGATAAGGTCCTGAAATTCCGGCTAGTAAATTTGTTGTATTCCTTCAGTATTATACTGATGTATTGTAATCGTTGTTACAGACAGTTTTTGTAGCAGTAGGATTAATGATTGTGGCTTTATATTGTCTCAATAACATACTCCGGAATATGAGGTCTTTGATACAAATAATAGCAACTGGAGGTACAATGGTGTTGATTACATTACACTTTGTCATTGGAGTAGACTTTGTAAACAAAATTACGATGTTTATTTTGTTTACTGGATATAGAGTAAGTTTCTTTATTAAATTAGTCATTCAACAATAAATATTGTTCTGGCTTACAACATTCTTTCAAATTACATTAAATAAAACTTCCAGAAATGCTTCAAGCGCCACGCCACAAATTAGTAATCCCAGTATTTTTTCACTGTGGTCTGGGTGTATAACTTTTTAACATCTTTTACTGTACATATATGATAAATAAAACTTGAGGTAAAAATTGACGCTATAAAATTTAATTTCAGAAAGAAATTATAACCTTTTGGCTTATATTAGTTGGTCTGTCAATAAGTGCTTTGTCAATACGTACAAAATTGGCAATTAAAGCTACGACTGTGACAAGGAAGACATTCCATGTCTTAGCATCTCTTGTCTTCATGTCTGGGATACTCTTTGATTTACAGTTGATGCTTTTAGCTGCTGGTGTAGGACTAGCAGCTATTATTTTTGTTGAAGTAAGTTTTGTGAACTACTACTATTATCAATCTCAGTATTACATATACTGAGATTGGAGTCCCAAGTTTCACTTTGCCAGTTGATTTATTAAGTAGATGGATTTCATATATATTAAGCTATAAAATATTTACTTGTCTCTATTCCAATTACAGGCTTTAAGAAAAAGTGAAATAGAACCAGTTGCATCTGCATTACAGGCCGCTTTCCTTACATATAGCGATGAAAAGGTAATATATGGGTATTATTATGAAAAAAAAAAAGAGATTTTAAAATGAGCTTTCCCGAAATTCATTCAAATTACAAACGTTTAACTGTATACATCAGTTTTCGTTTGATCACCGAAGTTAAGCAACGTGAGGAGTGGTCGGTGCTTGGATGAGTAACGCCTAGGAGCACTTCATGATGTCGGAGTTTTAAGATATTTGAATGTTTAACTATTTATATTTCAGGATTGTGGAACTTTTGCAATGACACCTTTATATTTATACGTCGGATTGGCGTGTCCCTTGTTATTAGTGCCGTCATACAGCGATGAGCATAAACTAGAGCTATTAAGTGGGGTTTTGTCCATTGGAATCGGCGACACAGCCGCTAGTTGGTTCGGTTCTCGATTTGGTTTCAATAAGTGGTCAGGTGTGTACAAAATATATAATAAATGATGTACTGTGACTTTACGGATATAAACACTAAATTATCACACTACCAATATTTTGTCAGATATTACTGCAAGTCTTTGAAAGCCTTAAGATAGGCAACATACTTCTAACATTTGAAAAGAGCAAAATCATGGTACACTGTTTTCTTTATTTAAAATTAAACAATCATAAAATAGTTTGGATTCTCAATCTGCTCTATTTTAATTTATTTACTGGAAGGTGGCAAAAAAAATATTCTTTAAAAATATTATTTATCAAATTCAAGAGACAACTGTTGGTGATGGAGACCATGTCACAAAATAATAAAAAAAGCCACAATGAATTTTTAACATTTTTCAAAATGTTTAAGATTCTGATTAAGCCAAAGCCTAGACCCCTTTATAATGTTTACCATGAGATTGATGATAAATTTCAGATAGTAACAGAACAATGGAAGGGACCGCATTCAATATTTTATCTCAAATAGGAACTGTTTATACGCTTGTTATATTTGGTAAGTACTATAATATCCAAGATTAGGTATTTTCAAAGTATGATACTATCTTGGTACATATGGTATTAAGAACTAAATGTACCGAGATAGGTTTTTAATAGAATATTATGGTACTAGTGTGTAAAATTGGTGATTACCACCGAGGCGCCAGTCAGGCCTTAAGACAGCTAAGGACGGTAGTCAGCAATACCGTGTGTATTGTATCATACGACGTTTTTCAACAGTGAAAATGTTGTAAAAAATGTTTCGCTATGGCGGGAAAAAATAATCAGTTTTCCTATCCGTGCGCATTGCAATAAAAGGGATGAGGTTTTTATCTTCCGCTCATAGATAGGGTTTGGAGCCTACACTGCCACATACTAAATGGGGAATTTAAAGTTACTTAGTTTTCTTTTATTACTGCAACACAACCAATTGAATATAAAAATATATATATAATAATATTTTCCTGGTTTTTACAGAATTGATCAACCCTAAGAATGCCCTAGCACGTACCACGTTTGTGGCCACTGTGACGAGTCTAGTCGAAGCCCAAACTGACCAAGTTGATAACTTGGTTCTACCTTTAATCAGTATTGCCGCATTTCAAATAACACGATTTATTTTATAACGAACAGAATTGGGTTTGCGTAGTTTATCCTGACAATGGCATACGTAAACAACGAAAATCAATTTCCAGGAAAATAATGTGGAACTAATGTAATAAGCTGAATATTAAATTGTTATATTTGGGAAGTCTGTTATATGAACTGTTTAGTTTACAGTGTAAGATTGAGAGAAATTATTTGAAACAATAATATTAAGGTATTGTGTAGATAACTGACACATGACATTTAAAACATTCCTAATACAGACCAAAGTGATATGTAGATTTTAGGTGGAAATAAAAATATTTTGTTATTGTTGTTATTAAAAAATAACATGAAATCATTCATTCATACAAATATTAATACAATTATTTTATTTCAGATTTAATATCGTCCTTGATATCTAATATTGATGCAATTATTTTATTTCAGATTTAATTTCGTCCTTAATATCTAATTTAATTATTTTGGTCTTGTCCTCTAAGATGTCATCTTTTTTATTTTTTACTAGAATACGTTTTTTCTTCACACCTTTGCATTTCACTTTATATATTTTTTCTAAAGCAATTATGTCTTTCCTACTTATAGTCCAGTTAATAATGGAATGTTGTGCTAATTTTATAAAGTTGTCTTCTTCATTATAGGTAGGGATAGAAATATTTAAGATATTCATAACTCTCTCTAAAACTTCATCCACATAGTAGTTGATAACTAAATCAGCTTTGTTATCCTGAAAAAAAAACCATAAAAATATTAGTTATATTCTATACTAAGTTAATTTAAGAATTTATTTTGTTCAGCAGTTCGGTTATTTTTTTTATCAAATGAAGACCTGTCAAAGACATGTTTTCCAAGTAGTGATAAGATTTATCATACAGTAAGACTTACATGTTTGGTTGGCTGTAGGTTGCAAATGACTAATTTTCCTCCATACTTCACTGTCTCTAATGGCAAATTACCACTAGGAACAATCTGCAGTGTTGTACCTAAACAAATGCTTAAATCTGCAACACTGGCAAAGAAAAAAAAATTATTCATTACACAATTAAATTCAATTACAATTTTCTGCCTTCTAAAGGCAATTCAACAGATATATAGAAACATCTTTCTTTCATGATTCATATTTTGAATTACCTAGAGTGCATCTCAGCAGTTAAGAGATCATTTTCAGGTAAACTGTGCTCCCAGTCTAACACAGCATCAAACAATCGACCACGACAAGGCCGACCCCCTATGTGTACTGCACCACAGGGCACGCCACTACATTTCTTGCCGACAGATTCCACTGGAGTGTTTCGCACAAACTGCCTGCAAACCAATGTAATTTTTTAAAGTATGTGATACCTATCTGTTTATGAGTAATATATTATTTATCATATTTGAAATAATGTATATTACATACCAAAGTATGGTCATAGCTATTCTTATGGTGATACTAAAATAGTAAATAAACATAAATAGTACAATTAAAACAATCAATAAAACAAAATAGCTCAAAGGCTATAGATAGCCTTGTTATCTCTAGCTTAGATAGTTTAAACATAAACAGGTATTCGTTATACAGGTCTCGCAACACTTTTTCATCAAATTATACAAGAAAGTAAAGACTTAATAAAATGCAATATTATTCACAGCAAAAATCTCTATCCACCATATTTGCCACTTAAGTGAATATAAACATAAAAGTAAATAATGTAAATGAATATTAAGTATGATTAATATAATACAATAATTTATTTACCTCTTACACAGATTACACTCATCCACAAACATATTTCCATGTAGTTCAGCCAAATATTTCCTGGATAGTCCTGACTTCAAATGCAACCCATCTATGTTTTGACTCACAATGTACTGTACTTTATTGCATTCAACTAATTTCTTTAATATCATGTGGGTCTTAGTTGGTATAGCATCAGCAAATGATACATTAATATTAGGTCTCTTTCCTTCCCTCTCAAGAGTCCACACTCCATTTGGCCCTCTAAATGTTTCAAATGAAGAATACTATTAATGTTCAAATCATACAGTGACCATACTTTGCTTTAATAAAGTGTAGAGTAACAGGTATACCTAAAATCGGGTATCCCTGCTGATGTACTTATCCCAGCTCCTGTGTGTACAACTACATGTTTACTTTCCTTTATCAAATTAGCCAATATCAGACTCTTTTCTTGTAACTTTTCAGATGAATCAAATTTCTGGAATTTTAAATAGACAATATAATAATTATAAATAGTAAGTATGTACTCATTATTTATGATTTTATTTAAAAAAAAATATTTTTTTCTCACTGTATCTGAGATGAACATAAAATTTTTAGATTTCTGAGTAAAACAGGATATTATACCTCTGGGACCCCTAGTATTCCTTTGTCTTCATATGGTGACAACCCTTCAGCGTAATTACACGACATTTTAAAGATTAAATTTAAAAATTATTAGAGACGAATAAAATATCAATAATGATAAATCTAATTATGGTTTTATATGTGCATCAAAAATACTCGTCTGTTTAGTCTCGAGAGATCATACATTCAAACTTTTAAGTATAAGAATAACTTAATAACTGAGAGATGGTAGGAATACATGATAATTGTTTATACAACTACTTTTATCAAACTAGAAGCAGGCAAGCTTAAAATCAAATTAGTAACGATGCATTTTGTGTTTATATTTTATCTAATAATTAGATAAAGAATTATTGTAACATTATATATTATATTATTATATATAATATTGTATAACGAAATCACAGTTGAATTAAAATAAATTACACAATAATCCTTTATGGTTCCACAATGTGAAATCCACAGATATCTTCAGCGTGTCACTACGTAGAAACCAACCCTATTGTTTAAATAGTAAATACTGAGGATAAGGAGAATTGAGAATGAAAGTAAGAAATAGTGGTACCACAGATATAGTAGGAATAGTGGTACTTTGATTTATGTTTAGGGTTCCGAACCCAAATGTTAGACCGGAATCTCAAGGCCTATAGTGATTACTGACTAGTGAAACTTCGCTGTCTGTGGCAGGGTGTCTCCAGGCAATTTTCACAGATGTATATAAAAATAAATAGTAATAATATTTCAGGGATGGGAGTCCCTAACCTATAATAAACGTGAACTTTTCTAAAATAATGGTACGCATCTCTTAGTGCCAGAGTTCGACTCTCACTTGTCGGATTATATGATCAATGTTATAATAAAACAATATAAATGAGTTCTGGTTATTATTACAAGCTTGTTAAAAAGTGTAAAATGAGAAATCTACCTTTTTTTACTTTACCTACTGTTTTCTCATTTTTATCGTTGTTTTTAATTTCTTTTTTGGCAACACTCGTGACGAATTACTGTATAATCATCATTCTACATCAGTGATCAGTCATCATCTGTAGTATATTCTTTGGTCGTCATTCATCATTCATCAGTAGTCAATAGTCAATACACAGTACATTTAACGTTGGCAACACCAGTTGGCGCGGACTGATAGTATTTTGTTTGGTTAGTTATAAACGCTTAAGTTTTTTCGTCATTATTGATTATTATTTAATGTTCCCGTGACCTTCAAACTATATTTGCGGCCTATATATTGGGTCGCATTTTGTATTTTAATCATTGTTAGTTGGTAACTGTGGCCTGTGGGTGCTTGGACTATTCGTCACTGAAAAAAGCCCGGTGTGTTATTGTCATAGAAGTCCGATCACGTTCGTCGTAGTCAAGTCTAGGTATATTTTACAAAAAATCCAGAATATTTTTGACTAATTGTTTTATATATTTATAGATCTAAAAATGATTCGTAATCTAAGCAAGACGGTAAAGTTACAAAAAGCGCACTTTGCCACTGCAGCAGCGCCGGCACCACATACCAACCCGGAAATTTTATACACTGGAGTAAGTACTTTTTGTTCCACGCTCATTGCTATATATTTATATAACAATGAATATATACCACAATTCTTGCATATTTAATCAATTTCAAAAACAGAAGTTTGTTCCAATTTTGAATTTAGTTTTTATACAAATAACGAAGGGTGTTAAATTTTAATTAAACTACTAGCTTATACATATTATATACATATAGCTATTATTGGTTTGATTTTTAAAATAAAATAATGTACTAATATTTTTTGCAGTTATTCATAAATAATGAATGGGTCAAAGCTTCTGATGGAAAAACTTTTCAAACTGTCAACCCCGCGAATGAAAAAGTTATTGCTGAGATTCAGCAGGGTGGAAAGACTGACATTGATAAGGCAGTCCAAGCAGCAAAAGATGCTTTCAAGTAAGATATTTATGGAAATATCATTTATCTTTGTCACATATTCATTTACAACATTTAAACTAAAGATTTATATAATTTTGTTATTTATAATTGTTGCAATATATTGAAAATAAATTCCTATATATTTTGCTTCCTAAGCGCAATTATAATTTGCTTTTATGGAAATACAAAAATCACCCACTAAAAACACAAATTGTACTACTGCCATTAAATTATTATTCATCACAATATCTTTTTTCGTCTCCTGACTGAAAAAAAAAAAATCAATCATTCAATTTGGTTAAATCAATTGTATTTTAAAGGCTGGGTTCACCATGGAGAACAATGGATGCATCCCATCGTGGCTACCTTTTAAACAAACTTGCTGATCTCCTGGAGAGAGACAGAACATATTTAGCGGTAAGTTTTTATACAAAATATTACACTATGAATAATATATATAGGTGTCCTAAGATGAGGTTTCCATCTTTAAATAATACTTATACTATTATCTTACTTATTTAGGAGAAAGATAATAGTATAAGTATAATTTTATATGAAATATTCAATTAAAGCATTAGTAGCCTAACTAGATGTATGCTGTTAAAATTTCATGTTACACATCCTAAATTCACTTGAGCCTCAAAATACACAAGTTCATTTTTTTTACTATGGACAGCTACATGTTGGAAATAAATATGACTTGTATTGGAAACTAATTCAGGGATTATTTATTTTAAATTTTATGCTCTTTATATATAATCTGTTTCTTATTCATGTTGAACTATATATTGTGTAATTACATAAATAAATAAAATTGCATTTATCTTAAAAATAATATTAGAAGTTACTGTATATGTTTAGGAATATATTAAACTAATGCAATATACATTAAATTACATAAATATTTCCAACAGTTACTTATAGAAACTTCTAGAAACATAAAGAATATTTACTTAATGTAAATAAAAATCTTCCCAATATTTCGCCCGTCATTACAAAATGCTGATAATATTTTTTTAAGTAATATCAACATTTTGCCATGACTAGCTAAATGTTGGGGGATGGTAGGCAAAAGGTTATCCAGAGAAGAAATAGCTGGTAATGCCAGTTAATCAAAATGAATTTGCTCTTTTGAATTATCTATTTCTACAGATTAATGTGTTAGGATTCAATGTTTTCTTTATGTGTCTGGAAAATATATAATGAGTCAATAATAAAAGTCAGCAGGACAAGACGGGCATATTTACAGTACACCAAAACTTACAAACCTGGACGAATATGAAAGTGTTTGTAAAACTTATTTAATGATTTGCCATTCATATGTTAAACGAATACAATATATATGGCATTACATAAAAATACATAAATACTTCAAGCGGGTATTATTTCTCTAAATGTAAAATATATTTGAATGTACACGATTAGCTATCCAAAATTTCGCGTGTCATGCCAAAAACATATTTTAAAGAAAATAGATTATTTAATTTTACGTTGACTAGCTTAATGTCGGAGTCAAAAGGTTATCATAGTCTCTATAATTGCATATTTATCTATGGCTTTTATTTATATAAATTAATCGTCGTGACGTTGCTGTTTTGGGTTTTCTTGCTATAGGTCATATTACATTCCTTAATCAGCATTACTCTATTGTTATACGTATGTGGAAAATTTAATTAGTTTTCATAAATGATTTAACGATCGTACTCCTGACACGGGCTCTACACTCTACAGGCATGTTTTGCACAAGGTTTAACGCCGCGTAACAAATGTACTAATTTATGAATGTAGAAATTTCGACAGTCATGCCAAAATGTGATATTTTTTAAATTTATATAATTTTAAACATTTTGGCATGACAAGCTATACGTTGGGGGTCGGTAGGCTTATCATAGTCATTTTAATAGGTAGTTTATTTTACAAACGAATCAAGATGACTGTGTGGTATTTTTGACTCGCTCACTATAGGTTATAGTCATTAGGATTCATCTTGTGTTGCGTGTCTACAAAATTTATAATGAATTTTCATAAATTATTGTCCCAAGTCTATAGGCATGTTTTTATACCAAGTAACAATTTTATACTATAACACTAGGGTTCCTTGAGAATACTAATTCTTATTACTTAATTGAATTATTTCATGATAAATGAATACAACAATATCATTCACATTCTGGATATATATTATAAATAACTAATACAGAACTTACGCAATCTAATATTTCCTGTGTCATGCCAAATTGTTGATAGCTTTATATTGGTCGCGGAACGCAAAAGTTAATTGATTTATGACAATTTTTGTTATACCAATTAATCAAAATGACTTCTTTTGTGTAATATATAGCTGAAATGTACCTAAACCATAAACTAACAGCCGCAAGGGTCCATTAGACTAGACAGTCATAATACGTAGGTTTTTGAATGAAAGACAGATACTAATAGAGTAGTACAGTGTTATTGTACGACCCAAGCCGAACTATTTTGTGCAGAAAACAAAGAATGCCTTTCCTAAATTTGAAGTTGAAACTAATATTTTGCATAACAGGCCAAATTTTGATTAGAATATAAACATCAACGATTTATTAATAGTATCTAAGTGTCGAGGTCGATAAGCAAACTCTCAAGGCCATTTTAAGCTTTGAAGGGTTCGGTTTTTTTTTGTTTTCAGGCAAAAATAAATGGTAATGAAAACCATACTGTAAATTTAAAGCAAAAGTCGTATGATTCCTTGAATCAATCTGGCACAAAGCCAGAAATGCCTGAATAAATAAAAAAGGCCTTGATACGGGTTCATCTGTTTATTATAACTACTCGCATTATTAAATAGAACGAGTGTGTCACAAATACACAATTCATATATTAATAAATAAATTTAAATAAAACCGGTTACTTTTTGTGTACAACCCACGTGACAAGTATGTTCTAGTATAAACGTGGTTTATACTAGAACATACTTACTATATTTTAGTTGTTATAATTAAAATACCTTAAATCTTTAAGGTTATCCAAAAACCAACAGCCGATTTAGGTGCCGACTGGATCACTAAAAATCAAATAAATAAAAATCATGAGATATTTAAGTACAATCTCTGTTATCCATATTTCCTTATTCATATAAAAAATACTTTCCTAGAGCTTGGAGACATTAGACAATGGTAAACCATTCTTGGCCGCGTACTACGGAGATGTTGCGGGCTCAATAAACAACCTGCGATACTACGCCGGTTGGGCCGACAAGAACCATGGCAAGGTGTTGCCTATGGACGGAAAATACTTCGCATACACACGTCACGAGCCTGTTGGTAAGTTAATTGAGATTAACTAGTTTATATTACAGGGACCAATGTGTTAAGGAAGGTTACGATTTTATGTGTGAGCTTAAAATATAACAATAGTGAGGATATTGCTTATTAAAGGCCATGTTTATCTTTACACCAAAATCATTAATTTACATATTTAATGTTATTAAGGAATTAGGTTTAATTACTATGCGCTGTTCGATTGTTTTGCTGCGTTTCATGTTACGTGGAATATCATAACTATGAATCAGCATAACTCTATTGACGGCGTAATAAAAAAGAGAGAAGTTTCGAGTTTTAGAGTTTTAATTTTAGAGTTTTAATTTTAGAATTAGTCTGATTCAATTTTAATCCAAGAAGTCTGTATCAAAATACACTAACAAAATGTTAACAAATTAGCAGCGGTATTCAATTCTGGTACAACATAAATGATAACAGATAAATGTCATTATCAAATCATGACAACGTGTTTTTATTATTAAAACAATTTAACCTTGACACATACTTCATTAGCGATAAACGTAACGCAACTGGTTTGACAATGATGATACTCCAGAAGTTATGAAGATCACGTTATGTCAGGCTCTGAAAGAGATAAAATAACCACGACGGAAAACCGTCTTAATAACCTTAATAAATTTCAATTTTAGAACAAGTGGATTTGAAGGTTCACACCTTTATTTATTACTAACGTACATACAATAAATTGGGGATAGCCTCTTAACACTTGTACTAATAAAGTTGGAGATATATTTCATAGTAGGAAAACATTAATACAATTTTAATTTGAAACAAAGCCATTACAAAATATTTGAACGAATGTTATGTGTATGCTGAAATAGATTCACGAATAAAACTCGTTTTCTTGAGTATAGACGAACGAACTCCCAGTGAGTGTGAACGGGGCATTTATGTCTCGGCGAGACTATAATAGACTACAATGAAACGATTGATTTATTGTCAATGACGCGTCCTTACAGGTGTATGCGGTCAAATAATACCATGGAACTTCCCATTATTGATGGCAGCGTGGAAGTTGGGACCAGCCCTTGCAACAGGAAACACGTTAGTGCTCAAACCAGCTGAACAGACTCCACTCACAGCTTTATATTTGGCACAACTTGTTAAGGTATAATGAGTAGTTTCCTTAATCATTAATGTACTCTTTCAATTTTCAGGTGATTATAGTTATTTTTCTTTAATGTATTGTAAATGACTAATAGTATCCTTGTATCCGATCCTTTTAGGAAGCCGGATTCCCCGAGGGCGTAGTTAACGTAGTACCAGGCTACGGCGACGCCGGCGCAGCTTTAGTTGACCATCCCGACATTGATAAAATCGCTTTCACTGGTAAGTATTTGGACCTTTCTATTCTTCAATATCCTGTTGATATTTTTTGTATTTGAGTTATGTACTTATTACTTTTAAGAGAGCTGTAACACTGGAAATGCATAGGGGCTTTTAAAAATGTGGAATTTGCGTTGGAAGACTGCCAAAGTTCCTTTTACAATCTAAAGAAACATGTTTATAATTCCAGGTTCCACAGAGGTTGGAAAACTAATCCAAAAGGGTGCAGCGGGTACTGTGAAGAGGATAACTCTGGAATTGGGCGGAAAATCGCCGAACATCATATTAAACGACTGCGACTTGTCCTACGCCGTGGAACAGTCCCACATGGCGCTGTTCTACAACATGGGGCAGTGCTGCTGTGCGGGTGAGCTCAAAGTTGTACTTTAATGTCTTTGAAATTTAATTACAAAAGAAAAGTGAAATACACGAAATCAGTGCAATTCAAGGTGTCTCCGTTTTCAAAAAGAATTATGCTCTCCACCATCCAATGCAAATGTTTCAATTAGCACTAGTAGTTCCAGAGACTCAGAGAAACAAACAAACTCAGCTTTATAATATTGGTATAGGTGTGTTAGCGTTTAATAGTTCAAACCCTCGTGAAGAAACACGTATGAAAGTGTATTTCTACTTTTCGAAATTTAATTGAACAAATAATTCTTAACGTCTACTTAGTGTTTCATTGTAACCAAATAAACCTATTTAAAACAAACAAAAAATGAACACATGTTAACGAAAGCGGAAAGTTATGCTCGAGTTGCTTTATTTAGTAATTACCGTCGATATGTAATCGATTTGGAATTATTACAGCTCTTAAATAAAAAAAAAAAACATTTTCTGTATATAGCGCTTCTATAACACGAAAAAGGCATACAAAATTATCTTTTCAAAAAAAAAATTATATCAATATTATTTGATATTATTGACATATTTTGACCATTATACTGAAGTTATTTTATCTACACAATGGGTTTTTGTATGTCCTCAATACTTTGCGACCCCGGAAGCCCTCGGTTCGATCTATTAAAAATAAACAAACTGATAAACATATTAGTTCACATAGTTTATACGGGAAATATGTGTATAAGACTCAAATTCATGAGTCATGTAGAGTCATGAGATATCATGACTTCACAGTGATAGTGATTTTTTTTCAAGAAATATAAACAATGCTATTCTTTGCGATTACTTGTATCATTAGCGGTGTTAGTTTACTATTATTACGAAATTAAAATACATCGGCAAATCGATTATCTATAAAAATTACGCAAATAAAACGCTATCGCTGTCTAGTAAATGACTTATATGTATTGTTTACATTATGTAAAATAGACACAATATTATAATAGATAAACTTTTAATTCAGGATGAAACGATTGATATATAATTATATACTTACAGATGTACTTGCCTATTTTATCTATAATTAATATTGATATCCTTAAGTTATAGTTGTATATATCTTATATATAAAATTCTCGTGTCACGGGGTTCGAACTTGAACTCCTCCCAAACGGCTTGAACGAAATCAGCCAATATCTATTTTTCATCCCCCGAAATGTTAAGGGTAGTCCACCCGTAAATTTTTATTTTTTAGACAAAATTTTTAGTTCTATTTTTTTATGATACACCATACAAAAATACATACAATCCTAAATTTTCACCCTTCTACGATCAACCCTTATTTTTTATTTATTAATTGAAAATTGAAATCACATGTATGGCAAAACAACGTTTACCGGATCAGCTAGTATACATATATATATGATTTTATTAAAGATTTAATCGACACGAACTAGATATGTATTGACGGACGCTAAATCGTGTATACATCTAAAGTTTTAAAAGTAATGACTTGATTACCATGGGTTTGTCCAAAATCTCATTATGAATCAGAATTTTAACAAAACAAACAATTACGATAAAAATAATAGGTATAATCCAAGCCAATATAATAAAAATAATCGTATAATTGCGTAATACTCGACTTTATAATTATTACACGCTGTTTTAATGATAAGAATTGTTTTCATTCCAGGTTCGCGAACATTTGTCCAAGACAAGATCTATGACAAATTCGTAGAAATGGCGGCGGAGCGTGCTAAGAGACGAGTTGTGGGCAATCCCTTCGACCCTAAGACTGAGCAAGGCCCGCAAGTATGAATATTCGACTAGTTTTACATTAGACTGTAGTAAATTATAATAAATAAATAATGTATCCCTAAATAGTCGTCGTATGTGAGCGATAAACGCACATAACATATCTGATTGTCCTGGGTTCAATTTGGGCGAACACAAATTTAACCTTAAAATTCTATCTCGTTCCTAAGATGGACAGGTTAGAAATAGAAGATAATTTATTTGCATTTCTTTATTTTCAAGTGACAAAATAAAGCTTTTGATTTTCAGATTGATTTGGAGCAACACGAAAAAATCCTAAATCTGATAGAAAGCGGGAAAAAGCAAGGCGCGAATTTAGTTACTGGTGGCAAACGCCAGGGCAACTCAGGATACTTCGTCGAACCCACGGTCTTCGCTGACGTCAAGGATGACATGGATATCGCTAAGACTGAGGTAATTTATTCATTCTTGTTAACAGAAATTGGAAGTATGTTTTTCTTAATTCTCAACGGGTGTTTTTCACGCCAAAGTATACCCATTCAATCACTTATATTCTTCTATAGATATTATAATGATATCTCCGGAGTAGTTGTGGTCCGGCTTGGCGGGCCTGAACTAATGCTAGCAAGGTCCCTTTAATAAAAAGGATCTTTCTATTTCAAAAATAATTCTTCTAACAAAAATTCGTAGGTGGCACTCGCAAAATACAAATGCAAAACCATTATTTAGTGACAAATAATCGTAAATATTCGTGAGATTATCTCATTAATGTTGTGTATGCCTTAGTCGATACTAAATCAGTCCTCTGCTTTATATGACTAAATTAATTCTTAACGATTGAAGGTAATTAAACGGCACAGAAATTGAAATGCTACAGTTAAAAATGTTTGTTATAGATCTTCGGTCCAGTGCAACAGATAATTAAGTTCTCAGACTTAGACGAGGTAATCGCTCGCGGCAACAGCTCGGAGTATGGACTCGCCGCCGGAATCTTCACCAAGGACTTGGATAAGGCCAATTACCTCATTCAGGTAATAAATTAATTAAGTAATAAATGTAATTAAGTAATTTAGTAATAAATTAATAAAGGCTGAAGAGTTTGCCTCTTTGTTTGCGGTTGGGAGCTAATCTCAGGAAAAACTGGATAGAATTGAGAGATTATTTTCGATAGTCAATTTAGCAACATATTTTTCCTTATCCAAATAAGTCAATAGATGGCAGTATTAAAGGTTTTGCATTGCAGGGCCTCCGCGCTGGTACAATTTGGGTGAACGACTACAACGTGTTCGGGCAGCAAGTGCCGTTTGGCGGGTTCAAGGAGTCCGGCCTGGGAAGGGAAAACGGACCTTACGGCATCAACAACTACACTGAGGTCAAGGCTGTCGTTGTCAAATTGACCGAGAAGAACTCGTAGATATCATGTTTGCGTTTTTAAATAATTTGTTATGAGGCCAGTGATCCTGTATATATACTAAGTAGCACAAAATATGTGTGGCCAAGTTGTGTTTATATCGAATGTTAATGCTATTATTACACAGTCTTCCATTTCCGTACTGCGGTACATCTGCATTTATTTGAAAATGTTGAAATATATTTTTACATAAAGTTTTGGTTTAATTTTAAATTTCATTCGCACCAGCCCGAGAACCAATCTCTGAAACTCTAGCCAATGGTACACCTTTAATTTTATAATTACATTATGTGTGTAATCGTTCTTTTGAGAAAGATATAACTGAGCCTGTTCATAAGTTGAACTCGAGCTGCAACCGCATCAATGATAATATCGTATAGACATCTAATAAGTATGGACATGGATTATCAAATAAAAGAAGTTTTTAGTGCTAACCAAAGCCATAACTAACTAATAATATAACGATTAGCGACACATTCAAAGATTGACCTTTACCAAATTTTTTATATTGATAAAGGCGATGTTTTCTGAAGATCTGAAACATATATCTAGGTCCAAGGCGTTGCTTATGACGTTGCCTTATATGAGAATTAGGGTTGCCTGCTGCACTGCAATATCGTATTGCAGTGCAATCGTATGGTAGTGGTATGTAAATATTTCATTCAAGCTGTTTTATTTTACCGAATGGTGAGCTACTCACGGTAATGTGAAAGCAATAAAACAGTTGGATAAGTTAGGATTCAAAAGAAGTGCATGAAATTCGGAGTTTTTATTCATTTTTATGTGGCTGTAATCATATGTACTCGTACAAATACAACTTACAAGATTAATGAGAAATAATCAAGTATAGTCTAGAATATAACTGAAACTTCGGTTCCTTCTAACTTACTGTAACATTTGATAAATTTTATTAATATTAGCAAAAACACTCTTCCTCCTCGAACGTCTAAAAAGTTACAGAATAATGTTTATTAAAAGCAAAATAAAAATGATGTAAATAACAAAAAGCCAACATCACGAGGTGTTCCCAGGCGGTCACCCATCCAAGTACTGACCTCGCCCGACGTTGCTTAACTTCGGTGATCGGACGAGAACCGGTGTATTCAACGTGGTATGGACGTTGGCATTAACTGATACCAAACGATATAACAATTATTGTCTGAACTGAATAGACCGAGTGGACCAAGTAGACGGTCTCGTGTCAACCTCAGTGAAAGAGAAGTCTATTGGTGGATCCGGAATCCTGACAACGAACCTGTTTTCAACGTTACACGGCTTAACAAAAGCAATCCTCTACCTTTTTTCATCACAAATTGATGTTTAGGATCAAGTCGGGGAATTTTGTAATTTGTACCATTCATAAAAAGTAAAATCTGTGATGCTGCTATATATTTCTCCATAGCTATTCCAATAATTAATTTTCCGTTGCGTAAGTGCGATATATTGAAAATTATATTTAAAGTAAAGTAATGAATTGTTTGTAAGTAACCAATTGATACTAATCAAAAAGGATTTCTTTCTATTACCGGAGACGCATGTATTAAGAAGAAGCCTGAAAAATGATGAATTTAATAGTTTTCACACACATTAACCAAATCGTAAAGTTTAGGTTCAGCTTAGGATGTATCTTAATAAAATGACGGCTTATTACTCATAGCAGTCATTATTTTTCATCACGTTTACATGAAATTCAGAGTTTTCATTCATTCTTATGGGACTGTATATCATATATACTCATACAAATGCAAATTAAAAGAAGATTAATGAGAAATAATGAAAGTATAAGACTAGAATGTAACTGAAACTTCGGTTCCTTCTAGGTTCCTGTAACATTTGATAAATTTTTAAAAATATTAGCAAACCACTCTTCCTCGTCTAACGTCTAAAAAGTTACAGAATAATGTCTATTAAAAGCAAAATAAAAATGATGTATATAACAAAAAGCCAACATCACGAGGTGTTCCCAGGCGGTCACCCATCCAAGTACTGACCTCGCCCGACGTTGCTTAACTTCGGTGATCGGACGAGAACCGGTGTATTCAACGTGGTATGGACGTTGGCATTAACTGATACCAAACGATATAACAATTATTGTCTGAACTGAATAGACCGAGTGGACCAAATAGACGGTCTCGTGTCATCCTCAGTGAAAGAGAAGTCTATTGGTGGATCCGGAATCCTGACAACGAACCTGTTTTGAACGTAACACGGTTTAACAAAAGCAATACTCTGCCTTTTTTCATCACAATTCACAAATTGATTTTTACTTTTTAGGATCAATTCGAGAAATAATTAATGTATTAGACTAGAATGTAACCCAAACTTCGATTCCTTCTAACTTACTGTAACATTTGATAAATTTTATTAATATTAGCAAAAACACTCTTCCTCCTCGAACGTCTAAAAAGTTACAGAATAATGTTTATTAAAAGCAAAATAAAAATGATGTAAATAACAAAAAGCCAACATCACGAGGTGTTCCCAGGCGGTCACCCATCCAAGTACTGACCTCGCCCGACGTTGCTTAACTTCGGTGATCGGACGAGAACCGGTGTATTCAACGTGGTATGGACGTTGGCTTTAACTGGTACCAAACGATATAACAATTATTGTCTGAACTGAATAGACCGAGTGGACCAAGTAGACGGTCTCGTGTCAACCTCAGTGAAAGAGAAGTCTATTGGTGGATCCGGAATCCTGACAACGAACCTGTTTTCAACGTTACACGGCTTAACAAAAGCAATCCTCTACCTTTTTTCATCACAAATTGATGTTTAGGATCAAGTCGGGGAATTTTGTAATTTGTACCATTCATAAAAAGTAAAATCTGTGATGCTGCTATATATTTCTCCATAGCTATTCCAATAATTAATTTTCCGTTGCGTAAGTGCGATATATTGAAAATTATATTTAAAGTAAAGTAATGAATTGTTTGTAAGTAACCAATTGATACTAATCAAAAAGGATTTCTTTCTATTACCGGAGACGCATGTATTAAGAAGAAGCCTGAAAAATGATGAATTTAATAGTTTTCACACACATTAACCAAATCGTAAAGTTTAGGTTCAGCTTAGGATGTATCTTAATAAAATGACGGGTTATTACTCATAGCAGTCATTATTTTTCATCACGTTTACATGAAATTCAGAGTTTTCATTCATTCTTATGGGACTGTATATCATATATACTCATACAAATGCAAATTAAAAGAAGATTAATGAGAAATAATGAAAGTATAAGACTAGAATGTAACTGAAACTTCGGTTCCTTCTAGGTTCCTGTAACATTTGATAAATTTTTAAAAATATTAGCAAACCACTCTTCCTCGTCTAACGTCTAAAAAGTTACAGAATAATGTCTATTAAAAGCAAAATAAAAATGATGTATATAACAAAAAGCCAACATCACGAGGTGTTCCCAGGCGGTCACCCATCCAAGTACTGACCTCGCCCGACGTTGCTTAACTTCGGTGATCGGACGAGAACCGGTGTATTCAACGTGGTATGGACGTTGGCAATAACTGATACCAAACGATATAACAATTATTGTCTGAACTGAATAGACCGAGTGGACCAAGTAGACGGTCTCGTGTCAACCTCAGTGAAAGAGAAGTCTATTGGTGGATCCGGAATCCTGACCACGAACCTGTTTTCAACGTTACACGGTTTAACAAAAGCAATCCTATACCTTATTTCATCACAAATTGATGTTTAGGATCAAGTCGGGGCATTTTGTAATTTGTACCATTCATAAAAAGTAAAATCTGTGATGCTACTGTATATTTCTCTATAGCTATTCCAATCATTAATTTTCCGTTGCGTAAGTGCGATATATTGAAAATTTTATTTAAAGTAAAAGTAATGAATTGTTTGTAAGTAACCAATTGATACTAATAAAAAAGTATTTCTTTAAAAAAAGGATCATATATACTCGTACAAATACAAATTACAAGAAGATTAATGAGAAATAATTAAAGTATAAGACTAGAGTCTTAACACTTCGGTTCCTTCTAGCTTTCTGTAATATTTGATAAATTTTATTAATATTCTCAAAAACTAACTTCCTCTAACGTCTAAAAAGTTACAGAATAATGTTTATTAAAAGTCAAACATATGTAAATAATAAAAAGCCAACATCACGAGGTGTTCCCAGGCGGTCACCCATCCAAGTACTGACCTCGCCCGACGTTGCTTAACTTCGGTGATCGGACGAGAACCGGTGTATTCAACGTGGTATGGACGTTGGCGATCAGTTTACGGAAAATATAAATTATATTATAGCGTAATTTTGAAAATTTTTATTTATATCTAATCGATCTATATTATACCTGATGATCTTCTTCATGTGTGGTTTAAACACCTCTTTATATTCACATATTAACTATTGTTTATTATCAGAGATGGACAAATAAACTATCCGTCCATACCTAATAATGCATTTTTATTACACACAATATACTATTAAAAGCTAACTATATTCGACTATATATTTATTTCAAGTTAGATATTGAGCACGATATTACTTTTCACATAATTCAAACAACAATCAAGGTTTTTATATTAGATTTTGAAAAGGATTAGTATTTTTGCCGGATGTACGTAGCAACGTACTGTATATAATATATATTACAGAGTATAGAAATGTACCTTGTGTTTTAATATTAGCTCGACGTTCCACGACCCGGGAATAGTCCCGATCTTAATTGGTGCATTTCGAAATAAAACTGAGATAGGCATTTAAAAATTTATTAATAAGTGACTTCAAAAATCAAATACAAATCTATGTTAGTTTCGCTAATAAGTGATAATTTAATACAACCTCGATTGGAAAACTACAATCTAAATGATATCTCAACAACCTTTGGTTCATTAATTTAATAACAAGAATGAATCTAAAATTAATTTAAAAAACGGAAAAATAATTTATTCTTAAATAAAAATATTCTAATAATCACAACAGTGGAATGTAACTTAACCTTATAATCACAATTGCACTAGCACTCCGAGAAAAACAACGTATTTGTGTGCGAGTTGTAATATTAAATAAGCCAGCTTAGTTATTTGTACTTAAGGGAGTCACCGACTTCCACATAATCATTTAAAAACACTAAATAGTTTAAGATTAAATTCTCACTGATTTAAGTTTTTTTTTTTCAATAATTATCATCCTCATTCATCGTGGACAGGTTTTCCTCGGAAATCTTTCCCAAGCATTTGCACACCATTGATGGGTTGTTAGAAAATTCTTGTTCTATCTCTCGTTCAATAATCTCGAACTCATCATTCTCTGCCGAGCACTTCAAACATTCGTCGGAAGAGGAGTCCTGGTAGGCCATCACATTTTCTATGTTAACTTCAACCTCCTTGCCTTCCGAGTATAATGCCGGGCTGCTGTTGCTCAAAGTGCGTGTTTCTTTATTAATTGCGGGGAAAATGTCTGATTTCGGGCGAGATTTGAGTTTGTCACTGAGTTTTTTGAGCGCCGCCACGGGGTTGTGCCGCTGGTCCCTTGGGTAGACGCGTTGGATGCGCTCTTCTACCAGGGAGATGCTTCGTTTAAAAACAACTCTATCTCGTTTGTCAGGACCGTCGGTAACGTCAGTGTCAGTGTCACATTTGAAGTAAATAGTATCACAACCATTCTCTTGCTTAACCTTATACAGGCAGCAATCGTCTTCCCGTTCGCAAAATAGTTCGTGCAAAGAGCCGTGAAGGGGAATCAGCTTCATTTTACCACCGAAATTCTCTTGCAAATGAGTAGATATATCGTCGTCTATGTATAAATCTTCGGTACTTCTAGCTTCCTGTAACATTTGATAAATTTTATTAATATTCTCAAAAACTATCTTCCTTCTTAACTTCTAAAAAGATACAGAATACTGATTATTAAAAACGAAATATATGTAAATAAAAAAAAGCCAACATCACGAGGTGTTCCCAGGCGGTCACCCATCCAAGTACTGACCTCGCCCGACGTTGCTTAACTTCGGTGATCGGACGAGAACCGGTGTATTCAACGTGGTATGGACGTTGGCGATTGGCCAGTTTAATTGTAAAAATAGATAGTTTGTCACAATTCTCAATTGTAAGAAAAAAAATCAGTCAGCTTGTATAATACTCTAGTAAAATAGAAAAAAATATAAACACATGCCTTGAAAAATTAAGAGTGAAATGACTTTTTACTTTTACGAGATAAGTCGTACCTGAATAGCGTTGAATGCCTGGCATCTCTTCAGTTGGTTAATATGTATCTCATCCGTTAAAGTTTCATCGATGGACAGATTCAGTTTCTCCTTCGAATTTTCCCCAACAATCACATTCACATTTTTATCAAGCACTTGTAAGTTGCGTTCGTTATTATTAAAAGTGATTTGAATCAGCGGCTTATTATTGCCGCAGACTGTGACTTTAGAAAATGTTTTAATCGTTTGTTTGTCTTCTTTGAGTCCTTCGATCACGTTGGCGACGCCTTTGTTGAGGAATTCCTCTGTTTTCTTACTTGAACACTCGGAAACGTCCAAATCGCATAGGTTCTGTAGTTCACTGCGAATCAAGTCGCGAATGAAGTCCTCTATATTTTTTGTCTCAGTGGCTTGGTCCACTTTCTTGTTGTGCTCAAAAATGTCGTCCGTGCTTGTACTGTAATGGTTTAAGGATTTTATTAATAAACATGTTTAGATTAACTGAAGCAAGAGCAATTAATTACAATATATTATTTATTGTTTTAAATCATTACGTCTAATGACATTAGGTGTCAAAGTCTAGTGAAGAAGAAAAACTTCTAGATCTTCTTCACCCATAGATATAGAATGCGTAGCGGAATATTCAAAATTGTTATGTGATTTTATTACTTTATTAAAGAAAAAAATGGAAGATGAAATTCTCCAAGTATTTCTAAAAATAAATTCTTTTCCAGAAAACTAGGAATTTACTTTAAAATATGTACTTAAAAAACTATCAAAAAGCCAACATCACGAGGTGTTCCCAGGCGGTCACCCATCCAAGTACTGACCTCGCCCGACGTTGCTTAACTTCGGTGATCGGACGAGAACCGGTGTATTCAACGTGGTATGGACGTTGGCGATGTAACTATTTAAATAGCAGTTCAATTTAAAGCAAATCTCAATACATACGATTTATCGACATCCAGCCGCTTCTGATCATTGTCTCGAATGGGGAAAGTGACGCTTTTAGTCATACTATCACGCGAATGGAAAATTTGCTCGAAAGGACCTAAAGGAAAATAAAACTGTGTAATGTTGTTTAATTATTATCAGTTATTTAATAATGTTTTATACCATCTATAATCTATATGTATGTCGTAGTTTGGACTGTTTTCATCTATTTATTTCAACTAAGTGAAATCTTTAATTTCCTTCACTATCGAAATTTATCTCTTCCACATGAAAGCTATGGTCACATAGTTATAAAACTAATAATATAAATTAATATGACTATAAAGTTATATTAAAAATGTTAGCCTATCTTTTATGTTTAACTCTAGCTTGTGTCAAAATGGATCCGTCCCTTGATGAATACTAGATATTATATACACTTGGCTGATGTATAAATACTACCACAGTAGGAAAAAAAATATATAAATAAAAAAAGAATTGCTTTTGTTATCGCTGAATTTTAATGCCATCTGTTGTAGTGAAGACATTCAATTGTAAAAAAACACTGCAAAATTCCTATTTGAGGCGCTTTGGCTTTGTTATTTCAAAAGTATTGTACCCTATGTTTAATCTATATTCAAGCCAAATTCATGTAAATCTCTTGAATGTTATCATACAGACTTAAGTACCTATTTTAATCCATTATTACTTTTTTTTTGAAGAAAATAAATGTAGCTTATGTTTGACTAACTAGTTTCATTAGAAATGGTTAAGCCATGGTAACAGGCCGACGAACGGACTTTCTCATTTATAACCTTATGTACAGTATTGATAAAAGCGTGCAAATTCAAAACAACTGACCACTCTTCCAGCTAGCAGCAGGAGATGTAGGGGAAGCCCGATATGGTCTATATGTAGGAGGCTTAAAGTACAACTGTGGGAGAGACTTCTGCATTGTATCCACGCAGTGCGAAGCCGGTTTTACAGCCCTGACATTTGACCGTCTGAAAAAACGTTTTACATTGGTTACAATGTCAAATAAAAAATACAAAAAGCCAACATCACGAGGTGTTCCCAGGCGGTCACCCATCCAAGTACTGACCTCGCCCGACGTTGCTTAACTTCGGTGATCGGACGAGAACCGGTGTATTCAACGTGGTATGGACGTTGGCAACAACACGTATTAAATAGTAAAACAATTATTTCCTTAATATAATATGGCCGGGGCTATTTCTTAACGCCTTTTGATAAAACCTTCCTTGACTGTATATTGTAAAGTAAAGTCACAGTTTATACCTTTCCTCCGGTAGCGAGAAAGACCGTACGTTTTTCTTGTTAGCCTCGTGTATCCATTTCTCATGTATCGCGACCAATGGCTTAACATTCACATTAGCTAGAACCTCTTCTTCTACTTTGTAGACGCCGGACTGTATAGACCGAGTGGACCAAGTAGATGGTCTCGTGTCAACCTCAGTGAAAGAGAAGTCCAATGGTGGATCCGGAATCCTGAAAGGTGCGTTAACAAAAGTAATGTTTTTTGCCTTTTTCAAGACTAGTTGATAGATAGATTTATAGGAAAAATTCTGGGAATTTTGTACCATTCACAAAAAAACTGGATTCTGTGACGCTAATGTATATTTATCCATAGCTATTCCAATAAATAATTTTCCGATGCGTAAGTGAGACTTATTGACAATTAGCGATTTTTAAAGTAAAAGTAAATGTAAAAGTAATGAATTATTTGTAAGTAACCAATTCATACTAATTAATAAGCTTTTCTTACTTTAACCAGAGACACAGGTTTTGGCACAATATAACGTTAAGGTTTACCTTAGGATGTATCTCACTATAATGATCGGTTATTATTCATAATTTTCGCATTTTTTCATGTCATTACGTTTACATACTTAGATATTATGCTGCCAATTAATACACAATCATACCTATAACACTAGACCAGACTGTACCTTTTCAAACCCGTGTAGCTGTCTCTTCCACTTTCTTCTGCCGGCGATTCAGGTTTCTTTGAATCTGAGCTCTCTACGTTACTTCGGTGAGAATCTTCTTTAGAAGAAATTTCATTTTGTTCTGCAGTTTCCGGTACGAATTTATCCTTGTGATCTGTAAAAATACGAAAATTATTCGGAGTAATTAAACAAAAAGTCAAAAAGCCAACATCACGAGGTGTTCCCAGGCGGTCACCCATCCAAGTACTGACCTCGCCCGACGTTGCTTAACTTCGGTGATCGGACGAGAACCGGTGTATTCAACGTGGTATGGACGTTGGCAACATGCTATGGAAATTAAACAAATATAAACTAACCTTCCTCTTTTTGACCGTCTAACCTTCTTTCTTTCCAAAAATCTTGTAATTTTTCCTTGAAATTAAATTCTTGGGTATTCTGCGGAGACTTTTCATTAACCTCCAATTCGCCTGAGAGCCAGGCATTCTTTCTCAATTTAGTACTCCTAGCTATAGGCGTACTCGGCAAGCTGTAGTTCTTTATATCAAAATTATAAGACGCGCGTTCCCCAGTTTGTTTCTTAACAATATCCCGAATAGAGTCTAAATTGAAGTCGGGAACTCTTATTTGTAGCGGCTTGTAGGACTTAGGCGTAAAGCTTCGACTAAGTTTAGCAGTAGCTGGTTCTGTACTATTGTCTTTAACGCTATAGTCGTTAGGTTCGACAACGTGTGGGCTCAATATACTGCAGTATTGAGTAGAATCGCTGCGATGTAAGTCGGGTGTCGCCTCTTTATTTCGCTCACGGAACTTTGAAACCGGCGTTGAACAATTGCTGCCATGGCCCTGAAAAAATAATTAACTTTGTTTTACTACTTAATCATATGATTTGTAGGGACTTTAGGCTAATATGTGATATGGACATGGTGCCCCTTCTGAAAAATAATTTCTAAACTGTTCTCAATTATATTTGACTCATTCCAGAACGTCCATGTACTTACTTGTTAAGAAATACCTTTTATATAATACAAATTTGCTGTCATTATGTTTGAAATGAATAAGAAGAAATAGAATATAGAAGAAATCCCTGTCTACCATAATAGAAATATCTGCTTAAACTATTAATGCTTTTTTTATAGTATGCATTAATATTTTTATGGGCTATATATCAGTAACGTTTAACTTGTAGTTTTATTATATCCAGAAGAGACATTGAATTCAACTATTGTACATTAAATACTGAGTCGAAGTAAGAAAATTGTTTTTCAGTTAATATGTGACGTCATGAAGAGAACGCCACGCGACATCCGTTCTATTAAAAATGTTACGACTAAGCAATTTACACAGATAATTTACAAATAGAACTACGCTATCGGGACTTCACCTTTTCAAAATTGTCACACTTCGTTGGAAGTAAATCCTCATCAGATAAGAAGCATTTGTCAACTTGATCAGGTTTCTGAATGGTGTGGTATATGGGACTACTGTCTGTGGAACTATATGGGTGTACCATAACGTTGTGTTGTATGGTCTTCGGGCTTTGACAATCAGACTCGGTGGGGCTTGTAGAATCCCATTGCGAACTAAAGTCGGATTTCTTGGTTCGTAGCGGAATTACTATATACTCCATTTTATTGAGGTTTTCCTAAAAATAATTAATAACAATTTAAAAACATGAATAGAAACAAAAATGTAATTAGGTAAAACATTAACAAAAGTTTCAGATAGCCAATTTTACGCGGACTCCCATCCAATTACTGGCCACGCCCGACGTTGCTTAACTTCGGTGATCGTACGGGAACCGATATATTCAACGTGAAGAACACTACACTTTAAAATACTAACCTTTACTCTTTGCAGCATAGATTGGAGCTCTTCGAGATTGATTCGTTGATCCCTGCGAACTTTAAGCCCCTTCTGCAAAAGATCTAAAAGGCATCCCGGATAGGCGCCGTCTGAAGGCAGACGCAATCCAACTTTCCACACAATATATGTCTCCTTTAATTTTTCATATGTATGAGACTCCCATGGTATTTTTGCTGAAAAATGAACGCTGAATTATTCGCTGTCATAAAAAGATTTCAACATGTTTCTAAGTGACACATCAAGGTAACATATCCGCGTTTCCTTCACTTTGTGAATTTAATTGATTAGTATAATATGATAAAGTTTTTAATATATATATGCGTGTCACTGAAAGTATTACAAAGAAAACAGTTTATTTGAAATTAGACGAGATAAATACTTATCTTAGAAAGTAAATAGTTCTTCGAAATTATAACAAAACATAAACTTGATTATCATATTATACAATTATAATTTATTTACCATTGCAACACTCCCAGAGCACAAGGCATAAAGAATACACGTCACTTTTAGAGCATGGGTATATAAATCCTTCTTCGTCTGGGTCATATAACTCTGGTGCCTGCCAGCGATAGAACTCGGAATCACTATAAGTTTTATAGTTCTTTTTAGCACCGTCCCTAAGGTAATTTTCTGATGAACGAGCCGATATCAGGGGCTGCGATTCTGGTGTAGTCGGCTTTTGTGTGTCTGGAACGGTATTTTAAAAATATTATATTAATCCTCATTTGTTATCGCCTAAATGTAAATAACTAATAAAAGCCAAGATCAAGCGGTGTTGCGATGTAAACACTACGAAATCATGAAAATTTATTCAAAACATTTAAAAAATCAACATCAAGAGGTGTTCACCCATCCTACTTCTGTCCTAGTCCGACGTTGCTTAACTTCTGTTAACGGACGAGAACCGGTGCAGTCAACGTGGTATAGACGTTGGCCAAAGAAAAAACTTTTTTGAATCACAAAATGGTTAACAGCTAATTAAATTAAATAATAGATACATACAAATTGCCTTAATTTGGAGCTGTCTTTATAAATATGGTACATAACAAAATATAAGTCATATAACGATAGTTTTTCATACATGTATAAATATCGTTTTGTGCTTCCTAGCTAAGCTCAAGCACAAATTAAAATCCTTTGTACTGTGTATATCCTGATAAGTTTTTTTTCTAGCTGTGTGTGGTACATATTAGTTTTATATTGTATATCTTGTTATCTATGTTACTGATTGCGCTGCTTGGTGTGATTTTCTTATGATAAATACAACTTACCTTCAATATTAACATACACAGGTTCCGAAGAATAATCATCATAGTTCTTCTCAACCCTAGCTTCTTTTGGAATCTTGATACAAGGGCTTAGGTCTGCCAATTTAGCCGTGTCCTGCGCAGTGACCACCACACAGGAACTGTGCAGATCAGTATGCAAATAACCATGCATTTTGAGGAAAGCCAAGGCATTGGCTATGTCTAGAGTGTAGTGCACAGCTGTCTGCGCACTTAGGGTACGACCCTAAAATAGACAAACAAATTTTAATTAGCTTACAAACACTGCCAAGGTATGACTTTCTTGTTAAAATAAAAAGTATTAATATTTAAATACGTGCATTCGTTGTATGTAATTTTAATTAAAATAAAATGTAATTTTATTTTCTAAAAGTATTATCACAAATAAAAAAAGCCAACATCACGAGGTGTTCCCAGGCGGTCACCCATCCAAGTACTGACCTCGCCCGACGTTGCTTAACTTCGGTGATCGGACGAGAACCGGTGTATTCAACGTGGTATGGACGTTGGCAAGCATTTAACACAAAATAATAAACACAATGGTGAATTTTACCTGCTCATACAATATTCCGTACAGCGAGTCTACGAATCGTTCACACACGATATGTACATCGTCGCTCACGCCTGGGTAAAGCCCCATCAAGAGAATCACGTTTGGATGACGACATTTCCTGCAATAAACATTTATTTTAGATAAATAGCTATAAGTGAAAGAGGTTATTTCGTAAAATGCTTGAAAGTAGTTGGTAGGTATACATAACATTAATGGATTTGCAGTATATGTGTTATGAACTCTTTTATGATCACGATTAGAAATTCATTAAAAGAGAGTACCTGAGAGAGGTCATGCTGTATAATATTATTATTAACTTCTTTAATAGGCTAGTAAATAGCTTGTAAAATATTTTTTATGGCAATTTTCTAAAGATTTATGATAAATAACGAATGTAGACTTACTGTATGCGAGATATATAATATGTTGAGTTATAGTTCGTGCGCAACGAGTGAATAATAAATAATTCACTATTTACGAGCTCTCGCCGCCTACAGTAACTTACAAAAGATCGTATCGTCTAAATATAGAGATAATAATATTTTAATAATACCTAAGAATATTTATCTCCATATTGAGTTTCTTTTTGACCTGCTCCATGCTAACACCTCGCAATTTTTTTATTTGCACAGGCACAACACCCCACTTGCCCTGACTCCAACATTTGTACTTCTCAAATGCCACATTGAGATTACAGGAACTAGCGATAGGCAAACCAAGTGTACTGGTATCACTCTAAAAGAAATAGAAATAATATTGTCTTTTATTTACATAAATATAACTCATTTAAAGAAAAACACTTTGTTAAAGGATTAAGTTATGTATATAAAAAAAACATAACTATAAATTACGAAATAGAAATTTCAACCAAAGGGCATCAGCACTTTGTCTAAAAAAATAATTATTTAAGACTTTAATAAAAAAGTCAACATCACGCGGTGTTTCCAGGCGATCACCCATCCAAGTACTGACCGCGCCCGACGTTGCTAACTTCGGTGATAGGACGAGAAATAGGAGATGTATGGACGTTGGCCATTGATGATGCGAAATATTCTGCCTTCTGGTCTAAAAAAATAATTATTACAGAAATTATAGAAATTTAAATTAAAATACCTTTGTATCTTCTGTCCTACTAGTGCTTGTCGTATTATCGTGCAACTGTTTGTCAGCCCATTGGTCCAAATCTTTTAGCTCACTCATTACTTCCCAAAGCTTGTCGTCCGATATATTCTTATCCTGCTTTTCAATAATCCCATCGACTTCTTCAGTCCCTCTCGATTTGAGGAATTCGTTGGTATCATACTGCAAAGCATTGTTCTTAAAGAATAATGGCGTCTCATTGTTGAAGTCTATACGTCTCTGTTTTAAGACTTCGGCTGTCAGTCTTTGACTAGTTCTTCTTGGTTCCGAGTAGGATGTTTTGTGAAATATATCACCCGGCATAAATACTTGATTTTGAAAAAGGAATTGTATATTTGGAACACCATCATATGCTTTTTCTTCCGAATAAGCTTTCGTATAACGTTTGTTTTTCTTATACTTCTGGCCTTTTTTCCCGTAATTCAAACTCGGCTCCCCGGTGCAGTCAGTGCAAGAGACTGGTAGAGAATGACGTCCAGATATGCGTTTAGGTGTTTCTTGGTCAGCACCACCCAAGGATCGTCGAGCCTGGAACTCAGCTAGGTCGCGTTTGTATTGTTCAGTTCTGATGGTTCCAACCTCCGCAGCCGCGTCATCTCTGCCGTCATCTATATGACTGGTTGTTACAGTAACTCGTTCTCTGCAATTATATTTTTCCTATAACATTAGGCTTTAAGGTTTTATTTTAAGTAATAATAATGATTTCAAGAAAAGACGGTACCAAACAAACCGGCAATGAACTTGCAAGCCTATGTTAGGGAAAAACTTAAACGCTTCGCATTAGAAAAGTTTAAGTCAAAATATCGGTCAAGTAACCGCAAGATTAATTTTTGCGGTCCTCTTCGTCTCGTGGTCATCGAACGGCATCGTTCATTTTGGAACTAATTACCATTGCAACGGAATAGCTACGCACTGTTAAGGTAGATTAAAAATGACAACCAAATACTTATAAATTGATTTATTTTGCCAATAATTAATGTACAAAGCTATTGTCATCTTGATTTCGTCCGAAATAATTCAATATTGAAATTGGATTAAATACAAATTCAATACGTTGAACTACAGAGGTCAAATCTCTTTTGTCCCGATTACTAGTGCAACATACAATAGTGGTATATACCTATTGTATCGTTTCAGTGCAATATGATCCCAGAAAACACATTGTATGTAAAAAATGCTTAGGCTTGAAACGGAGATTTTGTGCCGTAAAATGTTATGAAGTTCAAAATCGAGTCTGTTAATTTGGTATAACAAAAAAGGTAGTGTTTCAACTAATCAAACCTTACCAAACCTAAACGTTGAAACTTTTTCCGCCTGTCTTAACATAATAACAAGAATAATTTATAAAAGAGATTTATTTAATAAATCAATAAACATGTGTTTATAAAGTTTAGAATCCTTAGTATATTAGTAAATAGACCTATTCTATTAATTTATATTTTATAAAATACTCATAATGTAACTGAATTTGTTTTGGAGACATTTATTTTAGTAGCGATGAAACCCGAAATTGAAGTACATGAGTCAGTTAAAAATTAAGATACTGTGTTTTGGTATATTATTCTTGTACTATTTAATTTTTACTAAGCCCGTATGGCTTATAAATTATTTTGAACCACGTCAGTCAATGAATAAATATATATTTTAAAAATCACAATTTTTTTATAACTAATAATGTTAGTTACAATATGTATTTAATTTAATATACATTTAATTTTCTTTTGCATTAGATGAAAATTCTATGAATAGCGAATAAAAATGTTGTTCCGAAAAAAAAAAAAAACACCAACGAAACTTATCTCGTGACATTCTAACAACGCCGCACGCGCAATTAAAATAGTAGCCAATTCTCATTACACTTCTTACTGGTCTTATTGTGCATTTTCGCAATGATTGTAATAGTAATGAGTTTCATTTAATATTCATCTAGAGCACGTCTCACGCGCAATTCTGCACAAGTGAAATTCCTTTGTTAATTTTCTTTGACAAAAGTTTCTATGAGTCCCTGCGTCGGCTGATGATCAATTCATACTTCAAATAGAAAGTGCAAGTGAATTGAGTGTAAGTTTGCAAAACCGTTGTGGACGCACCGTTTTATTTTGAATGGTTTTTATGATAATTTCCTAACTGAGTCTTTATACTTTCACACTTTGAAACTAATTTTCCATTTCGCTGGAAACGTCGAGTATATAATTTATACGGAAAAAATTGGCGATATTCCCCATTCAGGACCAAAGCACTGCTAGAGATTAGATCTCAATACCAAAAAAAACCTTCTCTCATCGGTGTATTTGTTTATAACGGGTAACGGAAGATATGATAGAAACTTTATTACAATGGACATTAAATGTAATGTAGTTTTTAAATAAATATCTTTTATATTTATAATAAACAAAAAAATAATTACGATTGCTATATCGACTTACGTCAACCTATCGAATATTTTAGAAACAAACACAATAGGCCGGCCAGGTGGGATAATAACAAAAGATTCACGATTTATTCACTGAAATCGCAAAATATCGTGATTGATACCTCCATTAATAACTTCAATCCAATTTATCTATTGTTTAAAACACTTTCACCTGTATTTACGGATACGCTAGCATTTTCTGACCGAAATTGACGGTTCGACGTTCGATTTATTTAGATTATCTACGACAGCAAAATTAGGTGAAGCTTTCTATTATATCTAAGTTGCATAAGTCTCGTAGATTAAGTTCAATTTATAATGTTATCAGTAATTTAACAGAAGCCTTTCTCTTATCTAATCTCACGGCCGTAGAAACCGTCCTTTAATTGCTGACTGTGACCGACGGGAGTCACCTGTGAATCTTTGAATCGATTGACAGAATCCACCATAAATATTGTTCATGAGAATGATAGTAACTTTTTCATACAAACGGCTTCCACCCTTAGAACCATCTTGGATGATTTTCATACTACCGCCTTGAGTCTTGATTTGGTAATAAATAGGTAACCCTACACATTTTATGCGTTCATACTAATAATTAATTTGATTGGAATTTGAGATAACTTGCTTCACGAACATTAACGGAAACACTCAAATACGACCCTCATAAAGTATATCAATATCACGAAATTAATAAATATTGTTAATGCTTCCTTATCCTTTCGTTTATCAAATTATTGCCTTAACTGTTATACTATGGTTCGTGTATGGCTAATCTTAATAACGAATTTGTTGCCTATGACTTTTCCAGGGGAGTTATCAATAACAAGTTTTCATAATTTTTAATGTATAATTATATATTAAATTATTATTATATATATAATAACTATTAACCAGCTGGCCGTGACTCGTGGTCCATGTTCACCCGCGTTACCCTACGAACGCAAACTCCTATCATGATGTTAAATAGCATAAAACCTCCTTCAATATATTGCCTGTTAAAAATAAGAACTTAATAAAAAAAATCCTATTGCTCCTGCATAAAATAACAGCAATAAAATCATCAAGTACCGCTCGGGCATTTTAAGGCGGTGGTTGTCGAACCGTCATATCTGTAGTTCGGATAATTTCCTTATTCAATATTATATTAAAGTTTTAAATTAAAGGGATTTAAATTAATGCGGCGGAAACAGCAACGTACTGCTAGTGAAAAATATAGCCAGCTATATTATAGTCCTAGGTATACAGTTATTTACGCATATACATTACTTTTTTTATTTTAATAACAAATAAAATAAAATAAAAAGTTTTTAAATAATATTTGAATAATATTTAGTACGTTAAAATTAATAATTAAACTTTGAAATAAATTTCACTAAACCTATTTAACTTTCGAAAGAAAAATTAAAAATGTTAGAACGCAATTAGAGCACTAAAATAAGTTGGTACTTTCGATAGATTCCGATCGAATCGTGACTGTTTAGTCATGGGCGAGGTCATGATTTAAGATTCATTTTTGTTGCAATATTAAATTACAAGGGAAAAGGGCAGACGACATACAATATTAAAAATTAAAAATCTTGACTTACGAAGAATTAGATTGGTAATAAAGAAATTATATTAGCCAGCTTTTATTACTAGTCCAGAGGGGTTATTTAGTAAAGGTACGAAGGTATGTAATGAACTCTACGACTTAGCCAAAGGTACTGAATCTTACTTTTTATTTTATGTTAATTAGTGGGTTTAAACATGACGATCGCTAAGGACCAGGGAAGCCCCGCTACTAAGAGATTTTATATAAAATAGCATATTCACTCTTCCTGTAATAGTTGTCGGTTTTGTTTTAATTTATTTGTTACCTTTATGAAAGTATGCCAAAAATCCTAGCACGAAGATTATGTATAATTTCACAAGTGTTTCTTTATTGAAAACAACTTACCGACGAAGCCATTTGAAAACACCCATTTCCTGCACTTTTTGAAGATTATTTATAACACTTATAACGTTTTTCAGTAACAGCAATTAAAACTTATTTAAACGAAGAAACACCTAAATTCACACCGAGCATTACCGGACACCGGCTTATTATTAAAAATAAGAAACTAACAATAATCAGCTAAATATCTTAGTTTAGCGGTCGGACAAAACATGATGAACAACTTGGATTGGCAATCGAAATGAACTGAATTTAGTTTTTGTTTAAATTACTTTTCGTCGCGCTCCGTTGGACCACTTCAGCCACGCGGGAGTATGTACGTAAATCGTCACTACTCACTTCTGTGGTCTCATTCGAGCCGACAGCGGTACTTTAAACTTTGTATCAAGTTCAAACTTCAAACATTCAATAGTTAATTGATTGCCTGATATGCCAACCCGCAACTAGTCAAATTTACAGAAAAAAGGTATGGTTCATGGTTTTTTACCTTGTTTCTTCGGTGGTTTCTTTCTTCGTACAACTTCTTAAAACTTTGTATTCAAATAAAAATTTCTTCATAGTGACTTTTGACTTAAAACATTATAATTGAAACCTTATATTTAATTTTAATTTTAATGGCCTCATAAATAAACTAATAATTAAAATTGTAAACAAACCAAACCATAAATTGGACAGACAATGACAAACATGGCGAACTGAGGAGGAGAAAACTTTATATGAAAAATAAAACAAATATTTCCGGTAAATAACTTTTTTATTATTTTTTTAACAATAAATGTTCTAAACTTGATCTTATGTAAATTAAATATTACATTTAATTAATATTCGATTCTGAAACTTCAAGACCCCTTTTAGGTATTTATTTGAAGAAATTAAAAAATATTTATTATTTGTTTGACCTTTATTAAGCTAACTAATTAATCGATTTCCGCTGTCTTATAGACTATAGTTATAGTCATGACACAAATTGTCATTGTCAGTACTATAAATATTTACATTTTTAAAATTCGAAAATAAAAGCTGTTGTTTACGTTGCGATTTGAATTATCATATTTTGTAATACGATTTAGAAAACCTTTTTAGTATTAATTTACAGGAACTTAGTGTGAATTTTCTGTTTGTACATATTTTTAATGGATGAACTACGAGGACCTACAATCCAAATTGTTCTTCACGTAAAAGAAGGTAAATGTTGTAAGTAAATGTTATTTTAAAGATTTCTGGATCTTGTCTAAAAAAATAATATTACAGGTCTAGGTTTCGGTTTTCTTAGATCTCCATTCATAGTAAGTGGATCACTGAATGGATACATCTTAGAAACCGACCCAGCGGTACCAGCTCATGCACCGATATTCGACGCAGAACTTGTTTGGGAAGCTGATAAGAGACGGTTCCGAAGGTAAAAAGTGTTGGAAATTAGTAATGAGAAGAAGTATGAAAGTGATCATTAAAGGGATAGAGCTTTTCTAGAAAGATTTAAACATTTAGTTAATTTAAGATATAGTAAAATTTGTAGACCTAAAGAGCACTTCATAATTAAATAACTGAAAACAATATCTGTTTTAACTTGTTTAATAACGAAGGCTTAATTTTAATGAATATAAATGTTTAATAATCTTCCATAAAACTGAACATAAAACTTTAGTAAAAACACCTTTTAGATCAATTAATTAACAAAAGATCAGAAAAAATGCTGTCCATATTTGCATCCTATTAATAACCTTTCTTGTAATTATAGAGATTATTTACAAAGCAAACTAAACTTTTATGCTTATTTATATGTTGTGTAGTAAGTTTCCTTAAATTTTTCAAAAATACATAACTTAAATTTGTTAATAAAGTGTTTCTTTAAATGAGTAACAGTTATGTTAATAAAAGACAATATTAAGTTTCTTTATAAACTCATTGGTATGATTTCACTATAAAATTGTAATTTCAGCTTAAGAGTACAAAATGTACCTGTCAAAGTGGAGGTATATTCAACTGGCTCTCAGGGGAGAAAAGATAAGATTGGTTATTTGTTGTTAAGTCTTCTTGGTGCACAACCCTGCCCATCAAACAAATTTGTGGATGTAAGTTAAATTGTATGAATGTTCAGTGAATGATTATGGTTTACTTTTATCCTGGACTTTTAGTTAGTTACTGTGCCCAAAAAAAATTGCCTAAAATGGAGATTGTTGAGATTGAAACATCCACCAATATTGATCTTAGTTGTGAGTTGTAGTATCATGATGATCCACACATCAATAAAAAATATCAAAAATTTAAAGATTAAGTTTATCTTACTGATTATTTGAATTTTTCAGGTGAAACACTCATGGCATAAGCTTCTCGGAGTGAAGTCTGAGGGCAAGTGCTGTCACCCTCAGCTTTTGATGAGTCTTACCATTGAAGACAGAGCCAGTACACCTACACCTGTGAGTATATTATTTTTTTCATTATTTAAACATTTCTCAAGTATGCTCTGGTCATTTGTTACTGGTGATTTCAAGTGAAGCATTTATTAGTACTTAGATTTAAATGTCTGCAGTTTATTTCTTACAAAAATTTAAAAACAATTTGTTTCTCTTTTTAATTAATATTGATTTAAATTTTCTATATTGTCTATATTTTCTATATTCCAGAGAAATGAGCTAAGAATGTTCCATAGCAATGAAGTAGCCTATCCATCAGGATATGATGTTAAGGCCACCCCATCTGCTAAATCTGTCTTATTGAGAGTTGGTATGTAATGAATAGTTTAAGAATATTATTAATACATTAATGAAGTTTCCCCCTATTTGAAATATATATCAATTATTTAGGTGTATACTGGAGTGCAATATAATAATAAATAATATATGGTAATGATGTGTACTAAATGTTGGAAATAATATTAATTATACCCAATAATATTATACGTCTTATAATAAATAAATCTGTCTCATTGCATCATTTAAATTTTCTTTTTTCAAAACCTGTTTTTCAAATTTTGTTAGTACAGAAGTTTTTATTTGTATTTCTATAATTATGTCCATATGGATTTCATGTTTTTTGAAAGAATAGAGTAGATACAAAAAAGTGAAAAAAAGTTGATAAAACTTCAGCGACATGGCTGTTTTCAGAGGAATATATAGCAGAGAGCAAGAAAGTGGCGTCATCTCTGGATCTTCAACCAAAACTAGTGTGTGAAGAAGGCCTTATTCAGATTGGCGACGGAAATCACTTATTTGTTCTTAGTTTGGTGATAGGTTCTGTGGAAAATTTAGACCTGGTTTGTAAATATTGTTCATCTGTAATCTATATTCTAAATACCATAATCTACAATAACATTTTAAATTTAATGATTAAATTCATTATTTATAGTTAGCTCTAATAATTAACTAAATTTGAAAAATTTTTAATGTTTAATTTTTACTTTTTAACAAAAATAAAAATTAGGACAATATTAAATATAAAAAGGACAATAATTTGTAATAGCAGTTTCCATCACCTGAGAATAATAATAATGGGGAATGTATCAATATCCGGTCTTTTGTCTGTAATCCTCATGAGTAATGATCACTTTCTTGACCTATTCTTTACAATTGGATTGCAACTTAACATGTGTTAACCGTGAAAACATTTTTTTGTAGTTACTTCCAACTACATTGAACGAGACTGCCTTTTGCTATGTGACCTACTCTGTCTTCACACATAATATTATGACTGACAGGTAAGGATGTTTAATTTTCTTGGGCTTGGAGGAGATACCTTATTGGGATATTGCTAAATGTAAGTAAGATTTGCAGTATCATTTAAAGAGGAAAGATTTTATAAAGTTGAGAATATAATTAATCTGAATTGAATAAAATGTACTCTACCATTTTAAATCCAATTATTTTCGACAACTGACCATTGAAAAAAATTCCAAGGCAAAATTCGAGTGACTGCTCGGCCCAAATGGATTTTTATTTCTATGTTATAATTATTAGGACGGCGCGTATAACTGCTACGGTTTATTAAGAAATCAAAGAGTGTTTTTTGTGTGTTTTTCAATTTAAAGTAAGCATTAAAAACATATAAATTTTACTATTGTGTATGTGGGAATTATGATTATTACATTCTGAAGATTTGACAGTCGTGCATTAAATAAATATATTTCCATAACATAATTTCTCTTCATATTGAATATTAATATTTATTTTGTGATTTTCAGAGTGTGCGCGACGTCATCGGGTAACCTGAGCCGTGCGCATTTCAATCAACGTAGCTCGTTGCGTCTGCGAACGACGTTATCTTTATTGGGAAGATACTTCACGGAATGCCCTCATTTAGTCACCAAGATATGTCTAGGAGAAAAGGATATTGGTATGATATTTTGTTGCTCAAGCGTTTTATGAACCACAAAACCCGAAGTAGGTTAGGTTATTCCTGCATTGTGAAGTCACAACACATTGCGATGCTATTCGATGTGGCTGCTGTAATAAAATATAGCGTATGCCTTATATAGATATAACGAACTTGTTTGCGTGTAAACTAAACCGAAAACTATTTAAGATTTAATGTATGGATAAAAATATATGAAACCGAAATAGTCAACCTTTTATAAAAATTTTTTTTTCATTTTAATCATACTTCGAATTATTTAGTATATTGTGTATATTATGGACAGATTGATTATTTTTTGCACTGTACTATTTACATCTTTTCAGGTATCTGTAGTATGGATCTTCGTAAGCTGGTTCCTACGGACAATATAGATCACTTCCTTTCAAACTTTTGTAATAATGATAAAGCTCTAACGATCCATGAACGTTGTTTCATATTAAGGTGCGATGACGTCATGAGGAATGAATCTAGACGGCCATATATGGACGTTGAACTTAGTTTGAAGTACCAGGGAGTTAGAAATGTGCCGGTAGTTAACTAAACATACTTTTTTTTAGGTTTAGTCATTGAAATTCTAGAATAATAACTTCTACAATAGTAAATTGTACATCAAGGGGACAAAACGTTGGAACGTTAAAAAGTTGAAATAGATGAAAACTTTGAAAAAACTTTATCGCTGTACCGATTTTAATAAATTTAACATAAATATAGTTCATTAACCCGGCTTCATGCCGGTTATGGCTATAAACAATAGGTGTTGTTTATCAAATATCAACTTCTAAGGGGCTCTCTATAGGCGAAGAAATTTTAATAATTTGCACGCGTCTTTAACGAAGATGCATCTGCTTGTAAATAATTAAATAAACGCTTTCAAATTTTTTTGTAAATATATTATATTTGCAGAAACCATTATTAACAGCCCGCAGTGCGACTCAACTAAAGGTAAATGAAAGTGAGAAGGTGTTAGCAGAAAGTGAAGATATTATTTCGCTTGGTTATCGAGTGGGAAGCTGTACCGACTTACAAGGTGTGGGCGTTGGGTATAGTTCAATGGCACCCTCTAATACTGGTCGGTAAGTATTTCACTTATAGGAGCTTGTTGTTTTAGAAGAAGGGATTGTACTAAAAACTAATGGAAAACAAACCGTTAGGTTGATATTGTGATTTGTAAAAATACGAAAATTATTCGGAGTAATTAAACAAAAAGTCAAAAAGCCAACATCACGAGGTGTTCCCAGGCGGTCACCCATCCAAGTACTGACCTCGCCCGACGTTGCTTAACTTCGGTGATCGGACGAGAACCGGTGTATTCAACGTGGTATGGACGTTGGCAATTGTAACATCAAAAAGATTAATTTGATCATAGTGTTTATTATACAGCTCCTATTTATACCAGATTGTCTTTTTCTTGATTGTTCATCAAGAAGATCATCAGGTATATAGATCGATTAAATATATAAAAATCAATATTACGCTATAAACTAATTTATATTTTCGCTAAGTCAGTTACCAACGTCCATACCACGTTGAATACACCGGTTCTCGTCCGATCACCGAAGTTAAGCAACGTCGGGCGAGGTCAGTACTTGGATGGGTGACCGCCTGGGAACACCTCGTGATGTTGGTTTTTTGTATTTACATTTTTATTTGTTTTCGATGGATTACCCATACTTAATTATATTGAATTCATTAAAAAATACTGGATTATAAAGAACTATTATCACAATCGATAACATACATACAATGTGGAGAGGACAATGCGACAATAAATTAAACACCGTATAAGTCATCATGTCCCTAGCCAGTATACAAATATTCATTACAAATAATCTAACAGTTTAGTCATTGGACATCATTTTTTGTTTTCAACATTTACAACATGCCGTATTTGTTTACTACGCCATCACTATCAGGTTAATGACCGCTTACAAATCACATGTTCTCAACTCGCCATGTCAAAAATCTTAGTCAAATTAGTCCAAATTCATTTTATACCTTATGCCCATTACGTAAGTCATAAAGCATATTACCAAAAATTAAAAAGTAGATAGTTCTACACACACAGTTAAACAGAAAATAAACAATGTGGGAAAGGGAGAAATGAAGGTTTGATTGTTTCTATTTCATGTTTGCGACAGTGTGTCAGTGTGTCAAGGTCCCGCCGTTATCCTGTGACGTCGCTCGCGTCACGGCTAATAATTTCGTTTGCGTTCGCGCCGCCTTTGAAGCGCCGCCTTTGAAGAGCGGCCGCTCTTTTGTTTTGTGTATGAATCGTGCGAAATGGGACGCTTATTTATTATTAGTATTAGACTTACGTTTGTTTTATTTTATCAGCAAATTGGACGGTTATTTAATTTAGTGATACGACACGTAATAAATTAAGTGTCTACTTAGTGACTTGGTGAATTGTGTGAAAATAGACGCTTATTATTTGTGTTAGATTTATGTTTGTTTTGTTTTTTTATTTACAATGCCTCATTACCGATATACAGCATCAGAGTACACGGACATGATTTTAATTTACGGAATTTATAAGGCGATGCGAACTATGTGTCCGTATGAATGGGGAGCACATTAAAAATTTAAAAATTTGATTAATGGGATTGACTGAACTACTCGAGGTGAATGACGATCGTATTCAGTGTAGGTTTAGGTATCTCATTGTGTTTATTCGTCGGGCGATTGTAAAAGCGCGCCGCGCTGTTGCCGCTCTTCTTACCACAGGTTAGTGAACCCATATTTCCAAATGGTGTTACATTTTGTTTCGATTTATATTGTATTTAGTTTGTTAGAAATTTTTATTTTGTTTATTTTGTTGTTAGGATTCATTTCATAGTTTCAAAATTATACTAGGGACTATTACTGTTTGTGTTTTCATTTATTGTCGCATTGTCCTCTCCACATTGTATACAACATTATTTTATCCTAGTTTTATTATACAAAGTTTCCGCTTGGCTTTTTACTTTTTTCGTTTGAAGTTAAGGTTTTCATTAGTATAATATTATGCTATCACATTCCAGTTACACAAACGCATCAGGAGAAGCCATGTTACCAACCAATGAAATAGCTAACTTGATTAAGAAAATGTGCGATTCGTTTGCAACCAGTCAAGAAATTTTGGCGAAGCGACCGACCACTTGTGATATGCAGGTGCAATGCGAAGTAGACGATAACCAGAAAAAAGAAGATACAGAATCTCACAAGTGAGATAACATCTTGTTTTATTATCCTTTCTAGAGTTTATTCTTCACTAGCGACCCGCCCCGGCTTCGCACGGGTGCAATGCTGATACTAAATACACTACAGAAAAATAAAAGCGTCCGATCGCTGAAAATATTCACTTAAATCATACGGTGTAAAGAGCAATATAGATCTATATTATTGTATTTAAATAGTTAAGGATTGATGCTGTATTGGTTAAAATCGCTTCGAAAATTAGCAATTATTTGTCGTAAAAAAGTAAATGAAAAAAAAGTTATTGTGGGTTATCCATAAGAGATAGACATATACCATCATGGACTTTTCTGTAGACCTTTTCAATGTGTACAATACTTAGTACATTATTTTGATAAAACTTGTAGGGGTTATTTACGACATCACATTATTAACCTCAAAAATACAACGTACTTCTCTACTATTTAATGGATATTATTATACATATAAACCTTCCCCTTGAATCACTCTATATATTAAAAAAAACCGCATCAAAATCTGTTCCGTAGTTCCAAAGATTTAAGCAGGGACAGAGAAAGCGACTTTGTTTTATACTATGTAGTGATACATGATAAGACAAAGTATTTTTTACCTTTAAAATGTTGGCCAAAGTGAAGACAATTTTAATATAGTGTTCAATTATCATAATACAAATATTTTTCTTACATTTGACATGAAAAATGTCAAATAAAATTTTCAAGTCTCACAAAAAGTGTTTTCTTTAGGATTGATTTCAATGTAGAAGCATCTAAAAGTGATACATGTATCTTAAACAGAAGTAAAGTCTCCGGTGATCTAAAAGGTAAGACATATTTTATACTAAAGATAAATTTCCTCCTTTTAATTTTTTATATAAAATATCTGCTATTTTATTAGATTACATTTTTAATAAGACTTCTTGTGACATTTTTTCAAAAGAACCTGTGAAATAGACATAACTAAAAATTGAAACCTTAACTAAATGAAATTCCAAAATAACTAGCCGGCGCAGAAACTTTTGAACTGTTCTTACTACAAATAAAAAGCCTCTTAGCAAAACCAATATTTTTCTGTGATGTTTTCTATAAGCTACCCAGCTGGTATTTTATGGCACTTTTAAAGCATTTTTAAATGTCGATACGTTTTCTTAACGTGTCAACCAAAGGAAATTGTTAAAATCGAGTACTAAGCGTACTAACGTACGCCAATGTATATCAATTTAAACTCTACACATATTTAAAATCTTCACTTAATTTAGGTCTGACCTGAACTGACTGAAAAGTTCTTATTAAGGTTGTAAATTTAAAGCGGTAAAGTTCGAGAATATTTTTTTTATTAAAAAAACAAATATTGTATATTTGTAATGTTTATGATGTAACGCGTCATAATTACTTGTGTATGGTTTTTCAGATGCTGTAAATACTATAATACCAGCACTGGACCGTGATGCGATAATGCAGAAATTCGTTAATGAATTGGAAGATTGGAAGGAAAAACAACAGGAATTATATAAAATTCAAGTAAATATACGTTCAACAATGTTTTAAAATGAATGTTATACTCTAATCGAAGCTAACATATAGCTGCATATATTAAGCGAAAATGAAAATGTTCTGTGCGTTAACAATGTATGTATGTGTATTCTGTACTGGGTATGAAACATAAAATAATGCTTCTGGAAAACCAATAACTATTTTGATTGAAAGGCATAATGGATACAAAAATTTGTCGTTTGAACTTGAAAATAGAAAATAACTATTTGTTGCATTTAATACTTTTGAAACTGGATTTTCCTCTCCAGCTTAAACGCAAAGAAGAGTACCATTTGGAATTGTTAGCTAAAGAATGGGCTAAACGTCGAGTAGAACTAGAAACCAAACTCAGTAAGGGAATAGACCAATGTCGCCATCTAGCGGCGGATTTAAGTCGAGCTACTGAGGACTTTGCTTTAAGAGGACACAGAAATACGCAGAGGGAGAGAAAGGTAAATCAATATGTTTCTAGATTTATTCCCATAAAAAGTAAGAGCCAAGATTTTAATAAGGCAATGTTCCGGTCATTACTTTTTAAACAGATAATATTAACTCACTCTTAAATTATTATTATTAAATACAAGGTTTTTATATTTTTCAAATAAAATCCTTTTGTTTCGTTAAGTTAACAAATTTGAAGGTAAAGAAAAGAATGCGGACGTTTGCTTCATATCATATGAATTCACTTTTAAATCCTTTTATTGTAATTTTATTATTGTAATTATAATATTATTTTTATTAAATTTCAGCTACTAGAGGCGAAAAAGGCTCTAGAAGCACACTATACAGCAAAATATCAAGAGTTGCGAGAAGCCTCACAGAAAATGGAAGACGACATGAACCATCAATTGAAGTTAAAAGATATGAAAATCGAGGAGTTGCAACATACTTGTCAACATTTAGAGAAAACCATAGAAGGTTTAAAGGTAAACGGATGTTCACAAACCCACAAGGTGTTTCCAGGCCATTATCCAACCAAGAGTTAACCATTTTTCGTAAAAGGGACGGCAGAAACCTGTCTTAATTCTTATTTATGTACTTTATGTTTTCGATTTGGTATGTGCTAACTTGTGTATAATTCGAAAATAGGAAATATAATATAGTTTCGAGGAGATAATTGCCAACGTCCATACCACGTTGAATACACCGGTTCTCGTCCGATCACCGAAGTTAAGCAACGTCGGGCGAGGTCAGTACTTGGATGGGTGACCGCCTGGGAACACCTCGTGATGTTGGCTTTTTTGCTTTCAACTCTCTGTGTAACTAAATCAAATGTATATTTTCAGATAAGTATGAACAATGTTGAAAAAGAAGCGGAGAGTCGTTGTTCTGGATTAACAAAAGACCAAACTGCTAGCCTTATTCAAGAGCTGGTAAATAAATCAACTCATTATAATAGCTTGTATGACAAAACTATATTATACTCGTGATATACGAACGGTGCATGTGGCCTGAATAAACCAAACCGTTAACAAAAAAAAATTGCACGCCACTGCATTACGACGCTACTGTAAATTAATGCTGTATGTATACATAATACATAATTCTATTTAAGCTCGAACAAAATAAAAGTTATTGAAGCATAAATAGAATTATGTAATATATTTACTAAATAAATAGAAATTATTTCTAAAAGTTATACTAGCTTATCACACTGTTTCACCCACCTTTATTTGCTTATAGCCTTCAACCTTCATAACTTAACCTATAACTACTTTTCTTGACCTGAGATTAGAGGTTCAATCTAATAAACGAACCCATTAGCCTAATTAATACATTTTATTTGTAGCGGTGTCTGGAGGAGAAGTTAGAAAGTGCCGTTCAGTCAAAGGCATTCTTCAAAGAACAATGGGGTCGAGCAGTCCGCGAACTGCATCTTGTCAAGTTGTCAACTCGAAGGCAGATGCTTACACAACTCAGGAATGAACGGCGGCAGCTTGCGGATGAAAAGTGCGAAAATATTTTTTTTTATGGTTAATAAGTATAGTGGGCAATTCAAAATGTGTATCAAGGATATTCGTATTTCATACTCCATCGGGTCGAATTCATGTAGTAATAGATTTAGTTACTGTGAGGATTCACGGTCTATTTTGCTTATTAAGAAACACGCATACGTGTCAGGAGTTTTTGCTTTGTTTTCTAATTATTACAAATATTAAAATAATACTGAGATACATTAACGACGTGGATTGTGATGTAATTTACATTTACCTTGTTTGTGATTCAAATATTTTTATGGCTATCCCCTTGCAAAAAGAAAAGCCAACATCACGAGGTGTCAGTGTCACATTTGAAGTAAATAGTATCACAACCATTCTCTTGCTTAACCTTATACAGGCAGCAATCGTCTTCCCGTTCGCAAAATAGTTCGTGCAAAGAGCCGTGAAGGGGAATCAGCTTCATTTTACCACCGAAATTCTCTTGCAAATGAGTAGATATATCGTCGTCTATGTATAAATCTTCGGTACTTCTAGCTTCCTGTAACATTTGATAAATTTTATTAATATTCTCAAAAACTATCATCCTTCTCTAACTTCTAAAAAGATACAGAATACTGATTATTAAAAACGAAATATATGTAAATAAAAAAAAGCCAACATCACGAGGTGTTCCCAGGCGGTCACCCATCCAAGTACTGACCTCGCCCGACGTTGCTTAACTTCGGTGATCGGACGAGAACCGGTGTATTCAACGTGGTATGGACGTTGGCAATTTTCAGCGCGGAAATAAAAAATATATTTTAACATTGAACATAAATTTATATACCTAATTTATCTATATAACTGATGATGTTTGTTGGAAACATCTCGTTATATTATTTTATAAATAAACGAAAGTTTATATATATATTATATGTGTACACTTTTGTTTACAATTGAAAAATTTCCTTTACAATTAAAATATATTTGTTCATAGTTCTTCAATAAACATTAATGTTCAAAGCTCCTCATTTCTTATAAATCATTGGCGATACTTTTATTATTTCAGTTTGGACCCAATATTAGATGAAGAGGTTCCAGGTATAAACCGGCAAGAAGATATAAATAAATTGAGGGATGACTTTTATGTAAACATCCTCGCTACTTCACCTCCTATAGAGTCACAATCGCTTTTGAGTACGTATCTATTTAAGAGATTACTATAATAAGTAAACCCCTAAACGTGGGTCATGTGGGGTCATTGAAATTGTTTTAAGATATTGGAATCATAAATTTAACTTTTTAGGTAATTCGGATCAAGATGGCTTGGAAATATACGAAGATATAATGTGAGTAATTTAAAAAACTATCAAAAAGCCAACATCACGAGGTGTTCCCAGGCGGTCACCCATCCAAGTACTGACCTCGCCCGACGTTGCTTAACTTCGGTGATCGGACGAGAACCGGTGTATTCAACGTGGTATGGACGTTGGCGATTACGTTTATGAAAAGGACAATCCCCTATGTATTGGGAGTGTACTACAAAGAATGTTATGATCAAAAGTTTTTGATGGTGTAATTGCTAACGTCCATACTGAATACCAAGTCTATACATACATTGTCCGAATACTACGTTAAGCATTTTCTGACTGACTAACCCTTTTTTGGTATTCTGTCAAGGCAATAGACAAAATATGGAAGCCAATAAGATTCAGTAATTCAAGTTGGATTAATATGTATAGTATTTATATTTTTGAATAAAAAACTTATTACCCCAAACAATTTGAATTTCAGGAAAGTGCCACAAAATTCTGCTGTGAATTCAAGGCTCAGTGAACTAATATCACAGCGAGAACAGCTGATACAAGGAGATGAACCAGATGAGAATGAATTGAAAAATCTCAACCACGAGATACGCAATATGCTCATTAATTGTGCCACTTAAAGTTATTATATTTATATTATAATATATCAAAGCAATTTCTTTTCAAACATTTGGTTTAAAATAGCTAAGAATTATAGAAACGATGAAATATAATAAATTGGTATCATTAAACTCAATTAACTAATCCTTATGTGGGTTTTGTGATATCAATTGAAATGTCAACGGAGTTTTTATAATTTTTTACTTAATTTTGCTATAAATTTTATAGTAATGTGCCAAAGGCTGCTGCGATTCAAATAGTGGTAGTAACAAAAACTTGCCCTGTATCGATGTGCTTCGTAAATGAATGAATTAGACTAAGATATAGGAAATTTTCTGTCAAATTTTACCGCTGTGATCAAAAGAAATAGTGTAATTACTTTTTCTAAAACAGAGCAATTAGACTGAAAAAGATATAAGGAGGTTAATTTCTTCTTTTCCTTGGTTATTACACGTATTATATATTTAATATTATGATTACACCTAAGAAATGCGCGCACTGTAAACAGGTGAGGTCGTTCTGCAACGATTAAACGTACCGTTTATTTTTTTACATTACATGAAAGGCAAAAAATCGATATGCTATGAATGACACAATATATATTATATACTTTTTGCCTTAAAAAGTTTTTTATTTCAAACCCCTTTCATAATTTTTTTAAAACATTTTCAAAGTGGTAATTGTATCACTTTGAAAAATATGTGAGCATTTTGATATATTTCTATCAAATCACGTATTTGGCTTAGTGAAAGCGCACACTTCTTTACCTACCTACCTATGGGACACGCTTGAAATCTATAAAGGATCATTGGTCGTCCATTTTGGAGGATTTCTGTTGACGCTAGAGTTTTCTATGATAATAAAATAAATAAATTTTAATTGCATTGCATGCTCCAAAAAACAAGAAAACTCGGAAAAAGGTGCAACCTGGACAATAAAACAACAATAAAATTTAACATAACACAAAAAAATTTTTTGCAGTTTGAGCTATTAGCTCCCTTAGTAAACAATATTAATAGTAAACAAAATTAATAATATTAGTGCTTATCAAAACTGTAACTAATTAATAATGCTACAACGTTATACGAAGATTGAAATTATTTATACCCAATACAATACATGTTGGGTGAATGTTGTTAAAAGCTAACAGCGTCACATATTTTAAGAGTACGATTCCGTACTGTGCCTACACTACACACTTGATTTATATGAAAGACACTACGTCGGACTTTCTTTTTATTAAATCTTTGATTTTTCGTGGGACGTTTGACACAGTAGTTTTATAGGATTTATAAATTTTACTAAATGAGGTGCATAAGCTTTTGTGTATAAGCAGTTTAAGTTACTATATTTATTTGTATCATCATCTCCAACAAAAAATATGAAGCGTCTAAGATACCAAGGATATAAGGTACCACCACGCAAATTTAATTCAAATTGGTCTAACAGTTTCGGGTATTAGGTCGTATGAACATACAAATAAAGAAAGAAGTATATAAAATAATCTGGATGTGTTCTATTCCTCTTGTTACATCCCCCTAACTCGGGAAATTCGACCCGTACACTTTAATAACAAACAAAGAAAAAAAACAATTTTATTAGAAAAAATCTCTCCCCTTTTTTCGATGAAATTACTGTCAAGACTTTTAAAATTTATTAAAAATAAAATAGGGGGCAAACGGGCAGGAAGCTCAACTGATTTTTAGCGATACCGCCGCCCAGGGACACTCACTAGTCACTATGCCGGAGGCGGAACTTTTCGAATAAAAACGATACGCTCTTTTCCTTAAGGACCCCAAGTCGTATCGGAAATGTCTCTGTTGGCAGCTGGTCTAAATATGGTAATTGGTAACTAAGAAAATATATACTGCAGTCTAAATATCATCTATGAAGTGGGAACTGTCACTGTGACAAAAAATGTTTCTCACGTCTTTGACTTTAGCTTGAGAAGTGGAAATAATTATTTCACAATTAAATTTTGCTAATTACCAATTTCAGTTTCATAATTCATTTCTAGTTATTAAACTAATAAATAACTACATTTCATAAATTGGTCTCTCACGTAGTTGTTTGCGTTGAAATTTATTGTAGTATTTTTTATGCAGAAATTAAAGAAATAATATTGATGATCAATACATTTAAATAATGGCTAAAAGTAAAGTAACTGGAGCAACAAGTAGGCTGAAACAAGATTATTTGAGGCTGAAGAACGATCCTGTGCCATATGTGATTGCAGAACCAGTGCCTTCCAATATATTAGAGTGGCATTATGTCGTAAAAGGGCCAGAGAAGAGCCCCTACGAAGGAGGATATTATCACGGAAAAATTATGTTCCCAAGAGAATTTCCTTTTAAGCCTCCGTCAATTTACATGATAACACCAAACGGACGTTTTAAAACTAACACTAAGCTTTGTCTGAGCATTACAGATTTTCATCCAGATACTTGGAACCCAGCCTGGTCAATTTCAACAATTCTAACAGGCCTACTAAGTTTTATGTTGGAAAAAACACCAACTCTGGGTTCTATTGAAACATCCGACTACCAGAAAAGATGTTTGGCTGCTGAATCTTTAGAAATTAATCTTAAAAATAAGATGTTTTGTGAGCTGTTTCCAGAATATGTAAATGAGATTGAAGATCTGCTCAAAGAACGACAGCAAGCAATGCTTCAGACAAAAAATGATAGCAGCAATAGTGAGACTGAAGTAACAACTGAACAACAATCAAATATGCATTATGTATTGACAAACTTGTTTGTGCTAGTGGGCTTCGTGTTTCTAGCATTTATGGTGAAACATGTTTTGGTGTCCGTTTCCAATGACTAAGCAGTGTTGATTTAGTGTAAATATTAATTTATTATGTACAGCGCTAGCATTTGTTCAATGTGGGTTGGGGTATGGCATTTTCACTTATAGCAATGTAACATAGAAAGTTCAGATTTTTAGGACCTTAGATTTTTGTAATTTTTATGTACATACAAGTAATTATGTATTAGAATATGCACATAGTTACCTAAGATTATAGTATAATGATACAAGTACTATATCTGCACAGCAATGTAATTAATCTATAAAGATTTATATTGCCTGATAATGTAATAAATCTGTGATGTAGCAGTCATTTATGGAGTTTGTAATGTTAAATTTCAATTTTTATTATTTTTCCTATTCGAAATAGGTTTAGTTTTTCATACATACCTACACAATGTTTAGAACAAATTGTTGTTTTATTCATTCAACTGGCAAAAATAACTTAAATTAAAAATTCCATTCTATGCTGTATGTTGATGAAATATTAAATAGTATTTTTTATAAAATTGTATTTTATTCATTATGGGTAAAAGAAAAAATATTAATTTGTTTAAACTCATTTAATATCATTTCAAAGATACACTATAGATTGTGATATTCTTCATATAGAATATGATCTTATATACTAGGCTAAAATAATTCTACACATATTTAATTCAAAATGAAATTGAATTGTTATTACAACTTATTAATTCAGTATTTTATTTTGCTCAATCAAACATTAATTCCATCTTACAAAATTATTTTGAGACAACACCCCACAGCATTATGTACAAATTGATATTTTTTAAGCAAACCTAATTATTGGATTTATTAAACAGATATTAGGCAAATAGATTTTACTCAAACAATCGAACAATAATTATCTTTTTGATAGCCTGTCTTTTTTAACATTGATGAAACAAGTATTTTAAGTAATACATAATTCTATGTATAGTATAAACAACTGAATTTATACCTACAATAGCAATGATTATATCTGCTACATTAAATTAATTTTACTGTATTGTGTATATACTGTCTTTATATTTTATTTTCCTCATCAACATCATCATCCCAATCACTTACTAGTTTTCTTATGTCATGCTGTTTTTTACCCTCCACTGGATCTTCCTTCTCGGTGTTTGGCTTATCACTAATGATATCAGTTGTATTTTTTATTACCTCTGTTGGAATTGCGGTCATTGGCTCAGTCATGGTTTCATCTTGAGAGTTGTCTTCCCAATCGTTAAGTAGTGAGGAAATTTTTTCTTGAGGTATATTATCTACATTTTTGTTATTTTCTGATTCATTGACTTGCATTTGATCAGGTTTATTTTCATCTATTTCTGTTTGAGCCATGTTAGTAGAAGATTCTTTAACATCTTCCCCATCGTCAGACCATTCTGAGGTTAAATTATCAATATCTTTTACAATAGGCTTTATACTACTTTCATAATATTTTTCTTCCCCAATTTTGACACCTATAATTGTAGGGTCAACTCCTATATCTCTTGCTATGTTTTCAATAGTTTCCTCATCATCAGTTCTAATACAATCATGCTCCATACTTATTAATGCAGGTTCATAATTTTTATTTTCTTCAGAATCATTTACCAGGTCATTTTTTTGTATCAAATTATTGTCACTTAATGTATTTTCTATTTCAGAAATCTGATCTCTATTTGTATCTGTAATAGATGTATGATTCAAAAGACTATTTGATTCAATTGGGGCAACTATATCAGAAATAGACATAGTGGCTGCAGCTGCATGATCAAATTTACCATCTTTTTGATCCATTTTAATATTAGGAGCTTGTTGATAGTCAGGAGTATCTAATGGTTGCTCATCTTTGCTTGAATTTGCCTCATTGGACTCAGATAGACATTTAGCTATATCATTTGGAGGTTGTTCTTCACTATTTGGAGTGGTGGTTTCTTGTTCACATGTTACAAAAGTGTCAAGTTTTTTACTAGCACAAGTAGGTATTTGTTGTTCACTCAATATGGACGCAGTTTCGAGTTCCTTTTCACTGTTAATAGCAGATTCATGTGGCAATTCATTATTTGAACTTTCTTCTACTGAAGCAAGTGCAGAGATAGATTCAACATCTTGAGGTTGATCTATTATTGAGTTAAGTTCTGTATTACACTTTTCTTGTTCCTCCTTATTAGTTTCAGGCTGTGCTTCAAGAACTTCATCTTTTTGTTCTAAAATGGATTCAGATTGATTTAAAATAGATTCAGGTTTTGATTGTTCATCTATGTCAGACTGCACAGTATTTGATTGTTCAACAACATTTTCTGGACAATTTTCCATAATTGCATGGTGTTCTTTAGTTTTTTCAAGACTCTCAATAGTTTGTTCTTGAATCACAAGATTTTTTTCTGATTGAATAATATTTTGTCCTACTTGGGGAGAATTAACAACCATAGATTGATTGAGAGAGCTTAAAGATGGGAACTTACCAATAGGAATTAATGTTGCATTTTGAAATATGGCTTTTCCTGAATTTGTTATTGTATCATTGATTGTTTTTAAAAAGCTATTGTTTGTTGTGATAACAGCGTCTTGTAAGTTTGGCAATGATTGAGAAAGAGGAACCTCAGGACCTGGTTGCATAATTTCAACTCGGGGCATATTATTTACAGAATCACCATCTTGCACTTCTGAAGTCACAATTTGCATTTCTGTTGTAGCAATTGGCATATCATTTTGCCAAGAATTACCAACAGAAGCATTATTTACCACTAACTGACCAGCCATTACTGGGGCTGTTGTTGTCACTGTTTCAAAATTCTGAGTAAAAATAGCTGAAGACTGTATAAATTGATTGTCTATACCTTGAGCAGAACTTATTATCTGAAAATGTTTGTTTTGTTCACTAACTGGGTGACTATACACAACAACTATGTTAGAATTGTCAGTAGGATTTGAGGCTGTAATATTTATAGGGAAATTTTCAGGAATAATCATCATTTCATTTGACTGTGAATTATTTAAATTGATAGTATCCGCAACAGCTGAATTTGATGTTGCCAAGACTGTCAAAGGTTTATCAGTAACTCTGTCATCAAAGATTATAGAGTGATTTGAGGAAAGTAAAGCTTTATATTCCTCTTCATTAGATACCACAATTTGTATGGGCTGATTCATAGAAGTATTAGGTTTTGTTAAAGTGAGTTTTGATGTTCCAGTATTGTTATGAGGGGCATTAGAGTATTCAGATTGTGAAGTCTCAGAAGTAATTATTTCTTCAGTGTTTGTTTGATAATTTTCTGTGAAAAAATATTCATTATTATCTAGTACCACAATACTATCTTCTTTTTTCACGGGTTCAGATGATTCCATCAATTCAGATTTAGATACTACTTCTTGAATAATTTTTACTTTTTGTGGGGTTCCAGAAGAGGATGTTTTACTTAAGCCCGCATTTAATATTTTCTTTTTAGAAATAGGTATTAAATTAAGAGGAGGCTTTTTTGTAACAATCTCAATATTTCCATCTGATCGTTGCTGTACATTGTAGGAAGTTTCATCATATTGATTGTCAAATGATCCAGGGACATTAACTTCTATGTATTTTGTTGATGTGTCGTCCCTAATAGTATCTAAATGAATCTTGGATTCTTTTTCCTCATCAGAATCTTCAATTATGCCATCATTTTTTGCAGACTCATAATGATTTGATTTTAAGTGGGCATACAGATTTGAATCTCGTGTAAACATTTTATAGCAATAGATACATTGAGGGCTTGGTTTCTTCTCTGCTGAAAACTTGTGACCAGTTTTCTGAATATGTTTTAATAATAAAGTTGAGTTATGAAATGAAGAGGCACAAATGGCACAGCGGAATTTATGGTTATCTGAATGAGACATTTTATGCTTCACTAAGAAAGCTTCTGTTAAGGCCACATAGCTGCATATATTACATTTAGGGAAATGAAATGCTCGTGGTGGTTCCACTCCATGTTTAGTGTATAAATGATGAACCAAATAATTTCTTTTTGGTGATTTCAAACCACAATACTCACACATATTTGATACTGGCTTTTCATTATGAACCTCCACTAGATGGCGACGATAGTTATAGTAACTTGTAAAATGTAATGCTCTACCAGGAGTACCACATATCAGACATATCCACGGACCCTTTACATTTTCAGCACCCATTGCTATAAGCCGTGCAGCTTCCTGAGAGTCTACTACATCTGTTTCATAAGTAAAATCTGGTACTTCAGTTTTTGGCTTTATTAATTTTGTTTCTTGTTTCTTCTGATTATTGGGGCTGTTAAGTATCTTAAGTTTTATATTTTTATTACTTTTAACCAAATGTGGATATTTTTTAAGTACCTCACTTATAATTTTTGCATGATCCAAATGGCTTTTTTCCTTTTTATCTTTTTTCTCTATGGATATTTTTGAGTCTTTGATTAAAATTTCATCAAAAAGTTGACTCGAATCCTTCTTTTCTTGAACATTTTGCTGTACAAAAAGTTCAAAATCATCAGTGCTTGCTTCACCTACATCATCAAAAATATCATTCTGTGTGATTTTTCTACATTCTACAATATCCATTGTTGTTGTTCCAGACAAAAACTTTTTTGAGTTAGATGGTTCATCAAAAATTCTAGCCTTTTTAGGAGTATAGTATTTAGTTGTTTCAGGGTGCACCATTAAGGGCTTAGATTCATATGAAAGACTTGTGAAAGAGTTGTCAAAAATATTATCATCATCTAATTCTGCAGGTAATTCATACCGTGTTGGCTTTGGCTCTTTATTAGTATTCTTTCTCTCAAATGGTTTTGAACTGGTTTCTACACCATAGGAAGCATTACTACATACTAAAGAATCAGATCCAGAACTCCCATATTTTTTTTTTGCAGTTGCTTGATGTTCATTTGGAAAAGCCTTAATAAAAGTACGCTTTTTGGGCTGTGCTGTAGGAGTAGCAGTAGGTGTAGATACTCTAGGTTCAATATTTCGGCTGTATCGTTTACCATATAAATTAGGTTTGACTCTGTGTGCATTCAAAAGTTTTGTCAAAACCGGCATATTCATAATTAATGATGTTTGGTATAGTTTTTCAAGCAAATCCATTTTAAATTCCAGCTGTCCGGTGTACATAAAGTTGACAATAGGGACCACTACATCTGCCTGTAGATCATCTGGCATGACCAAGCAATCAGAATACATCTCACAAGTTCTTTCTAATATCTCAAAATATTCTGTGCAAGAATTGAGAACCAACCTGTGTACTTTAAGCTGTGCATTATCTTGAAACTGAAGCGTAAGATCGCAGTAATCAGTTCGGTTAAAGAAGTGCTTTAACCTCTGAAGGAAATATATTCCCCAGTTATCCACTTTCACTTGCTTCACGTCACTCATTTTCGTGGGTTTTTATTAACATCACCGTAATTCACATACTGTAATAGAAACAGGATTGATTAAATATTGTATTTATTCAACTATAACAATAAACTGTGATCTTTTAATACATTTTTACGAGCATAGCATCTTATCGATCGTTCCGGACGCCACGAACCGAAAATTAGCATTGTGATTGTTGGAAAGCTATTTTTCCAATAGAAAACTTGTCATAAGCTTAAATTTTGCGCCATTTCATTAAATTATTTATTTCCTTGAACTTACCTATAATGTACGAATGCCACTACGATTTCAATATTATTTCACATCACCTAACAACAAAATTTCTAGACATCAAATTCGTTCTTACTTGACAATACGATCACAAGATGGCGGTGTATAACTGTATTGTTTAATAGTGGATAGTGACGTAAACGTGTGACGCAAATAATTTAAACGTCAAAGTTTCGCTTGACAATAGATCAACAATATGTCTTTTTTCTTTCATGATAGTCCTTTAATTGCTATAAATCAAAAAAATTTATTCAATCGCCAATTCTAGAAATTGAAATGTCATATTTTGAATATTTATTATTTCTAAAAGTCTCACCATATTTATTGTTTAAATAAGTAACTCATACGATACTCGACTGGACTAGTGTCTCCCTCTTTTTTAAAATATTGATCGAAGTTATTTTCGGAGCGTTGCACATGGAAAATATGTGTGTTTATCTATCGAAAACGATTTGGAAGCAATTTTTGCCTTCTTAATTGGATACTAAATAGCGGTAGATGGCACTGCACCAGGATAACAACAATACTTTTTAAGAAATAGAGAAAATAATATTGATGAAAGATATAAAATTATTAATATTCTTCACTATTATTTAACAAATTAATAATCATTTGAAAAGTTCAGCTGGAAGGAAAAGTTCATCATTATTTTATTATTTGCTCAGTTTATTGAAATACTACATTCTTTTACAATATTCGTCTTATTATATTCAATATGGACATTCATTGATTAAGATATTTATAGCACTTCTGTAAGAAGCAGCGCTCGGTTAATTGTATTTGGCTGAAGTAGAGTTTAGGCTTGTATTTTATTTTGTTGTTATTTATTTTTACAACTTGCTCATTGTTCATATTGATGAAACAATGCCACGCGCAATTTCCACCAAATGCCTTTGAAATTTGTCTCCTCGTGTGCTGTTAATATGCATGTTATTCCTATTTTACTATTAGCATTATTAACATAGTATATTAGTAGATGACCTTAATGTAAGTGATTTTGAAAAATCCCTCTATTCTATCCGTCCTTAAAACCGTAAAAGCGTGTACATCGGGACGGCGTACATGTGGCAGCTCTGAGGACCAAGCATTGTCAGGTATTCTTAGTTCAAAGTATATAAGTAGTGGGCACAATTATATATTTTGAAATAAGAGTTTACTAATTCAAAAATTCAGTCAGCAGCTAATTGCTATTAACATGGCTGTATATCCATGCACTGCATACCAGTCAAGCGAATCCATACCATGGAATCAGCGACCAAAACTGCAAACTGGCCGCTGATATCGTTAATTCTGTTCTACACAGATCTTTTGTTTAGTTTTAAGTATAATTTGAAAGAAGTTATCGTATAAAAATAAAGAACAGTCAAGTCCTGTTTTACGAATCTTTAACTTCGCTCACACATGGGCTCTCTCTGCATTTTGCAGCTAATTTAATACTTCAATCATTTGAAGGTAGAAGAGAGTAGTGCCCGTAATTTTAAAGTATCAAAATCCACGCGATTTTAATAGGTATGTTAGGATTGTAATATTTTTGTTAATCGATTTAGCACTACTAAAGTATATTTAATTTGAAAGCACTTAAGTTAACGAAGAGAATATATATCATAAATTTAAATATCATAATGTACACTGAACAATTTGCCAGTGGACTGTATAGGGTATTTAAATGTATATGTAAAACAGGAGTTAGGAGAGTGTGTAGTGTAGTGTATTCAAATCTGGTTTACTAAACTGAACTTTAAATATAAATCACACAATATTTTTTGTGAGTTGTTGGTGAATCGCACACCTTCAGCTATAAGATTTTGAACAGCTGTGCCAGCATGTTCAATGCTATTTGAATTACGTATTGAAAATTGAGGAACCTAACATGTTGGTATGTAATTTTGGCGACTCATTATTTTCTTGTGATATCATTGACATTCAAATGTAATGAAATTAATATTTTTTCTTATTTACTACGAGTTATTCTTAAATGAGAAGTCACAGGCTCCTGAAATACAGTTCTCACTACGTCAGGGCCTGAGTTGCCGTAACATATGTAAGTGCAATAAATAAATTATTATTACAGATGACTTGTCATTTTATTTAAAAACGGGGTGGGGTTTTTCCATGTCCACTTATATGAGGTTTATCATATTATGCTTCTTTTTGATTTCTAATCAAAAAGCAAATAAATATCAGAACTGTCCAAACGGCACCAGGTCAATGTGATAAAACAATGATAAAATAAAGCTAGTCCATTGTGACTACGAGTTGTTATATCGATATCAAATGCAGGAGGATGGGGCAACTTAGCTTCTGCTTGCCATTAATCCCCGATGTCCACTATTCTTCCTGAAAACCTTGACTAGCCGTGCAAAAAAGTATGCAGTAAGATACGATTGGATCAGATTTACTAACCACGCCCAAATAAAACCCCGCCTACAGCGTTGGGCGGGCGGTAAAGTTTGAATCACAGTCAGTGTGCACGCTGCCTTAGAAGTGATAACAGTGCGTCTATAAATTTGCGGTGCTACGACTCGTAAGGTAATATTTTTTTGTTTAGTATGAAATGCATAAAGTCAACACAAATAATTGAGTTTCTTAATCAAAGAAAGGGTAGAGTTAAAAAAGAATAGCTCAAATTTTTTATGGCCTAGCATAAATTAAAAAGTATGTACCGGTGTCTTTTATTATAATTATGTTTCAATGTTAATTATTTGTTATGGACAAATAATTAAAATTAAAATATATAAGTAGATCACACTAAAAGTTTCCGAAATTGGTCACATATATAAACAATATTTATAAAGTGAATACAACAAACCAAAATTCAACTCGGGCTGTAGAATGGAGTTTCTTTCTTTTATCTGACTGTCCATGTTAGCGCCATTTTAAAAAAAATGTCATTATATTAAAATCATTCTTACTACGAAACTTTTCCCGTGTTAACCCGTCAACCGCCGTGAACAAAAAAATCGAAGCCGTGCGATGTGTTGCAAACAGGCATCTGAGAATCACGCATCCTGAGACATAGTCAAATACAATCAATCCTACAGAAATATTTGGGTGTGAGAAAGCTGTGCTTGGATCCCACACAATTTTTCCGAGGCTCAAAAAATGGAACGTGTCACTTGGTGCCGTGCCTTGTTAAACATGGATATACGATCCCAAAACAAAGCAGCAATCGAGCGTCTTCGATGCGAATTCGAGCGATGGGTCTTTCAAGCAAAGTGAAAAGCGGATGTTTGCTTCTATTTTGATAAAACGTGGCCACTGTTGCGAATTATTATTGCCGTACCGTGCAAAGTGACTGGTATACAACCATTTGTTTGATTTGTTGAATTATTGACGAACTACGTAAAAATAACAATAAAGGCCTAATCATTTTGCGCTTCGGCATCGCCATTTACCACACGGCCAGACAGACAAACGAATTTATAAAAGCTAAAAAACATAACTTATGAGCCACCCTGCAACCGTTTAAAACTGACACCTTGTAGCATTTTTCTGTTCCCAAAAATTAAGAACCAATTATTCTGTCAACGATTTTCATTACCAGAAAGGCCTTCGAAGAGTATGAAAAGCACGTTTCCGGTTAGTTCTCCACGGACGAGCAAAAGTTTTCAAAATTGGTTTATATTAACGGAAAGAATATAATATTTTGAGACATAATAAATTCATTTTCGATCTTTTTTTTATTATTCATTCCGAAAACTTTTAGTGCGATTCATGTACCGATTCGCAATAAAAAATTTCATCATTTTAATTTGTAAGATTTTTAATCCGTTATAGATAATAAATAAAAAATAAAATTTTGCAATGCGACATATTTACTCTGTGAACGCTAATGGAAGGCCGGTATTGCCGCGAAAGAACTGTGAAAAAGGGAGGGAAATGCACAATTAAATTATTAAGAGGCAGCTGCCGCTAACTTTTTGCTTGAGGTTTGATTCGAAATTTAAATTTGACTTTCAGGATATTTCAACCATTTAATTGACAAAATACTTGGTGATTATAAGTATTCATTCATACATTATTAAAATGAATAGACATTGTGCGGTAAACAAAGGTAAAAAATAGGTATTCTTATGTTTTAGTTACATTTATTACAAATTAATTTAAAATTGGATTATGAACACTACACAATTTATATTAGCTGGATATACTATTCTGCAAATTTAATGGATGACTCGTTACATTTTTGCGGTATAAGAATAAAACATATTTGACAAAAAATCTACACTTTAATTAGAAAAATCAAAAAGATTATCTGAAATGCAAATTTGACGCTGGGAGTAAAATGCTAATTTCCGTGGGAGAGACTCGTCAAACTTTTTAATCTCATGTGACGTCCCCACCCCTCCCCTCTCACCACTTGTCAGGAGGATGATTGAAAGCAGCTCATTTGTATTTTTATTACTTTTTAATTTTCTTCCAATTTTCCCGAGTGGCCATGTTTGCAGTTGTCATTTTTCAAGAGCTCGTTTTGATGAGATTTTCATTTGTTTCTGGATTTCTTTGCTGTTTGGCAGACATATTATTAGTAAGCTTACGTACATAATGTACTCATATTATTAAACCTTTATTATGTTATTTTATTAAATATATTTTATGTGTGGTGTGTTAAAAATCTATCAGCTTTTTTATACGACGGCTAGTCCTTAGAACGGACCGGTGAATAGTTTCTATCTATATCCATCGAATTCCATCAAAATTGTTTAGGTGAAGTAGTCTATACTTTTTGCAGCATTTTGTTTAATTTTTTTAGTCATCACTGAAATTAGTGCTTTATCTAGTCAGTTATTTAATCAAAGAAAATATGTAGTATGTATATGAACGTAAAGATGTATTAGTTTAAATTAAATCTTCAAATGATGAGGGATAGAAACTATTTATATGTCAGCCTGTATGTATCTGTCACGCAGAGAGTATCTTTTATGAAATGTAACTTTATACTTCGTACAGATGTTTGACACGCGACCCTCATAGAGACTAAACCTTGTTTGCTGAACAAAAGATTACAAAAACGGGTATTATGGACAAAACCGAATATAAATAATGTCCTATTTGAAATACTTTTTGCTACTTGTCAAACAGTAAATATCTATTTTATCTTTATATTATATATTTTGAAATTTAATGATTAACAATAGGCTAGGAAAAAAGATATAACAAAGAAAATATGTAAAGGTGGTTAAATTAAGTTTTAGCTAAGATAAATAATATAATATTTTTCGGAATTTATGAGATTAGAAAATGTTCAATATACCTATTTTTCTATTCCAGGGTTTTTATTTTTCAATAATGATAGGTATATTAGATGTATTGTCTTGACATTTATAATACCGCCCCACACCGCGACTAATCGCAGCCATTTCTGATTCCGTAGCTGTGACATTTGCTTGCCCCTCACACTGTCAAAATGTGTGTTGAACTAGGACCTTGATAGGATTTGAGACGGATAAAAATGCAAACAACGGTAGAAACTTTAATATATTTGATATTTTTGCTTTTCATAGTTACATAGTCATAGTAAATAGATGACAACTAAATTGAAATCACGGCTCATCAAGATTATAATATTTGAAATGGTATTCATTGCCACACTCTACTTTCTTTACTATTTACAAATGAAGCGACCTCGAGAGAAGAGAGGGAGAATTTTAAGTTCAATATAGTCATTAGTATCAGGCTACTATAATTTTGATCTAAATCAATGATCACCATCAGCCCCTTTACAAATACGCACTATAATTATGTCGGCAGGGTGTAACCCCCGATTTTTGCGGTTTTGTTCTCTGTCACTAATTTCATTTGATAAATACGTGTCGGCTGTCTACGCGACTTATGATTACACGCTTAGCTGACGTGTCAAATTGTTAACAATGTCACAAACATATTATTTAATTATTGGCGTATTTCGTTGGTTCTTTTAATAGTATTTATGCTTCACGGCTATAACAAAAATCTTTATATCCTTCAAATTAAGCGAATAGTGCTGGATGCAATGAAGAATATGAATGTGATGTAAGTGTGGGTGACTTCGTTGTACTTCGTATACTACGTGTTTTCTTCATTCATACAAAATGTATTAGTATTTATATATTATATTGCTCATTTGTGATATTTTATTACGATGAAGCTGCTTTTGCCGTCCATTTTGATATTGTTGTCAGAATCTTTGTAATTGAATATTTCGCAAAAAATTGCACCCTTATTAGGATCAAAAATATCTAATAAACCATGCTCCTGACTTATTGCGATTCAGCTTTACGTACTGGTATAGATTGTGCTGAAACGCTACAGCGCGTAATGAAACCTTGATTGAAGTTGTAAAACATGAAATTACTTATTCCTTTCAAAATTAAATTACGCCGAGAGGCGCCACAAACGACAAATTAACAGGGATCTCTTTTAAAAACAATTAGACAATGAAAGAGATCCGACCAAGTTGGGCATTAATTAGTATCGGAACAGCAGGGAGTTTAATCCATTCCAATATTCTACACCACCCGGTGTCTTTCAAACAAATAAAGTAAGATGGCAAGAAGAATTCATTTACAGCAAATATGTCGAAATACGAATAATTGCTTTATTTTCTTTCCTATTTGATTATTTCTTATTGGTTGAAATGAGAAATGTAATTGTTATTTTTGTGATAATTATGATGGTATACTTACTCAGGATTAATTTTGAAATAAATTACATCAAAATTATGTCATTGTAAGTAACAATAATATATGAGGATAGCAATGTTAAAGCTTATTTTTTACTTTTATATAGAATTTGTATTCTTTAGTATAAAATCGGCTGTAAATTCAAAGGCTGTAATCTGATATTCTATTAAAAGAAACAAGTTCCTCCGCCATGTTGTTTTCGGATTAGCCGCGCGACGCTGTCTCAGGGTGGAAAGAATAGCGCTAATTAATCAAAAGTCGCCATCCGTTGATTTCCATGGAGATCCATAGACTATAGACTTACCGCCCGCGAACTTCGACTAATGGTTTCTTTTGTGGAACGACAATCATAGCGGATTGAATTTTTGTTTGCTCGCATTTCGGTTTTACTAATCTCCCCAGTTTGCGGTTAGCGTAATCCCTCTGAGATTAATGTTTGCACGGCTATTGAAGCAGCGAGCGTTTTGTTCTTTTCAACTTTTAAGTGAACGGATTACTAACGGATTTTATTGGTCTATGGTAGTGTAGGATACCTTTATAGACAAATATACATACCTCTAAATTAGTATCAACCGGAATTATTCAGACATCTGACATTTTATCAGGTTGTTTTTGTAAGTTATACTTTTACTTATGCACAGTAATAATACGATTAATAAATAACATTTTAAAAGTCGCTTAAATATCACTATATATTAGTTTGAACATAAAAATTACGGTTCTATCTGTTATATTATGTTTATTGTTAGAAAAGCAATATTGCGCCATATGTTTAAAAGGTAATATTAAAAGTCGTGATTTATACTCGGAACTTTTTAATATTTATGGGCGCGCAATAAATTCTTCGCGACGAGTTTTCGTGGGGAAGGGTTTATTATTTCCTTGTTGGGGGAGAATCAACAAGTTTCGAATTGTTTTTACCTAGATACGCGTATTTTAATATGAAATTATAATGACAATGTTACACGCAAACTCGGAGTACAATAAAAAAACCTTCGTATAAATGTTGCAAATTTAACATCAATAATCAAAACCTATTATTAAGTATTATTTAAGTTTCCTAAAATAACGCAAATTGACACTAAAATACTTATAATATAAGACAGATAAAACCAAATACTTATAATATGTACCAGGCCCTAAGTGATAAATAAGTGCCAATTCAAAAGGAAAATTCATATAGCTAGATTATAATTATTCAAGTTTCCTCTATAAAATCAATTTATCATCACGTGTGCCGGTTTCAGAATAGCCAGAAGCTTCAGCATTCCATTATAATTTCGTCTGTGGGTGACTTTCAATCCTTATTAGCTAACAAAGGGAAGGATTAAGATGGGAGGATATCTTAGGGAGATATTGGAGATGTACCGTCTGTCATTGTCGCTATTGTTTTTGAGTCTTGGTTATTTCCGAGATCTATTAATTAGGTCTCAGGTCCGAAATGTTATTAGTTTGATATTAGCAGAAATAAATTTGTGGTTAAAATTAAACTTTATATGGAAATAAATACGTTACCCAAATTATAACTTCCTCATAATATAGATAAAACATATATCATTCACCTACTTTTGAGATGTCATATATTGATATTAAGTTCACCTAAGCTTTTGTTATATATAATAAGTATAACGTTCTAAGAATGAACACAAATAAATTAAAGTTGTGTATAAAATTCCGTATCACATGCTTACATTTATGACAGTACATTAAAAACTTATCCGTTTCATGTTCTCTCAAACACTTGTGTATTGTTTCAGGGGTGACAAGTGGGTACATTAATTCAAACCACTATTGCTTCTAACTTAGTGACTTAATGTATTCATTTGTTGTAAAGTTATGGAGTTACGTCTTGAATTATTCTACTTATAAGCATAAGTTCCTGTTTTCCAAATCATTTTATCAACTAGATATTTCAAGACTCCAAAAAATTGTCAATCTTCAAATTTAGAATTATACATAGATCTCCTGTTAACATGAACATTTAATTTCTTTTTCAGATTTTTACCGCAAAGGTTTTAATTCATTCTGTATTCACTGTTGACTGACATGGTCCGTGTGTACTTGTAGCATACTATATGTATATGTGAAGCCGTGTCCACACATCGTCGGGATAAACAATAGCTTTCAGACTCGGTCCCAGTCGCTATTGTCACGGGATCTGCTGGTTTTCATTGTAGTGTTTTGGGGTACCTTTTTAATTTCATGAAGCTTGATTTATTCTAGTTTTAAAAGGAAGATTAAGTGCCACGTTACCATTTCTTTTGTTTTTAGACGAATAGAAAACCATCCATCTGTGCTTTGAAATTATATAAGTATATAAAATTTAAGAAAGGAAATAATACAAACACAAATTTTGTTACGAATGACTATGATCGATACCTCTACCGACGGTGAGCAATAGCGGCTAGCGTTCCAGATAGATATTTAATAATCATGATTAAGGTTTATTTTTTAAGTGAAATAATTTTATTAATTATTAATCTATAATTAAATTAATTTACGAACATTTGCACACAGTCCTTTTAATTATGGTTTACTGGAGGTTTGACATAATCCGTGAATATCGCATGCAATTTCCGAGCAGACATGTTAAACGTTAAGTGCCAGGGCAAACATAAGATTTAATTTAGTCCTCGTCATGTTTGTGTATCACATTTGTAGGACTTAACCAAAGTCTGCATCAGGATGTACCGTCTGCCATTGTCCCTATTGTTTTTGAGTCTTGATTATTTCGGAGATCTATTAATCAGGTCTGAAATGTTATTCGTTTGATATTAGCAGAAATAATCTGATAGCTCTGTGGTTAAAATTAAACTTTATATAGCCATAGGATGTTTGTAAATATGTATAACTAACAAGTGAATCTCTTGCCTGGATATTCTTGCTTCAAAAGCAAGAAGAGCTTTAAGAGCTTTGGAAATGATGGGATTAATATGACCTAATATGGTGATATTTATCTTCTCGGGATTGAAAAAGACCGCCGTTATATCATAAATATACATTTCGTAGTATGTACCTCTTGACAAAAGTAGCAAAAAATCGACAATAAGCTTGATAAAACTTTTTAAAAACATTTTAATATGGTAATGGCCACTTTAAAATGCGTCGCTTTCGAGAAGACATTAGCGTTTTTATTAATATTTTTTCTTCAGTGGAGATGCTGGAAAATCAATCTTGATTCGTAAAACGTTACTGTTATTAGTACACAATTTGGTTGTGGTTTAAAAAAAAATATTATACGAAAAGCTGCCGCGAAATAACAACCCAAAGCTATTAGTTGTTTCATCGGATATATTCAATAAAATGTTCGTTTGTTGTGAACAAATATTTGGAACATAGGATATTCTAATCAAACACCCCTGTTGAATTCTAAATTCCTCGTTCACGCAACCAGTATTTTGTATATTTTGCATCACTCTGAGGGAGTATCGAGTTAGCGTGATGGAATGGTACAAGCAAACTCACTCACAGCTTCGCTTCACGTCTCGTTTGTGATTTACAATTTTACTAGTTTACTGAGTCAAAAAAGGAGTACGCAACAAATGTACGACGTTAATACGTTGATAGATATGTGTCATACCTACTGCAGGTTAAAGTTTTGTTTAATTTTTGTAATCATTGTATAAAAAAAAGATCGTAACGTTGTCCTTGATAAGTGCTGTGAAGTTCTACTTATGGAACCTTTGTTACCTCATTTCCCTAATGGAGACTCGCTCTGTCCATTTAGAAGATGAAACGAACAACGGTGTTTAAAAAGTTTGAGTATTTATTATGTAATAGCTAATATACTCTCTAACTGTGTATTGTTCGAGTAAAGAACTCCTGATGGGGCAAGGGTCATACATATTTGCCACCCAGAAATCTTTCGCCAAGGAACAAGTCGATCTACAAGCGTTCAAATTACGCGCTATTCACTAGACCGATCGCTAAGATTAGAAAATTTACGATCATTACAAGTTTACGCCAAACATTATGTGCTTAGTGTACATGCATATGTAAGAATTTATTTTAATTTAGTGGAAATTTGAAAGCAAAAAGAAAATCGTGTAATTTTAAAACCATTACAGCGCTACGCCGTTGCTACCTGTTCTACGGGGCTACGACACAAAGACCGCGTTGGCTGAATGCTGAAACATTCAACTGTAAAATGGATAAATAATGGATGTGGCATTGTACAATTACGTTATCATGTGAAAATGACGCAAACAATTTGCATTGTTTCAATTAGAAAAAACGTGCCGAGGGAAATGAGTCACTTAGCGTTGCAAAAGGAGTAAAAGCTTTGTGCATTAATATATAAATAGAGTAAAACGTTTTTGTGCGAATAATGGCAAATATCAGAGGACATAAAAATAATTTCTACTTTATGAAATACAGATAAACTTATAGATTCCTCTGCCTCTGAATTAAGGTTAACGCCGTGATGTTTTGAGTTTAAGTTTTTAAATAATACAAAACTGTATATTGCAAAATTTAGTATGTTGTTACTTAATTATTTATTTTGACTATATGCACACTTTACCTATTTTAAGCGTTTCTATAAGCTAAAAGCACTATCCCAGTTTTAATATAAGTAATTATTTTACATTGTCCCTTATCGTAATACAAATACTACTTATCGTAATACAAATAATAACTACTTTAATCTTACCAAACATAAAAAAATGTCAATGGAGTTTTATGAACTATCCAGTATTTATACGTCAATGTTACGCTACTTTGATGGAACATAGACGACAGTTTGCCTTTGTATAGATATACGATAACGCTTTTATTAGGCTCCGCCGCCGCGGCACAAAATAAAATAAAAGTGGGACGCGCGAATCTACCTCGTAAAGCATTGAGGTAGCATTGTGTTACAAAAGCTTTTTACTGTTTTATGTTCAAGCACAATAAGACTGATACGATCGAGAAAAACACGTCTTTCATTTAAAATTAAGATATATATAGATACGTATATTAGTAAACATGTAATTAAGTAAAGACAACCGTTTGCTTCAATATTAGTTTTGGCATTTATTTTATAAGGGAAAGTAAAATTTCGTTGGTGAGTTGTTTTTTAAATTTGGAACGCGTCTTCTGCAAAAACAACCAAGATGTTAGCGTTCAAGGAATTCTTATTATGGCGATTATATTTTTTAAAATATTTTATTCCCTAGGAACTAAAACCGAGATCTCTATTAAAACGAAAAACCCCTCCATATAGAAAAGTACGTATACGAATAGTATTCGTATAGAGTTATTTTCATTGATTAATTACAGCATCTCAAACATACAAGTAGTTAAACAAATATATTCATCGCTAGTAAAATGAAGCATTCCACCAAATTATATAGGCAGTATTAATTAATTAGAAGCCATAACTTGTTAGTGCGTCTTTGATTAAGCCGACGTCTTTGCGAGATTTACAAAGTATACATTTTCTGAGCGTATTATCATTTTATAACTTCAAATTAATTAATTGTGTAGTGTACATAGATTTATCTTACGTTTATCTAATAGTAGTGAGCACAAGTAGTTATAATTACAAAATATTAACTTTTATATATAAATAAAATGACATTTATTCGATAAAAGCAGATTCTTTTCCAAATAACTCATTTCATCCAATCATTCATTCAAGCATCATTACATTCGTTCATTCATTTTGGTGTTATTCGTAATCGTACTGGAGATCTGTTAAGGAAATTGGCTGCAGCTTTTCCCTCTCATGATAGGATCTATCAGATTCAATGAAGCGAACACATTTTCAGCACATAATATTCCACATTTTAAAACGTAAAAAAATTGATTTACTAGATAAAAACGTTACTTATAGTATTTTCATATATGTGTAGTGAAATCAGTAGTTGTAACCCAAAACAAATTTTAAATTTCTTTTCCAAATAACACAAACACACTCATTCGCATACTCATAGAATGTAACTGAGTATACAGTTTGTTGGTGTTTTGTTTTGGGAAGAGCGGAATGTCCTGACATAGATATTGCTTTCAAGTTAAAATCTATCATAATTATTATTTGATGGTACTACGTATTTATTACATAAAATACGACAGCATCTAAAATCTTGAGACAATGGTAACTTCAAGCTATAAATCATAATGTTTCAACCGTCTGTCTGGTAAGTACACTCAGTCAGATAATCGGGTACGTTTAAAAGCTGTCACCGGCTTAGCCCCCCTCGCGAAGGGAGGCTGGGGGGCACTTCACGTGCGTTTTGACGCGATTATCATACCCCGACGGTATCTGAGCGCAATATTGTTTGCTGAAATGGGATGTATGAAAGAATTGAAGTGGTTCTTAATTTTCATAAGGATCAATTTATTAGGAAACTAAACGATATATATACAATAACATATTGTACTACAAGTGCTACAATGTGCGGTCCCGAGTATCGTTTAAATGTTCTAAGACTGCAGTTATAATTTGTATATATATTACATAATACTATATGATATTGAAGAATAAATCATTAGTGGTACGATTAGCGCTCAGATTTGTGTACTTGTTTTGTGGTAATTTCTTTTATGATATTTGTCATTAAACACAGGCGTTTTTGGGTCAAAGGCATTCCTCTGTACTATGTTGTAATCGCGATGTTTTTCTCCACGAGCGAGCGAGAGTTACATTGCTCACATAAAAACAAAATTTCAGTGGTGCGCCAACCCTGGATGCAACACTGACAAAAGCACTGAAGCCACACACTGCTGCTTATAAAATATTTACTTTACACAATAACATGAAGTCATATATAGTTATAGATACTTATTATAAAAATATATATAAAAGCACCATTTCCAAAATTCGTAGCTCCCTTATTTCTTAACCACCCAGCCGCGAGCGACGTTTTTGAATCTGCTTCCTTTGTGACGGTTTTAATATGGAAATTAACGTTCGCTGCCGTGTGACAGAACACCTCCACAATTATTTATCCGTAAAAAGCCACGCTCTATACCCTTGCAATAGAGTTCCAAATATCTTGACTAACCAGACGAACATCGTTAAAATATATGAATTAAATCTTTTAATTCAATCTCTTTTTATATATTATATCGCATACTAAACTAAGTATTTCTAGGAAGGAATCATATAATATTGAGAATAAGGTATGTATGCCGTAAATTAAAAAACTTTCTAGCGAAGTTGCGTTTAACGCGTAGTATTTATAAAACGTATAAATCTTTACGTTAATTCGAGTATGTTATGTATGTACAATACGATTATATCAAGAAAAATATTAAGGAATTTAATCGGATTTAAAGATATAAGAATTATAAATTTTCGCTACTTATAATCCCCAAACTTAGGTCTGTTCTTGGGAGTCATTTTACTCGCTTCAAACAATAATTGGCATTTTCATAAAAACATCTATATTATTTTAAACCAGGTATTTGGAATTTCTATAAATTTATTGACGTACGCAAGGTACGTACGTCAATGAATTTATGGCTGACGTAGGTTTACATTTATACTGTTAATATACGTATATAGCGGTATACATTTAATTTTTATTAATGGCGGGACATATTTGCTCATCGTCGCGTACGTAAGATTTCATCACGCTTCCACTGTTTGAATAGATACATTGTGCTCCCCTACTTCCCCACAACTCCCCATCACCCTACGCCCATTGTCATACAAATCCGATATTGTATCGTTTTCACTTGAAAATCGTTCAATGATATGGTAATGTGACATTTAATTCCTATTTGAGGGTTTATTAGTATGTGTGTGTGCGATCCTTGTAACCTCCCTGCTGCCTGCAGCTGGAAGAGGGGTGTTAGTTGAATCTCGTTCATTAAGGTTTTCGCACGAGTATAATTTTTAACAAAAAATCAATAATAATGTAACAAAATTAACATGTTTCACAAGAAAACAATTGAGAACAAGATTGACTTTTTTTAAATAAAACACTGTAACGGATAAATATAAACTGCAATTTAATCCGTTACAAAAGTTTTTAAGTACAATTTGCTCATATGTGTTTCGTACTACGAATATAGCGTATGAAATAATATATTAAATTTGAATTACATTCCTTATGATACACACAATAATATGCAGCCATTAAGTAGTAAGGATGATTTAATGTAACTAGTATCAGTCATATTTAAATACAAATATATTTGTTATTGACATACGTTGTGACTTTTATTCAAATTGAGATTTGCTTGAATTAAAAATAAAGAAGCAAGTCAATCCGAGCCTCAGTACGGATGTATGACATTCATCGGAATATTGGCAATAAAACGGCACCGAGCTGAAAAATCGATGTGGACAGACGAATGAGTACGTCACTATGTGCATGAATATATCTGTGATGGAGTGATATATCAACAGATAATATTGTCTTCTATTAACGCGAGTAGCACACATTTAAATCAAATACTTTGTTACGGAATAAAACGCGTCTATTGGCAATGAACAAGGTTGCTGAAAAGCAGCCGAAACGTCGGCATAAATTATACTAGAAATAAATCGCGATTTAATCGATTATAAAGTATTTTATTTAAATATCAAAATGACATGTAAAATATGAGGTTCATAGTCTTTTATTAAGCAAAATAAGAGTTAATTATGTTACCTTGCCAGGTAACTTTTTTAATGGTTAATATAATATAATTCTTATGTTTAGTATCACGCCATATATGTTTATAGCTATATGACGTGACGTCCTGGGTTCGATGTTTTGGAAAAAAAATAATTTAATTCATTAATTGTGTAATGGTTACGTCAAAGTCTAACAGACACAGAAACCTTTGCATTTCTACTATGATAGGAGGAACTAAGTATATTTATAACTAAGTTTGGATTGAGGTAAAAATTTTAGAAGTTATAAAACGACATTGATAAATATATATTATATTTTCAGAAATGAGTTCAATCCAAGAAGAGAAGCTTCCAGAAGGCACTCAAAAGACCCACGTCCGGGAGCTTCGCAATACAGAGCTGGTATCTCGGTTGTTGGCTGCAACACCACCTTACCTTTATAGTGCTTTGCCTTTGCAACCTCATGCATTCTTCTTTAGTGAAATGCTTCGGTCCTTCGTCAATGCTCGGCAAGGTTGTCGTCCTCCACATTACCATCGGCGCTTCAAGCGCAGGTCACATAAATACTTCGCTGAAAATGAAAACGACTGGAGACGCGACTGGGCAAAACAGGAGGAAGAAAAAAAGGAAGAAATAAGACCCGAAGTTCCCTTAGAGTTGACTGTGGATAAGCAACCTAGGGCTTGCGACCCCTTGCCTAGAAGACTTTCACCTAAGCCAGAGACACCAAAGTCGAGTGGGAGTCCTGGACCACCTGGACGTCAATCAACATTCGTTGACGTGGGTACAGAAGAGCTCCCAAAACCATCTCCATATATCCCTAGAAATAACGAATCTTCTGTCCCCCAACCAAACCTTATTCTGCCACCACCGCCTCCCATGTGGTATCCCCCGATTTATAACCCCCAATTCGGCGTTGATCCCCTTAATTTCTTCATTGATTTGCGTGTATCGGGTCATATATATGATAAAAAAAGACCCATGGAAGAACCTAATACTTCTGAAGCCCGACAAGACGAGCCGCTAGAAAAGCGTTTGGGCAAGGAGGTTGGGCAAAGACCTAGACATGTATCAGCTTTCTCTGTGCCAGTTCGTGGCGCAAATACTGAGGAGTACTTTGAGAGAAACGGTGAGTTTAATAAAACTGGTGCGTCATACGTTATGAAGAATTTAAAACGCGTCTATGATGATCTGTATAGTCACGAACACAGAGAGGCCAAAGTAAGCAAAAATGATGAAAAGGACTCGGACGTTGATGATGAACATACGTTAACTGACTAAAAAACAAAATTGATTGTCTTTTGGATAAAATTTAAATTGAGTGAGGTGAACGTAATAATTGCTAATTTTTTAATTGTAATTGTAATTTAATGATCTCATAGATAAATTTATAATTGTCATGTTTATATAAGTGCCATATTAATGTAAATGATAAAGATACTTCCTATCTCTGGTTTACATCGGAACAACTGTATCATACCGTTATAAACTGCAATTTATTCAGACTTTAGTCAGTCTGGAGTCATGAAATTTAAACGAACCCTTTGAGAGAAAATTAATCAGAGATAATTATTTATAGTTTAATTTTGTAGCTATTCTAAAATATTCCTTTCAAATTCATGACATAATGTTGACAATTTCTAATTGTTAATAAAACGAAGATAAATTGTACTAAATACCGATAGCTGTATCGTAAGTACTCTGTACATATTTATTCTAAGAAAATTTACTAAATTATCATTGAAATAATAATAACCATTTTAATTGTATAGCAAATCGTTCTCAAATGTAATTAAATATTAACCTGTAGGACTAATTGTGGTAGTGCGTTACGATTGTAATTATCGATTGATAATAGTCAAACATAATATTAAAAAATAATTTATTTTTATTTACTAGTTTTATATATGTTGTGTCCTAAATTATTCTCGAATAAATATTATGTAAGGTTCTGTAAAAATGGCTATGAATTAAATAATTATATTCCTGTTAATTATATGCGAGATTTTTCTTTCCCTATTTCAGATTAAAAAATTTGTACAGAAACAAAATTATTCTAAATTACTGAGTAAGTACTGAACTATGTGGCACTCACGCCGAATAAAATTAGAATTTGTGGGAGCAGTGTCCCCACAAAGTTGTTTAAAAAGGTAGGGCTGAAACCATGCGGACCATTTTCAAGCCCATGTAACTAACTTCTTTGTGAACAATTTAAGAAATTTCAAGCTATCAGTGAAAGTAAAATAAAATTTACTAAACTTAATATTTACTGCTTAAAAGGTACATATTCAAAGATGTCACTGCTATAAATAGGGTAAAAACCGGCAGTTATCGCAGGATGGTAAGAGGAATTCTGAATACCAACATTAGACTTGAACGATCACGTCTTATGAAGTCGACTCTTCGTCATATGGAATCTCTTCGTCCTCTTCACAGAAATTTCATAGATAATATTGGTATTATTTTTGTAATATTGAGAGCGAATGTATTTTTTGTATCTCTTTCAGGCATAGACGGTTGGACCAATTTGGTATGCAGGAAGCTCACACATTGGATTAACTAACACATGGGTCCTTATATACATTTTCTATTACGAGCGTGTTCCGATGTGTATGGGTATCTTAATTAACGAGAGTGAATACGATCGGAACAGCAAGGATTTCAGCTCGATTATTTAAAAAAATACTTATTTGAATGGAAATATAACCTAAATGAGTTATATTTCCATTCAAATAAGTAGCTGCTGTCACGTACTTTAAGGATTACTCCAATTTCTTTTTAAGGCTATCATTGATAATTAGATTTAATTAAAAAAATTCTCTTACTTAGCAGCTATTTTAGTGTAAATATATAGCGAAAGAGAAAATTATGTAAAGAGAAAGGTATATATGTATAACCTTTCTGAAGTTAGGTTTTTTCCTTCGCCAATTTAATGAGCAGGCTAAAGTCTTTCAACCATACTGCCTCAACAACCGTAATTTGTGACTTGATTTTAAGAAATAAGGTAATACATATAAGTAACTTGTTTCGAAAGCCAAGACGTGACACCGATGACTGAAGCATAAATTTAACCAGCCATCCTTTATCAAAATATTATTATAATACATGTTGTATAATTAAATGCTAAAGCTTAAAAACTTAACCGGAGGCTCGGTTAAGTTTTAATACTTTAGGGACATAATATAACATTTAGACATACCATGACCCGACCAAACCTTCTTAAGATTTGAGAATGGATGTTCGTAGTAGGTATAATGAGTTTAACGCCATCTAGCCGAAGCTGTAGCGACAATGATAAAAAGCTTATTGGGAATAATTAAATTCTTCACTTTTTCTTCCAAGCTATGGAGCATTTAAAAGTATTTACGAATTTTAGAATAAGAGAAGAATTTTAAAAGTTGATTATTTTTATTTATTTTAAAATTCAGATTGATAATGTTATAACCATGGAAATATGTTTGTGTCCTGAAGTGCCTGACACGCTCTTGCGGGAGACATCTTTGGTAGAATGGTCCGAATAGTCTGTATTAAAATAAAATATTATCTATGGATTGACTTTTTAATAATCTGACACTGTCCTAGTAATACGCAATCTGTGTTTATAATATATATTTAACTCTGGCAACTCATTCAGTTCCCCACGCGATAGAAAAGTTGATGTTGAATTCGATAATTTTATATTTTCAATAATTGTCCCAAAATAACGTTGAAATAAAACAAAATGTACGGACAACAACCGATTATTGTTTTGAGTAAGTAATTTGAATAGACATTTTGTATTTTTGTATGTATTGGTGAAGAGAAAATGTCAATTTAAAATTTAACATTACAGGCCAAAATACAAAACGTGATTCCGGCCGGAAAGTTCAACTGGAAAATATTAATGCTGGGAAGGTAAAGGGTTTTAGTACTACTTTTATATGCTCATTTTCAAGACTTTATATGATTATTAGTTATTACTTTTAAGTTTCATTGTTTATTGTAGACGATAGCGGACGTTATAAGAACATGCCTTGGTCCTCAAGCAATGTTGAAAATGTTAATGGACCCCATGGGAGGTATTGTAATGACTAACGACGGCAATGCTATTCTCAGAGAAATTACTGTGCAACACCCAGCTGCTAAATCCATGATCGAAATTGCCAGAACGCAAGATGAAGAGGTTAGAATGTTCAAATTTGTCTTTAAATACACTTTCATACCTTTATTCATAGTTTTAAACATTTAAAAATAAATTTTATCACATCACTAATTTGTTCTTTATAGTGCCTGTAACTATATAATTTCATTAGGCTTTTATAAATATAATTTGAACTTTAGGTTGGTGATGGAACAACATCAGTAATTGTATTAGCTGGAGAAATCTTAGCAGTGGCTGAACCATTCCTTGCTCAAAATATTCACCCTACAGTGATTATCAGGGAATATAGACAAGCTCTTGAAGATGCTGTTAAATTGCTGCAGGAGAAAATATCGATTCCTGTTGATTTAAATGATAGGGATAAGATCAAGGAAGTGGTGAGTTTAAATAACTTTATTTTTCAGTGTTATAGTAATTTGTTTTGTAATCTTGTCCATGAAGACAAAATCTTGACTTAAACATAAAAATTAATAGTTTGAGTCTCCTACATAACTGTAGTAGTTGAGCATACATACCTTACACATATAAAATACTTAATTAACATAACCATCTTTTACATCCTAATCATCATCACTTAATGTGCAGTGTATATAAATAAATAAATATAAAGTACTTTTTAGTAGAATAGTTTTTCCCATTGAGTGAAATTTTTTTCTTGTGTGAGGTCAATTGAGAAAAATATTTATCTTGTATATTATATGTACAATATTGTATAAAAGTATACTATTTTGAAAAATCACCATAGTTTTTATATTGATAAAATAATATATTAATAATAATGTTTTAGATCCGATCATGTGTGGGTACAAAGTATATTGGCCGCTGGGCTGATCTTGCAGTTGATATAGCACTTGATGCTGTCAACACTGTAACTATAAACGACAATGGAAGAGTAGAGGTTGATATAAAAAAGTGAGTTATGTTTATATAATTTTTATGTTGAGAAAATATTGATATGCCTGTTGTACCTACAATATGTTAAAATTCTTTATGAAAACAATGCAAGCCAACATATTAAGCATAATTTAAAATATTTTCAGCTATGCTAAAGTTGAAAAGATTCCTGGGGGGACAGTGGAAGAGTCTAAAGTACTTAATGGTATTATGATCAATAAGGATGTGACACATCCCAAAATGAGAAGATTTATTGAAAACCCCAGAATTATTTTATTGGACTGTCCATTGGAGTACAAGAAAGGAGAAAGTCAGACCAATATTGAGATTGTTGCTGAACAGGTAAATCATCTATTATTATGTATATAGTCTTAATATAGATAGATACTTTAAAATTAGTACTATCCAAAAAGAAATCAAGTAAAAGTAAACTACTAAATAGTATACTACTTTTTTTAAAGGAAGACAAAATATTATTCCTTAAAAACTTATGTTTAGTTTAATGATGTTGAGATTAATTATTCTAGATGTACCTTAAAATAAAAAATCTTAAAAAATTAGGCTAATAAATAACTGATTAAACATTATTAAAAGGAGTTCCGAAGGTATTGGTAGCATTTTTTTAGCCTTTGAATAGATAAAATATATTTAATATAAAGTCTTTGTCTATTAAATACATCAGTACATAAGGGGGTTTTAATTCAACATGTGTGAAATGTCATAATACATGCATTCCACTGTACTTATTATATAAAAAGTAACACTTAATTTTTTTATACATGTGAACCTTTCACACCAGTGACAAATCTTATGAAGCTAAATACTGTTTTTTCAAATTAAATTTTTTTACTACTTGATACTGCTGTTCAGTGTAAAATTTAATGATTGTTTCGAAAAATGTAATACCATATCTAGGACACATCCATTTTTCTATGGGTCCATCCATTTTCATCAGGCCTCTTTCTTTCTTTTTATCAAGTGCCTTGTGACAGAACACATTGAACATTGGACATCACAACTAGTATTTTGTTATTAATTTAATAATTAAAATAATTTTAATTTTCCAGGACTTCACTAAACTCCTGCAACTCGAAGAGGAGCATGTCCAACGTCAGTGTGCTGACATCATTGCTCTCAAACCAGACATTGTTTTCACTGAGAAGGGAGTCTCAGATCTTGCACAACACTATCTTGTTAAGGCTGGCATCACTGCTATTCGCAGGTAATTTGATTTACCACTGTGCTATATGTGAGATATTACATATTTAGTTTTTCTTGCTCATCTGGTCAGTGGTTGCGTATTCGTAGTTAATAAAAAATTAAATTAAAGTAACCTGCTCCAGCTGAAATATGGTATATGTTTATTTAAAATTAAATAGTAAGGTAAATATATACAACTAATATGGGCACGCCCTATGGTATAACGTAGGACGCCGGAAAGTTGCGGGGGCCGCGTCAAGTCGAGAGTGTACTAACGTGGCGTTGAGGCTTGTTCACAAGTTATCCACATATTCTTTTTTCCCTAGTCATTGTATCTGTATGTAGACAATGTAACGTTACTTCGGTAAGATTAATGTCTTATATGTGTACGCAACGACTGTAAACGTCAACGTAAATTAAACGTGTCCCTTTAATGATAAATGACTGCGAGCCGAGTTTTATTTGTAGTCGCCTGACGGATATACATTCTTATCATTTTAGTTTCAAATTAGTTTTCAGCTTCATGCAAACACGTGCCTAGTTTCTACACATTAGGATTAACATAGTAATAATTAGGGGGTAGTAAAAGCTTAAAGAAACTGTTGTATCTTTAATGGATGTAATGAATTTCTTTCATTTCACATGATTACATGGTTATGTCCGGTTAACAAAATTTTACTATATGACAGGTTACGCAAAACTGATAATAACCGTTTAGCACGCGCGTGTGGCGCTACTATCGTTAACCGCACTGAAGAGTTGAAGGAGAGTGATGTCGGTACTCAGGCTGGACGATTCGAAGTCAAGAAGATTGGTGATGAGTACTTCACTTTTGTCACCGAATGTAAGAATCCTAAGGTATGCGTTCTCAGTATGTTTTCATATAAACTCAATTGCAGTAAATACAACCATTACACATTGTCAATCAAATGTTTCTTGGGAGTGGTTTACTGAGCACACCTTAGGTGTAGTTGATTTAAACTCCAATATAAGGATCTATATGGTAAACATTAAAAAAGTGATTTCATATTAGGACAGAAATTTACATAAAAAGAAAAAAAGGCAGTGCATAGTGCTTCTTATTTGCAAAAATATCTTACTTTAAGATATTTTGACCTACTATGGGCTTGAACTAAGTTGAATCTTTTCAGGCGTGTACGATCCTTCTGCGTGGGGCTTCCAAGGACGTGTTAAACGAGATTGAGAGAAATCTGCAGGACGCTTTACACGTCGCCAAAAACTTGGTACGTATTTGACTACGAGCGACCAGTAAAATATTACAAACAGTTTAAATAGTTGTGTGTTATGAATTTTTTTGTATAAATAGGTGATCAGCTTTTGGACATATAGTCACAGATATTTTTATATGTTTAACACGATTGTATAAACAATTATTGAGTAGTTTATATACTTATTTGCCATGAAATTTTAAATGATTGCCGTATTCACTGCTAATAAGAGTGATATTGCAGGTTCTCAACCCCCGTTTAGTGGCCGGCGGTGGTGCAGTGGAGATGGCAGTATCTCAGGCATTGTCTGCTAACTCCTCACACAACACACCTTACAGGGCTGTTGCTACTGCACTTGGTACAGAACTTTCTATACTCGCTGAGTACCTCTCTCGTGACTACTTATTATTCGTCATTACAATCCTTAATTTTTTTAATTCGATCAGCAGTTTATGGACGAGAGATAATATTTTTTCCTATATACCGTACCGCTACATAATAAATGTATAATGTTGCAATTCAGAACTGTATTCCTATACTTAGTTTGTAATTATGTTTTATAATTAAAGTTCATTCTATTTCCATTAATATACTTTCTGTTTGTAATATAGCTACTATACTAACTACACTGTTGTTTTGTGAATAATTATGGCTTCAAATGCTGTAGGCTCTTAAATACTACTTCAAAAGGCTGTTGTGCTAAAGTCGCTTGATAAAACCAGTATCTTATATTTTCAGAAATAATCCCACGTACACTGGCCCAAAATTGCGGCGCGAACACGATTCGTACGCTGACGGCGTTACGTGCTCGTCACGCGGCGGGCGCTAGTGTTGCCAGCACTGCAGGCATTGACGGGGAGACGGGAGAGATCGTGGACATGGCTGCTAAGGGCATTTGGGAACCACTGGCTGTTAAGTTACAGGTATCGTTTATACTGATCTTTACATATTGAGTCGTTGAATTAATTTAGAAAATGGCTAGTATGTTAGAGAATAAAATTTCAAATAAGTTTCAAGTCATTAATATATCCACTATCACGGGTTTAGCAACTGTTCTTATGGGGAGTTAAACTTAAGTTTGGAATTAAAACGTTGTGTTTACCACTAAGCCTATAATTATTATTATATTAAATATACTGACACTATACATTTATAAACTTCATATTTCAGGTGTACAAGACGGCTATAGAGACAGCGATAATGTTGTTGAGAATCGATGACATCGTATCCGGTTCCAAGAGAAAGGATGGCAAAGAACCTTCTGCGCCGGCGCAGATGGCGCAACAGGAATGAGAGCTTTATTATTAACATGTATTACATAATCACTATAATTTTTCTAAATATTCAAAATTATATAAAGTTTTATTCAAATAGTGAATTTTAACTATTAATATTAACACTCACACATAATAGCAACAGACAATTATTATTTGAATGTAGTAAACAATGTTTGGTTTTATTTGTTATAGTTTGGAAATTGTCATTCTTAGAATTATTATAGTGCTGTATGTTACGTATTTTGAATAAAACCGTAATCATTATCCACTATAGTTTTATACGCTAGTTAACATTTAATAATACTGTGAAGCCGAGTCCAGAGTTATGCTTTTTGCTTATAATATTTTTAATGTTGAATAAAACATTTATATATGGTGACTTATTATCGAGAATAGTCCTATGCTTTTTCACTGAAAGATGCACAGCAATCTTAAGTCGTCTGAAGATTCCGTTGAGTGGATATTTTGAATATATCAGATATACTAAAATTAATAATTCGAAGATGAGATTTGTCTTTGTGTCACATAATTAACGTTAATAACTTCGTAGTTCTTAATAATTTTATTTAATATAATAACACTTTCGTTATTTATCAGTGGTCAGTTTATTCGTGAGGTCGCGTTTATGTTACTTTTGTTTCGATTGAAACAATTATTAGTATTAAACTTCTAAAATAAAAAAGAAGTTTTATTTATCCACACTATTTTTAATATATTATCAATAATGTATATATAAACATAATGTGGCTGATGTCTGTATTTTTTTCATGTTTTAGCTAACCTAGCCTTACCTAGCTTCTCTATTATGTTATTAATGCTGAGGCTAAGAAGAAAAACAAAAAAGCAACAGTATTATTAATTATTATAAATACCTGATAATGTATGAAGAAAATAAAATGCTTTAGGTACTATTTGTTATTATATATTGATAATGAAATATTAAAGGCACAAATCTGAGTTAGTGCAGACTGACAATTTTCTGCACAACTGATATAATCAAGAAATAAACATATAAATTATTGTGAAATAAACTTAGATATTACATTTTCTCCTTATTAAAAGAAATATTTTTAATTTCGAATAAAATTAAATAATTGATTTCCAGCGTACGTTGCTTTGTCAGTTATTACAAGATCGTTGTCAGAAACACCCACTGCTTGTGATGGGTCACATAAACTTCTTATCAAATAGCCACCAGCTTGTATTCTGTATTCTATCGTCCAATAATTTCTCAGGTGTTCACCATCAGGCCCATTAATATTATCTAATGTAACAGAAGAATTTTTATTTTGATATACCCATCCTAGGTTCTCTTGTCTCGACGAATATATTTTATACGCTCTTTTAGTTGTATCATATTGAATTTTCCATTCACTAGTAATAAGATTTACATTATCAATAATAAACAACTTCGATTCTTGATTCGAATTAATTACTTTTCTATAATTTGATTTTGTTGCAATTTTAAATTTACCATTAGGTATAGTTGCTCTTCCTATTTGTTGTAGTAACCAATTACTTGAAGAAATAATTTCGTCATCTCCACTGTTCCTTAGTTCCTTACTATCAGTCACTATAAGTTCTTTACCTCCATATGCACTGTCCTTGTCAATTACTGTTATTAACTTTTCTGTATTGCCTAGACTTCTAAGCCTGTATGAGCCATCATTAATCTTTTCAATACGCCAGTATTGATTCTTACAATTGCTTTCTGTATATGCCCAAAGCAATATTTCTTTAGACGAAGGTTTACTATTCCAGCACAGCAGAAGATCTGATCCAGCAGTCTTTATTTTATAAGCTTTTTTATCTCTGTTATAGACAAGAGTCCATGTTTGGCTATCAATACCCCTATAGCTATGACCCTGAACCAAGGAACCTTCTTGTTTACTGAAGTCAATAACTATATCTGGCAAATTACGATTAAATATATTGTAATCACCATCTGGAATGGACTGATAAGAGACGGGTTTAACTGTCCATGTAGAATATATATTATCATCATCACCAGAATCATTATGAACAGAAAGTTGTAAACCCCTCTCTGAACTCTCAGACGATGCAGCGTTTAATATTAAAACGAAACTCAAATGCTTCAGATTTCTAATTCTATAAAATCCATCATCGGTACGTTCGATACGCCAATATTGGTTCTGATTATCGCAATCTTTAGTTGCTTCAATAACCAGTTCTTCAGACGCAGCATTGTCATTCCAAGTAAGTACATCCGAATTTAGCGCACTCTTTATTTTATAAGCTTCCTTGTCACAATCGTAGCTGAATTTCCACTCTTGACTTTCGTTGACAGAATAGTTTTGAGCATGAGCCAATGAGTTCTGCTCATTACTCAAGCCTACAACTATGTCTGACAAGTTACGATTGAATATATTGTAATCGCCGTCTGGTACAGTCTTAAAATAGACTGGATTTAGTATCCATTTCTGAGAATTTTCTTTTTCGAAAGAACACTCCGCGTCTACTATAACTTGTTTTCCGCCAAGTGAAGTAAGTATATCCTGAACTGTTATAATCATATGCATATTATCTAGATTCTGAAATCTAAAGTATCCATCAGGGGTCTGTTCTATACGCCAGTAATGATTCTTGCTATCATTATTTGTGTGTACTCGAAGAATGTTTTCGTTTGACGCAATGTAGCTTAAAAATAAATTTGAATTGTGTTTACTCGTTATTTTATATGCTTCTTTGTCAGAATCATAATTTAGTAACCATGTTTGATTATCCCCACAATTATATTTGTAACTATGGATATAACCGCCATTAATATTTTCAGACAAATCCAACACTAAATTAGTAAATTGTTTACTTTTAATTGTATATTCTCCATCTGGAAATGGTTGGTAATTATCAATTTCATCACCAAATGTATCTTCTATTACATCACCGTCATCGCCACACATTAGGTCATCATTTTGGTCCATTCTCTCTATAAATTTTGGTGTTTGTGACGAAATTTTGAAAAGGTTCGCGTATGTAATTGGTTTATTAATAGAAACTATCGCGCAGGCAACAATGATTTTCCGCATCTAACGACCTCCGTGAGCTATATTTTTTTCAACAAAGAATGAGGACTTGCATGAGTGTTGTTATTGACGCCGCATTATCATCGAGCACCTGTAAAACGAGCACCGATTAGTTTAACCAGGAGTGAATGTAGTTTAGGTTTTTTTTCTTCAAAAGTTAATAGCGAATAAGTAAAACTATATCATTAAAAATGATACCGACATAATTCGTAAGCGACTTGGAATACATACAATTTCAAAACGCACAGCTCCAGTTGTGGGTGCAATATAATGGTTATTAAGTGCTATTATAATTGTTAAATATATATACTTTTTATAAATACGTATAAAACCCAGGCTACAGCCAATAAATGCTTATTACAGAAAAGTTAGTACAGTACCGGGAATCGAATTCGGGACACCGTTAGGCGTTCAGCCTGGTGACTATTGCACCAGCTGGGTCATCAAATGATTATGATTTATAAGTATAATATTTATTCACTTATTTTTTCTTAAAAAATTTAATAGACCATTTCGTTACCCCTATTTATAATGAAACGACAAATAACGTATATAGAAAACGACAAATAGTGCCTGCAATCTTATTCATAATGACTCATAAGTTGTTAGGTATCACATGTTAATGACATCGTTGTTCATAAATGCACCAAGCTCTGAGCAATCCTTCTGGAATAAAACTGATTCGCTCAGGTCCTATTAGGTTATCTGGCTTATTCCAGGGATTTATATAAAAATGTAAATGTCAAAAAATATAATTATCGATGGAGAACTCTTATAACTACAATATAATATACTGGAGCTTGGAAATACAGCAATCGGGCATATACCTTTATCTACTAATGATGGCCTTAGCGCTTACACACAAACTGGGCTACGTCTGTACACCGCGACCGCAAAAATGCAAACAAAACAAATATGATACGTATTCAGGGTTACCAACTCTCAATAACAAAATAACGCCCATTTAGGCTTAAAAATTTTCTGACCATACCAAATATTTCAACCATTAACAATTTCGCACTGTATCATTTATTTTACTTTTAAATATAATGTCAATAAATATAGAGAACTACTGGAAAACCAATAATTTCACCGATAAATCGTATAGTAATAGTCTGACAAACGAGTGTTGGGATGAAATTTATTTCGGTTTTCGAATTCTTCATATGGTCACACTGCTGTGTACAAACTAAACGTTGTAATAAATTAATAAAAAATAAAAAATATAACAAACTAAATGTTATCCAAATTCCAAAGCCTTTATACATAAAAAAACTTAATCTAACCCTAGTCCATAACATGTAAATGTAATATAGTAATTAATATATTAAAAGTAGTGCCTGGACCTTGCTGTATATAATAAGCTAGTATGTAAGAAGACGAACGATTTTGATGAGGAAATTCAGTTGTTAAGTAAGTGTATCAAAATGTTTTATACTCGTCCCAAATGATAAAAAATAAGATAGATAATTTTATCCTTTGTTTCAGGATGTACATACGAGGAAGTCAGAGTTTCAACACAAATACATAATAATTTCTTGATTTAAGTTCTGTCTAATGTTGAAGATTTTAAAGGTCAGATCGAATACTTAAAAGACTTCAAAGATGTTGAGAAAAAAGATCATATCTAAACTGACAGGTTGTAATTCCTTATATTTATTCTATTGTATATAATAATAATCTGTTATGTAACTCAATTATTGTTCTTATTACAGAAAGTTCTTCAACCCAGGTGTATGAAACAAGCTAGGAAAAATCATCATCTAAGCTCGCCACTCTGGACTGGGTTTCAAACTTAAATGTTTTTGACATAATATCTGCAACACATAAGAAAAAAGAAACAAGTTCCAACAATAAGGGCTTTGTTATCAGAACTGAGAACTAGATCTCAAGAAACATTGAGGAAATTGTTAAAAATACTTTTGAGTTTAAAACTAATCATGAAAGATTTGAGTCGCAGTTATCTTACTGCTATTCATAAGAAGCGGCAAGAAGGAAGGAAAGGATCAAGTATGATTGAAGTAACAAAATTTATAAAGGTTTATGTGAAATTAATTTTTCTCTTTTGGAATGTCTTTGAGAGTGTTTGTTCTTAATTTTTAGGTAGATGTTGATCATGCTGGCTCTGAGAAGAGATTTGTACCCAATGCATTAGTGAAATTATTGCAGATTAATTCATAATGCCTGATTAACATGATGATTTGATACACAATAACTTCATAAAATGGATGGAAGAAAAATTTATACCCAACTTAAGTAAACCTAGTTTTATTGCAATGGATTACCAGTTATCTTGTAACTCAAAACAAACATTTATGATGAGCAGTTTAAATGGAAAATTGAATAAGGAAATTTTTTGCTGTGATGGCTGGAAAAAATGCACTGATGATGTAATTAATGTTGAAAGTAAATCATTTGAAGGCATCAAATTTTTTGAATGAATTTTGATTATGTATATATATATACACATATTAGGAGTTGGAATATTTATTTTTGAGTTACCTGACTTTAATCAAAAAGTAAGAAACTAAAATTGCATGAAACATTTGATAAAAATAAACAAATGATGTTTTCCATAAATAGGTTGTTAGATTAGATTTGTCTAAATCTTGACCTAGTGTAAGGGTTGATACACGGTATTTATTGAATGAAATAGTTATCAAATTGTTTTCAGTTAACATTATATATTAGAAAGTATTTATAGAAGTTTTTATGGTGGGGTCAGAACCGAGAAAGCCTCCAAAAGAATATGTTATAACTTCTTTGGCATTTGGCGCTAAGAGCCTTCTACAGCTCACCATTTCTAGCACAGTGCAAGAGATAATGATAGATGCTTCCGCGCAACGCACCCCAATGCGTGCCTATTACAAAAAATCATATGACTACGTAGAAAGCTTCGCTCGTTTCGTTCCATTGAAAGTTGGTGTGCGGCAGAAAGTGTCTTCTGAAGTGTTAAGTCATATAAGTATTGAAGAGGATTTTCTACTAGTACTCACTGGTATTTTTAAATAAATGCATGTGAAGAGCCCTTATCTAAATGCAACGGATTACGATTTTATAATGAAAATGATAGGTTACGTTATCAGTTATCACTTGATCACTTTTAGGAAAAAATAAAGGTGATTGATCTTTGCTGTGCCATTGTTCACCTGATAAAAATTATCAGGTGAACAATATATTAATTAAACGTAGCTGCATACACTGCGTTGCATTGCCATTATTAAACAATTTAAAACCTTAATATTCAATCTGTTCTTTGATCATTACTTTATAAATAAATAAAGGTATAGCTCAGGAGCCACATTTGCTTCACAAATCATTTGAAGCAAATGATTCGATAGAAGAGATGAATAGCAAAGGAGCACACATTTATAAACAATATAAAGAACAAAAACTTATTTTTTCATTAAACGGTTTGTTGAAAAGTTTAAAGTGATGTGAAGTTATTGTTGGGAACTCTTTAAAGCAATTAAATTCAGCAAAAAAGTAGCACTATTCACAAATATAGTATATTAGTAGATTGCTATTAATGTTGTCTCGTATCTGCGGCGTGATTTTATATTCACGCCTGAATCATAGTTATTCTCTGATTAAACATACTTTTGATAAGAAAAATGAAAATTTGTCATTATATATAAATAGATATTATTATTAACAGATGTTAATAATGCATGTGTGTGTATAGTATCAGATAAAACTACACGAACACTTTTTGGAAAAAAATGTAAATACTATTCTGCTTAAATCAAATAAGGATTAAAAATATAATAGGATCTTATTTCTGTACATGAATTAAACGCACAAGAATTAAATGAAATATTTAAAAAAAAAAAGAAATCGACACTAAACTTAATTAGTAGCTTTTTTTACAATATAAACTATACATATATCCGCTCAAATTGAGAAACCTCTTTCTTTTAAATCAGCTAAAAATGTCTGAAGTTAGTGTTAACAATCAATAGAAAACTTTGTTTTTTTCTTTTTAAATTCAATATATTTATCTAATCTAAATGGCACACACGACTCTAAACCTGAGATCATTTCGGCTACGCCTGTCCTTTTAAAGCAATAAAAGCGTGCACTTGCACCGAATTACTCATGTCACTGCATGGTTCGCGAACCGTTCAGTTGATTTTCCTCTTGTGCATTGTTTTTATCAAGACAACATATTATTGAAATGAATAGTGAGTATATTTAATTCACATATTAGTAGCCGTGTTCTATAAAATATATTGTGCAATTTTAAAAATCCAATACGTACCAGGTCCTATATTTTTATTTAAAAAGGACGTAGGACGTTTTTGGATAATTATTACTCTAAAATAAAAGTTCCTAGTTATTTAGTTCCAAATAATATTTTAATAGCTACATTGCATTTTTTTTTTGGATTAGTAATGTATTTCAACGTGTATATTAGTGGTGTTTCAGTCTTCGAATCCTAGCAATTAATTTGGAAATATAGTGATTTGGAATATTATTTTTTTAACTCTTTAAAAAATACGTACTGTTACATGCGGTTTTCCATATATATATTGCTGAACCCTTAAATTATTGCCGATCAGCAACATAAGCCTATATAATCCATCAATTATTTTATTTTTTTAAATTGTTTTCTTCATCGTTTGTTTGTATGTTTACGTGTTGTTTGTGCCCCGTTAATTATTCACTCTAAGTAATAATTATTTGTGAAACGCGTTTAAGAACTCAACTATATGTCCTTATATCTTCGACTGTGTTGTATGTGTGTAACATGATATTAAGATGCTCTCTACCAGCGAATTAATAACAAAACTAGGATTTCCTTATTTATTTTAGTCACTTTGACTTCTTAATAAGGAAAAATTGAAAATTCAGTTGCAGTCGTGCGTGTAGGAAAAATTAATTAGAAGCTGTGCACAGTTACAAATGAAAATAAACACTTTTATTTCGAAACAAGGACAATCGACGAACATTAAAAATTATGATCGTCATGCCTTTGTGTAAAAAACTAATCAATAAAGTAATATTTTTTTAATATCTACTTTTAAGGGTATCGGTTATATTTTTTTCGGTATTTGTTACAGATCAAGGACCACCCCGTATCACTAATGGTATCCAGGCAGCAGTGCTAGAATGGATTAGATCTTTGGACTTAGAGTTAATTAGCCTCTTGGTATCAAGAAGTTGGCCGATGTCAATATTAGAGATTAGCGAGCCTCGGTGGAGGCCATCTGAAGTTATTGATACTGATGAGGTTGTGAGATTAGACAGGAGGCAAAGGTTGCTTAGATGGGATAGAAGACCACCCAATGAGATTTTTTTGGAAGGGTTTATTCCAATGGTAACTAGAGAGGATCCCGATTGCGAGGAGACAGACTTGTATGGTTTTACGAAGAAAAATAGACCTTCCATTTTTGTTTCGACAACAAAAACACAAAGAAACAGAGAAAACTATGTTTGGACACCTAGAGATGCCTACAGCGGTATAGTTTATCAATACGAAATTTATGCTCCTGGAGGAGTAGATATAAACGAATCTTTTCAACAAGCATCACGATGGTCCAATCAAATGGAAGTTGCATTTCCTGGGGGTATACAAAATATATATATTCGATCAGCAAGAGAACTCCGTAATGGACGAATTCAAAGAATTTGGATAAATCCCAACTTTTTGGATCCCAACAGCTTGGAACCCATTGCTTCTTCTTCAAAAACACCTAAAGTTATATGGAGAGAAAACCACCCCGATGGTAGTAATAAAGATTCAGATGAAAGTCTTAAGAGATCAGCAAGCTCGCATGATGACTTGATGTACGGTGGTGCAGGTGATGTGGAAAAAGATACGTTTGGTGATGAAAGTAATAACCCAAAACCATTTCCAAATGGTGAGTATATGATTGAAAGTATAGAAGTCACTAAATGCTTTTTGGATTTAGCTGAAAATTCATCAGGAGGAATTATCCATAGCCACGGATATAATGGCGGGGATAACCAAATATGGGTATTTACCTATGATGAAAGTAAACAATGTTACAAAATTAAGAGTAAGCAAAATTCTAGTCTATTGTTGAGTTGGAATAGCAACGCTACATCTAAAGAAATGATTCTCCGAGGATATACAGAGAACGGTAGCAATAACCAATACTGGCGAATTGAAGAGGTTGATAATAATTTCAGACTTAAGAATCTTGTGAATCTAGATATGATTTTAACAGTTCAGTATACAACTAGTGCATTTGGCGGCTATGCAATTGTTGTGGATACTGAGATATCTAATTCTTATCAAAAAAAGGCTCAAGAATGGAAAATCAATCCGCTATCTTTTCAGACGATCGCTGACGGCGATTATAATATATTCAATAAGGACCTAACAGACATAGTTATTGACTTTAGTAATGGAGACGATTCGTTGGTACATGGTGATCGCTATTTCGATCTTACAAATCAAAATTGGAAGTTTACTTACGACAGTAGCAAGCGAGCTTATAAAATATGGAGTAATCAAAAGTCAAACCTGTTATTAAGCTGGAATAGTAATGCTGCGTCAAAAGAAATGGTTCTTCGAGCATATACAGAGAGCGGAAGTAGAAACCAATATTGGCGTATCGAAAGGATTGACGATGAGTATTTTAGATTAAGAAATTTAGAAAATTTAAGTTTGATTTTGGTTTTAAGCAATGAAAGCAGTCCATATGGTGGATTACATTTAACTCTACACAATGATTCTGATATTAATTCGACTCTACACACAAAATGGAAATTAAAACATATCAACTATAAGTGTATTCCAAACGGCGATTATTATATCTTCAATGATAATATTCCGAATATAGTTGTTGATTATACAAATCAACAGGATTCTTTGATTCATGGTTATAACTATTTTGGCAGCAATAATCAAAGATGGTCATTTATCTTTGACGTATATAAACAAGCTTATAAAATAAGGAGCGTTGAACGATCAGATCGTTTCATAACCTGGAATAGCAATGCTGAACCTTATGAAATGGTACTTCGTGCATATACAGAGAGCGGCAATATTAACCAATATTGGCGCCTTGATCAAACCCATGACGGTTCATATAGACTCAGAAATCTAAATAACTTTGCAAAGTTAATAGCTTTAACTATTAAAGATAGCCCCTATGGAGGCAAAGAACTTATAGCAACGAATTCTCAGGAAATCGGAAACACTTGGTATATAAAAAAAATATGGGACGTACCAATACCAAATGGGAAATATAGAATTGGTAGTAAAATAAATTACAAAAAAGTAATTGATTCAAATCAAGATTACAATTTGGTTATTACCGAAAATCTAAATCTCGTTACAAGCGAATGGGAAGTAAAATATGATTCCAATAAAAAAGCATACAATATATATTCTGTTGACGTGAATAATCTGGGATGGATTTATCAAAATAAAAATTATTTCGTAAAGCTGGGTAATATAGACGGTTCTGACCATAAAGACTCCAGATATTTTTGGACAATAGACTATAGCATGCAAAATGGTTGCTATCTAATAAGAAGCTTACAGGAACCATCTCATGCTGTCTGTTTTTCTGACACTGACGCTGTAGTCACCGACACATCCACATACTCCGATAAGCAATTGTTCCATTTTATTCCAATTTAATTTAGCTTACATTTACGATATAATACAAATATTTTTTATTTAAGATTACTAAAAAATTCCAAAGTTATATAATTATTAACTTAAATTTTTGTCAATAAACTTTGAACATTACTGAAATTATTTTATTATCTTCCTGTTTACTAACATGGATATCTTTTAGTTACTTTTTACTTAAATTTGGGCGGCGACTGCTTCCTTTAATAATAATTCAGCCTTATTTCATTTTCCTTTACCAAGTTTACACGCGGGTGCGCGAGACGAGTCTCGGTCACTCGTCCCCTTTGACCCGTCTCCAAAAGAATGTCCGAAAAGCAAAATTAAAATGGGCTACTGGATATTATTGTATAGAATTTTCTATTTACTGCTTCGTATTGAAAAACGTAGACTGACAAAATAATTGGAATGTTCAAACCTTACATACTTAAATGTCTAACAAATTTTATTCAACATAACACGCATCACTATCTTTCTTTGTTTGACTGGATCAAAGGCTTCTTTGCTCTTGGAGAATAAGCGCAATAGTTGGAGTTTTCATAAAAATATTTTGTACAGACGTTGAGCGTGTTCATCTGTTCACCTGATAAATATGCAAGCATGCAAACATGCAAAACATGTTTCGGCATGACCAGCCGCAGCCAGGTCTAAATTTTTAGTTACCCTAATTAGCACCCATAATACTATATAATAGCTATGATGGTGGCTCATCTTGGGGCTAACTGACCGTGTAAAAAATATGTCCCCATATTAGTAAATTCCTTTATAAAATTATGCATTTGATTTGAATGAATGACGTTAACACGAAGTTGAACTTTGATCATGATGTCATGACGTTATAAATAAAAAAGTTAACGAAGTGCAACATCGGTTTATTAGTATTGTTCCACTTCGCCTTAATGCTTTCTTTTGGTTCAATTCTATGTATGAAACATGAGTCAGGTTGCATATTATTATTGAATATATAGACACGAGTTTAAAATCTAACATAATAATAATAATTTTAAGTAATATGCACATACTATCTAAAGGGAAAAGCCAAAAATAGTATACACGAATGTAACATTATATTTATCTTAGTCTCAGTTGAGTCGCTCGATTTTTCGTTCTGTTAATACAATTCTTTAGATTTATTTTGGGAATTCTATATAAAAGTCTATGTGTCTAGTTGTTTAGTCATAGATAAATTCGATACATTTTCGAGTGAAAGTTTTTATCATTGATTACAGGACGACATATCTTTTAAAGACAGGTCTTACATATCCTTCATCACCATGCATGCGTTTCTTTTCGTTTAGGTACCTACACATTTTGTTATGTTTCTCTGCCGTTTCCGATTCGTCGTCCTCCTCGTCATCATCGTTCAGATTGATGAAGGGTGATTCTGGTGATTACAAAACCACCATAATTTTTCTAAATGTTCTTAATCTATAGTTTTAAGTTTTAGTAGGAACACACACGTAATGGGAATCTTTTACAATTTAGTGCAGTTGACAGTATTATTTGAAGTGAAGTCAGCAATGAATGTTTTTATTCGTTACAGTTTGGATATTTTCATTCTTTGAATTGCTATAGGGCAATGTAGTATCTTGAATAAAACAAAAGTTAATGTTTCTTAAAGGTACTATTTGTTATTATATATTGATAATGACATATTAAAGGCACAAACTGAGTTAGTGCAGATTGACAATTTTCTGCAGAACTGAAATAATCAAGAAATAAACATATATATTATTGTGAAATAAACTAAGATATTACATTTCCTCCTTATTAAAAGTAGTATTTTTAATTTCGAATAAAATTAAATAATTGATTTCCGGCGTACGTTGCTTTGTCAGTTATTACAAGATCGTTGTCAGAAAAACTCACTGCTTGTGATGGGTCACATAAGCTTCTTATCAAATAGCCTCCAGCTTGTATTCTGTATTCTATCGTCCAATAATTTCTCAGGTGTTCACTATCAGGCCCATTAATATTATCTAATGTAACAGAAGAATTTTTATTTTGATATACCCATCCTAGGTTCTCTTGTCTCGACGAATATATTTTATACGCTCTTTTAGTTGTATCATATTGAATTTTCCATTCACTAGTCATAAGATTTACATTATCAATAATAAACAACTTCGATTCTTGATTCGAATTAATTACTTTTCTATAATTTGATTTTGTTGCAATTTTAAATTTACCATTAGGTATAGTTGCTCTTCCTATTTGTTGTAGTAACCAATTACTTGAAGAAATAATTTCGTCATCTCCACTGTTCCTTAGTTCCTTACTATCAGTCACTATAAGTTCTTTACCTCCATATGCACTGTCCTTGTCAATTACTGTTATTAACTTTTCTGTATTGCCTAGACTTCTAAGCCTGTATGAGCCATCATTAATCTTTTCAATACGCCAGTATTGATTCTTACAATTGCTTTCTGTATATGCCCGAAGCAATATTTCTTTAGACGAAGGTTTACTATTCCAGCACACCAGAAGATCTGATCCAGCAGTCTTTATTTTATAAGCTTTTTTATCTCTGTTATAGACAAGAGTCCATGTTTGGCTATCATTACCCCTATAGCTATGACCCTGAACTAAGGAACCTTCTTGTTTACTGAAGTCAATAACTATATCTGGTAAATTACGATTAAATATATTGTAATCACCATCTGGAATGGACTGATAAGAGACGGGTTTAATTATCCAAGTTGAATATATATTATCATCATCACCAGAATCTTTATGAACAGAAAGTTGTAAACCCCTCTCTGAACTCTCAGACGATGTAGCGTTTAATATTAAAACGAAACTCAAATGCTTCAGATTTCTAATTCTATAAAATCCATCATCGGTACGTTCGATACGCCAATATTGGTTCTGATTATCGCAATCTTTAGTTGCTTCAATAACCAGTTCTTCAGACGCAGCATTGTCATTCCAAGTAAGTACATCCGAATTTAGCGCACTCTTTATTTTATAAGCTTCCTTGTCACAATCGTAGCTGAATTTCCACTCTTGACTTTCGTTGACAGAATAGTTTTGAGCATGAGCCAATGAGTTCTGCTCATTACTCAAGCCTACAACTATGTCTGACAAGTTACGATTGAATATATTGTAATCGCCGTCTGGTACAGTCTTAAAATAGACTGGATTTAGTATCCATTTCTGAGAATTTTCTTTTTCGAAAGAACACTCCGCGTCTACTATAACTTGTTTTCCGCCAAGTGAAGTAAGTATATCCTGAACTGTTATAATCATATGTCTATTATCTAGATTCTGAAATCTAAAGTATCCATCAGGGGTCTGTTCTATACGCCAGTAATGATTCTTGCTATCATTATTTGTGTGTACTCGAAGAATGTTTTCGTTTGACGCAATGTAGCTTAAAAATAAATTTGAATTGTGTTTACTCGTTATTTTATATGCTTCTTTGTCAGAATCATAATTTAGTAACCATGTTTGATTATCCCCACAATTATATTTGTAACTATGGATATAACCGCCATTAATATTTTCAGACAAATCCAACACTAAATTAGTAAATTGTTTACTTTTAATTGTATATTCTCCATCTGGAAATGGTTGGTGATTATCAATTTCATCACCAAATGTATCTTCTATTACATCACCGTCATCGCCACACATTAGGTCATCATTTAGGTCCATTCTCTCTAAACTTTTGGTGTTTGTGAAGAAGTTCGCGTATGTAGTAAGTTTATAAATAGAAACTGTCGCAGGTAGGCAGGCAGCTACTATACTTTTGCGCATCTAACGACCTCCGGCTATATTTTTGTGTTGTTATTGACACCGCATTATCAGCGAGCACCTGTAAAACAAGCAACGATTAGTTTGACCAGGAGTGAATAGTTTACGATTTTCATCAAAAATGAATACTGACTAAGGAAAACTTATCATGAAAAATTATGCCGAATTTGTGAGTGACTTTCGTGAGTGAGTCCGTATATAACTTTTCAAAACGCATAACAAAAACTCTAAATCCAATTATGGGTGAAATATAATGTGTGTTTATAGGTGCTTAGTGCTGTCACAATTGTTAAACATGTATACTTTTTATAATTACGTATAACACCCAGACTAAAGCTAACAAAATATTGAATCGAACTAGGCACTGTTTGGCGATCCGGCTTGGTGAACATTGAGCCAGCTGGGTCGTCAAATGATAATGATTTATAAAAAGTATTCACTCATATTTATATTTATGTATCAAAATATATTTAATAACGTTGAAAGCCGTTTATTTAATAGATAATTTCTTTACCCCTACTCATAAACAACGCTCTGATTATCTCATTAGTATTTTTAACATTATTTTACAGCTTTGTCATAACTAAACATTCAAAAAAGTAAAATCACATTAATTTAATATTTATATTGAACCAAAAAGTTACATATATAGAAACGACAAATAGTTTCTGCATCTTTATTCATAACGATAAGTTATAAGGTATTAAGGACATCGCTGCTAATAAATGCACAAAGGTCTCCTTTCCCGATTTCCCTTTTGAAATAAAAATGATTATCTCCGGCCCAATCACGTTTTCCGTTTTATTCCAGGGATATATATAAACAAATACAAGTCCCGAAAATATGTTTTATTGATAACAAGAACTGTTATAACTCGTATTCAAAAGAAGTTTCGAATCGAATTGAAAGAAATTTACAACATAATACAATGGAACTCGAAATTATACCATTCAGGCACATACCTTTATCTATTTAAAATGGCCTTGACGCAACACGTACAGTTTTTGCCGACCGAATATGTAAACAAGTCAGGCAACGTCTGTCCACTGCAAAAATGCAAACAGTACAATAAAATATTATTCAGTAGTCAGTACCGAGGCGAATACTCAAATCAAGACAGCTGACAACTTGACAACAATGTAGAAATACGTTTTCAGGGTTACCAACTCTGAATAACAAACACTCCCCAGAATAAAAAGTAGCCCGAGAAGGGATAAGTGTCTATTTCAGACTTTTGAATTTCGAAATAAGTATAATTTACGTAAAATGTTATTTATACTAATGACATAAAATTTGAGCAAAATAAATAATAATAATACATTTTTTTATTTGTTAATGCTGCTTTAGCCGAGAAAAGCTAAACCACAAAAAAAAATATTTATTTTGACCAAAACATTAGTTCACAAACAGAAACAATTTATTCTTTTCATCACTTTAATTAGTAACAATTTCGGACTGTTCTTATTTATCAAGTTACCTACTTAAATTCTTGGAATATGATTGAGCTCAATTTACATATTTCCATTTGATTGGTTCGATTGGTCAAATATTTATTTGATTGGTGTAATTTGCTTAAATTTGCCACTTATTTTTAGAGATAATAATGCTAATATAGTGGGACAATAAATACGAGATAATAACTGGACAAGCAATAATTTTAACCTTTAAATCAGTCATCGAGCAAATCTATTTTCAGGAATCGTTTAATGGATTAAAGCTTGACCAAATAAAATGTAAGTGAATATAAATGTATTTATCGAAAAAAATAGCTATCAAAATGCTAATATGAGTATTTAAAAGTATTATAAGGAGATTTTTTTATTTAGCTAATTTAAATTCAGTTTAATATTAAACCTTTATGTAAAGGGGAGGTTAGTTATAAATAATATATATTTATTCGTCTCTTTTTAGGTAAATAAATTGAAGGCTAAGGTTATTTTCAGCTTAAGCGATAGTATTAAATATCAATCATTCCCACGTTCAGTTCAGTTTCTTTGTATGGCAACACTTAAAGCTTTCAACGATCCAGTGCCAGGCGTGAGGCAATAAAATTCGTCATCATTCACATTTTATTCTGTGACTCAAAATATAATTACGGTTTGCAATAGCATTGGTCCCCCAAACATTTACATTACTTTACAAAAACAATGACTACCTATGACAGATTTCCAAAAACTCGAAGCAGCTCTACAATTATTCGATGCGATTTTTTTTCTGTTATCCGCGCGGAACGCTGTTTATCTTTTAATCTAACATCAGAAACGTATGCTATACTTAATTATATCTCACTTCACGCAGCAGACCAACTATCAATATGACGACTTTACACAAATAACAATTGAAATAACGAAAAAAAATTATATGGTTTAAGTCTGCAATATTATGTTTTAAAGTCAATTTAAATGTATATACTTAGATAAGATTTTTATTGTATATATTAAAGTTTGGGATAATCCTATGACCCCGTAAACATCATTAAATTGTAAATGTTTACGTATCTCTCATTGTTTTTGAAATCTTTCCTTTTAGATTGTATGCCAATAATTAGGTTCATTGTGCAGCTATAATTGATAACAACTTATTCGAATACAATATGATAATTGTGTTCAATTAATGAATGTACATTATATTTTTTGTGAAGATGTTTTTTTTATTTACATGAACTAAATCAAAAAGGAAGACCGAATGATTTACCAACACTTCATTAAACATTTCATTAGATTAGATTAAAAACACTTAATTAGCTAGCTGTCTTTAAGCATATATAATAAGTACTTTGCTATTATAAAAGCTGGAGTTTTGGCAAGTCTCAGACTAGCCCCAGCATTTCTTACAAAATGAACTCGCTTCAGATGCGGGAGTGCATTAAGAATATTGGAGAGCTTAAAGTGGCCTGGTACTTACAATGTCGGAGGGCTCCGAGTGCGTTGCCGTCCTTACCTATACGCTCTTTTTTTCTAAGGTAAGTTGTATTGCTTTGGAAATATCTCTATTGGCAGCCAGATCCACATAGCAGTGGTGAGTGGCAGAAAGTGTCTTCTGAAGCGCCTAATTGTGGACCGGCGGACATCGAGGTGACACAGGTAGAATTTCGTATTCTGCCTCAATGTCGGTGATAGAATTCAGCTTCAGGTATCAATATAATACAACAACTCCTCTGAACACTCTCAATATTTTACGACCCAAATTTTTGCTTGCTACAGAACCCCTTCATGACCGATACTGACTCGCGCTTGGTCACTTTTTTAACTTATGTTTATAAACAGAATTGGCATACCATCCTAACTCTAAATAAAAACCGTACACTTGGACAGAATTCCTCATATCACTCGGTGGTGCAGGCAACGTTCAGTTGTTCACCTCCTGGGCTTTTTATCAAGTCGTATAATCGTATTATTGCTATGGCCGGTAAGTATTTTTATTTAATATTGTTTAGTTACACAGTTACTAAGCAAAAGGGCAATTCCTATGACTTGTATAACTAAATTAAGTATATATATATAACGATTTTTAATGGCAATAATTATAGAAAGGTGAAAAATCATTTTGTACCTAATGTATGCAGTATAAATGAATATCTTAAACGGTATAAAAATATTTTAAAAGCTATATCAGTTGTGTTGCTTTTTTATTTAAATTATTTCATTTTTTTTAGAATTATTTATTATTCACTGATAATCAATTAAAATAATACATATGTTACTCCTATTTATATAAAATTAGAATATATATATTAAAGAAAACAGCAACATAATTGATATAACTTTTAAAATATTTTTATAATTATTGCCATTAAAAATCAATTGAAAATGATTGCCCGTGCGAACGAAAAAACGACAAACAAATGCCACATATGTATATGTATATTTATTATCGTGGGCCATTTATTTCCCTGAAATGACCCTATATGTTGTTAAAACATATTAAGACTAACTAAAATGTGTTGATTTTAGACCGAGGACCACCCTACATGACCAACGGTATTCAAGCAGCAGTGCTAGAATGGATTAGACATTTAGACTTAGCAGTTATTACCTTCTTGCTGTCAAGGAGTTGGCCAATGTCGTTATTAGGGGTTAGCGAGCCTCGATGGAGACCGATTGAAGTAACAGATACCGATAACGTTGTGAGGATGGACCGGAGACAAAGATTGATACGATGGGATAGAAGACCGCCAAATGTGATATTTTTAGAAGGGTTTGTTCCAATTGTCACTAGAGAGGATCCTGATTGGGCGGAGACAGACCTGTATGGTTTTGCGAGACATAATCATCCTTCCATCTTCGTTTCAACAACAAAAACACAAAGAAATAAAAAAAAGTACGTTTGGACTCCTAGAAGTGCCAACCGTGGTATAGTTTATCAATACGAAATCTATGCTCCTGGAGGAGTTGATGTAAACGAATCGTTTCTACATGAATCACCGTGGCCCAATCAAATGGAAGTTGCATTTCCCGGAGGTATACAAAATATATATATTCGATCAGCAAGAGAACTCCATGATGGTCGAATTCAAAGAATTTGGATAAATCCCAACTTTTTGGATCCCAACGGCTTGGAACCCATTGCTTCTTCTTCAAGAACCCCTAACGTTATATGGAGAGAAAACCACCCTGATGGTGGCCATAAAGATGGACGTTCAGCGAATTCTGACAATGAATTGATGTATGGAGGTGCAGGTGATGTACAAGAAGATACGTTTGGTGATGAGACTAATAACCCAAGACTAATTGCAGATGGTGAATTTATGATTGAAAGTAAAAAAGATAAAAATTCATTTTTAGATTTAAGTAAAAATGTGAATGGTGGAATAATTCATAGCCAAGTATATTCTGGAAAAGACAACCAAATCTGGATATTTAATTATGATGTAGAGAACAAGAGTTACATAATAAAAAGTAAACAAAATTCTAAACTTTTCTTAAGTTGGGATAGTAATGCTTCATCCAAAGAAATGATTCTCAGAGGTTATACAAAGAGCGGTAGCAAGAACCAATACTGGCGAATTGAACAGATGAACGACTATTTTAAACTTAGGAATCTGCTGAATCCTAATATGTTTATAACAGTTCATAATAAATCTAGTGCGCTCGGCGGTAAAGAGGTTACTGTGAACTCTGAAATATTTTCTGGTGAAAAGAACTCTCAGGAATGGAAAATTAATCTTCTGTCTTTTCAAACAATTGCAAATGGAGATTATAATTTATTCAATGTCAAGCAACCAGATATAGTTGTTGATTTTAGTAATCAACACGATTTATTGGTACATGGTCATAGCTTTTTGGACAACGACAATCAAAAGTGGAAGTTTATTTACGATAGTGGCAAGCAAGCTTATAAAATCTGGAGTGGCCGGAAATCAAATCTTTTATTGAGCTGGGACAGTAATGCTAATCCCAAAGAAATGGTTCTTCGAGCCTATACAGTGAGCGGAAGCATGAATCAGTATTGGCGCATCGAACGGACCGACGATGAGTCTTATAGACTTAGAAATCTAGAAAATTTAAATTTGATCTTAATATTAGATAATACCATCAGTCCGTATGGTGGATTCAAATTAATAGTTGGAAATAATTCTAACAATATGAATATTTATTCCAATTGGAAAATTAAACCTATCTTTTACCAGTACATTCCAGATGGCGATTATCATATATTTAATGCTAACTTTGAAAACATTGTTGTTGACTTTCCCAATAAGAAAGATTCCTTGATTCACGGTTATAACTACTTAGGAAACGATAATCAGAAGTGGTCGTTTGTCTTTGATGGAAAGAAAAATGCTTATAAAATAAAGAGTGGTTTACGTTCAAATCTTTTGTTAAGCTGGGATAGTAATGCTGCGTCTCCAGAAGTAGTTCTACGAGCATATACAGTTAGTGGAAGTTCGAATCAGTATTGGCGCCTAGAGCAAACTGATAATGGATCATATAGACTCAGAAATCTACATAGCTTTAAAATGTTAATAGCTTTAACTAATAAAAGTAGTCCTCATGAGGGCAGAGAGCTCATTGTATCTGAATCTAAAGAAAGTGGGAATACTTGGTTTCTAAAAAAAATTGATGAAGTACCCATACCCAATGGCAAATTTAGAATTGCAACTAAATTAAATTACAAAAAAGTAATTGATTCAAATAAAGTTTACGATTTGATTATTACTCACGATCTTAATTTTGTAAGCAGCATATGGGAAATGAAATATGATTCAAGTAAAAACGCATACAATATATATTCCTCTGACATCAACAACATAGGATGGATATATCAAAATAAAGGCTATTTTGTTAAGGTCGGTAATATAGATGGGCCTGATCATGGAAATCGTAGATATTTTTGGACGATAGAATACAACATGCAAAGCGGCTGTTATTTAATTAGAAGCTTATACGAGCCATCTCAAGCAGTGGGTTATTTGGACAACAACTCTGTAATCACTGATACGTCAACGTACTCTGACAATCAATTGTTTCATTTCATTCAAATCAATAATTAGATTGAAATCAAGTAATTGCGTAAAAAATAATTACATTTTATTATTGAAAAAGGATGAGTGACCTAGATATATACAATTGTCAATGTCTCTATAAAAATACGGAAATCTAGCCATCATGGTACTTCACAATGAGACAAGTTGTGATAAATTTTATAAATAGCGCCATTTAAACCCATTCTGAAGAATAATCAAATTCGACGCGCATGTGCTTTCTTTATGTCGAGTGATAGGTCGCTTATAAGTAATGTTGCTATATTGATACTCTGAATAAAGGATAAATAACCAAAAGTGGGTGTCCATTTTATGTATAACTGTCTAAACCAGAATTAAAAATAACATTGACTTTAGTTGTCTGGATCAGCTTGTAAAATATCAGTAAATTGAGTAACCTAGTCTATATATATAAATAGAATAACCTAGATATTACAAATTGATGTAGTTTGATTGTGTAGTTTCTGAATATAATAGGCATATTTCACATAACTAAGTCGTCGTTACGTTACGTACGTAATGTCGTTACGACATTGTCGTTGTTACGACAATGGGAGATTAGGAATTGGGTATGCTAAGTTGGCTAAGTAGACTCAACGAACGTTAATGCGTTTTAAAAACGATTAAGGTCATTTATCGATTTTTGGAGAATTTATTTTTGACCAAATTTGTCTAAAGTTGTAGTGTACTAAGCTGTGTATGTTAGTATAGAATTTGAAGTACCACAGTAATTTTCGGGGGTGAAAAGTATTTACGGCGCTGCAGCTGACCAGGGATATAATACCGTATGCAAATATTTATTTAAATTGGCTTCACAGTATCGGTGTTGCTGTTGAGGGTTTCATCATTTATTTGGCAAGATTTAGTTTCTTAAATGGGTAATTTACATTATCATATATATAATAATACGGTTATTATTAAATTGAAATAGGTTTTTTAAATTATCTTTAAAGCTGATTGCATACATTTGTTATAATAACAATCCGGTACTTATCTCTTTTTTTTGCCATTTTTAAGATAATTAAAACAATATGTATTGATTGTGAAAGTAAATATATTTTATTAACGTTGAATAATAAGAATAGCTTTTAATACGAAAATTTATTTCTTGTGTCATATTACAAAATTTTATACATAATAGAATAATTCTCATAAATCTGCGGAAACTCACCTCGTAAGTCACACTTGATTTTGTCTGTATTTTTTTTTGTAAGAAATACTGCCAGTATTTCTTTTGGGGTCACCGATACTATACCCAATACCTTTTTTGCCTACTTATATCATTTTCAGCGTCACTCTTATACCCCAAGGTCCAAGAGCTCACCAACGCCTTGTTAATAATTATTGCTGTAATGGCTCTGACACACTCATCCCGAGAGCGCTCAAGACGCGTTAATGTGATCTGTTTTTCGCTTTCACGTTCTCCGGATCACTTGAGAAAGACCACTGTGAGAGTGTAGCTGTCTCTCCTTAAGTCTCGTCGTAAGTCTGTAAAGCACAAAAAACTTACAAAAGTACTTGTACTATGATTCAAAACTAATTTCTTCATTCAATACCGGCACATTCGACATTTCCTTTGACAAAGTGTTGGTTTTATTTGAATTAGATTGGTTTGTCCTTCAACGATTGTTTTGATCTTTGCGTGAAACTCAAAAACAAGTCATAAGCCACTAGCTTTTTAAATGAAAGGAAAATTTGCATAGGAAAAAAAAGGCAAATAATTATATTTTCAATTGATTTTGCGTCGTCCTATTGAACAATGTAGACTGAGAAAATGTTTTGTGTGTTGAAAGAACCCCTAATTACACAGAAGATAGATAGTTTATCTAGAAGATCTATTTGATAAAAATATGCTTATTTTTGCTTGATATTTTATACTTGATAGTCATACTATTTTACTTTATTTTAACCTTGATTATATTTTATGATATACATTTTTATGTTTCCACAACAAGGAATATTTTAATTTCAAAATCTAATTGCTTGCACAAAAAAACATTATCAACGACTACCGCAGGAAAAGCCTCATTCCCAACGAAATGTTTCATTGACCATAAAGATTAATATTTTACCGCTTTACATTTGTTATTATTTAAAAGAAACGCACATGTTTGTATATCTTTATTTGATCACCCAATTAGTTTAGGATCCGATTGAACTAATCTGCTCTTTTTTTATAATTTAAATTGGCGTAGTAATTTCATAAAAGAATTAAACATTGTATTATCATCAGACCAGAAAGCTATACGAAATCTATATCAAAAACAAACAATTTTAAATATTCAATATCAATCAGTTATGTTAGCGTACTATATGAATAGGTACTAAAGAAAATATTAAGTAAACTCGACAGAGTTGCATTAGTGAGACTTCTTGGAATTCAGTTTTTAATAAAGCTGAACTGGGTATGCGTAATGTATGTTCGTGGCCTAAATCTAATGTCCTTACACTGAATGCATCTAAAACTAAATATACGTATATGTTTTTCAAAATATAATAATCACAAGGCCCAATTAAGTCCATTCACGCTAAAACTACACGATTATAACATATTGGACAGGACACATTGTAACTGCCCTCAAATAGAACAAGTAAGTTTTATTAAATACTAGCTAATCCCGCAAACGTTTTGCCATAAATGTGATTTCTAGCAATAAATTTTTTAGTTCAATAAAAATAAGCTCTAAGTATATGGGGATATGTTTATAATCGAAAGTGTTTTAAACAAAAAAGTATGCTTTATTAAAGTTAATAAATTATTCTTTATATGACACGTTTTTCGGTTTACCATAGCAGTGATTACTTACTCAATCCAGCCGAAAAGTATCGACATCTGTTAGAATCCTTTGGAGTTAACAGATAATTGTGACTGTCAATTAATTATAGGCAAATAATTTGCAAATAAAATAAAATTGCTACTATAATGAAAGATCTAAGCTATCCTATCTCTTAAGTTGGACCAGACTATTCACGGTGTGCCAATTTTATTTAAAATCGGTAAAATAGTTTAGGAGTCCATCGCGGACAAACATCGTGACAGGAGATTTATATATATTAAGATTTAGGTGTTTTATTGGACGAACGACTTTCATGGCGTATGCATGTTGAGTATGTCAATAATAGGATAAGGAAACTTATTTCAATCTTTAAGAAGTTGAGACATATTGCCACAAAATTATTGTTAAACCAAATATATGTTTCTTTGGCACAGTCAATTATGAGCTACTGTATACCAGTATTTGGGCAGTGCTACCAAAACTTAATTCCTAGAGGTGGAAAGGGGTCAAAGATGTCTTCTGAAAGTAATGTATCTGAAAGAATTTAGATTCCCTAGATTTGAATTATATAAATGCTCTTATTTACTATCTATGAGGAAATTATACATTCTTATAACCATATTGAGACTTCATAAATCCATATTCTTTAACCCAACTCTACTAAACCGTAGAAGAAACTATGCTGTAATTCCCCAAGTACGCTGTAAAACAGTATTTGCCACACGCCAATATTATGCACCTGCAGCCCGTTTATATAATGAAGTCAATAAACAACTAAACATTTATCCCCTTCAATTCTATAAATGTAAAAAGACTGACAGAGACAATCAATCACTTATGATGAAACTTAAGCACTTATTCTCAAATAATATTAAATATTTTCGTATGTTACATATTGATTGAATAATCCACACAAACACATATACACACTCTTAGTTCTTACACACACACACACACACCCAAGCACACGCACGCAATTTTTCTTTGTTATTAATAGCCATAGTTATTAGATTTAGTTACCTAGTGTTGTTTATATTGTACATCACAACTATTGTTATTTCTATATTGCTGTGAGAGAGCGGGATTTTCTGCTACAAGCATATCTAATGCTTACTAGAAGAAGAAAAAAAAATCATTAAGGCTTTAAAGAAATATTTAATATGTTACGTTTTAAATATATGTATTTTTTCTTTGTAAAACATTAGGCCGTTTAAGTATAACGCTAGCGGACTGATTACAATTATTTACTCCCCAATCCCCCTGATTAAAAAAAGAAAGCTATGTTCTTACCCCGTCCCCCTATCTTTACGCAAACTAAAATATTTTAATCTTATAAACATAACAAACTTGTTATTCGATTTTGGTACACATAAGAACATTCAAATTAACAGTCTTGTGTTCATGATACTCTAATTCAGGATTTTAGAATCTTAAAAACTTAAATCTAACAAATTAAGGTTTAGATGACATTTGATTGCTGTTAAGAACACTTAAAGGGGACACAAAGGACAGAAGGGGACACAACAGTGGACCCTTCTGTCCTTTTTTAAAATCTACGTCAAATGCCAAATTTCAACTGCACTTGACTATTTCGTTGTCTAATAAAGCCATTGGACTCGCTTAAAGATTCTTCTTATAAATATTGTTATCAATACGCTCATTTTTTTAAACTTTTTATATGTATTTATTTGGCCAGGCCGAAAGCAAATAAAAGCGTGCAATGGCAGCGCATTATTCATTCCACTGTGTGGTTTGCGAACGGTTCAGTTGCTTCTCCTCTTGGGCAGTGTTTTGATCAAGACAACATATTATTGAAATGAGTA